>LFYR01001258.1:241017-600880 GCA_001185155.1 Zostera marina
AAGGATGCGGGCAACTCTGGACTGCCACCCATCGTGTGGTTTGCTTAAGGCACGGCAATCAAAAAAAAAAAAAAAAAAAAAAAAAAAAAGAGGCAAAGGCATTTTTCATTAAATAAAACCAAGTACTACAAGCGGCCGGTGGCACGGCGGGAAAAAGTACACAACACACAACAATAGCTGATTCCGGATATAAAAAAGAAATAGGAGAGAAGTTGAACGAGGCGCGCCCCAGACGTCGTCCCATGGAGGCGGATCCACGGCCCGGATGAACGTGGTCGCGGTCGCGGACGTCCCCCGGACGAACTTAAGGGGCTGGCTTCGAGGATCCCGACAGAAAGTGGCGCAGGTCATAGGCCGGGAGGGACGAAGACCCGCGGGAGCGACGAGGACCTCGCGGCCGGCGGCACCTCGGAAGGGGCGTTGGATCAGCGACGGCAGCGGGAGCGACGGTCGTACCTTGCTCGCGGGAAGCACGCGAAGTTCCGGCAGAGCCCGACGTGCCAGGATAGGGGATGAGGGGAAGCTCCGCGACAATGTCGTCGCAGCGAATCCGGTTGAGGCGGCGGTGGACGTCGATCAGCACGGTGTTAAGGCGCTGAGTCTCGGCTACGGCGACACTGTTGGGGATTCCAGTAGGCGACAGCAGGCACAGGGCCCAGGTAGCATGTTGAGCCTGCACTTCGCGGCCATACTCCTCAAGGATGTCTCGAGCACTCATAGTGGAAAGGAGAGAGGATGCGGAAAATAAGGCTCTCAAGCAGCCTATTTATAGAGAAGCAATGAAGGAGGGGCCCGAGAACCAAGGAGCTTTAATGAGAGCAGGTGGGGGTCGAAAGGGGGGTGGACGGCCCCAGGCATCCGGGCCTGCTAAGGAAGGGGGGAGTACTGTTGGTACCATGGACCGCGGACCGCGGCCCATGGACCGAACCGGACCGGACGGCCCAGGCGGACGGACGGGCGGGCGGACGAATGGACGAACGGGGCTGACCGTACAAGCCCACGAGGCCCAATAACAACAAGTAAAGGCTATAAATACCTCCCCTGACCCAACTGGGGAGGGGGGTTGACAGTTCTGGAGAGTGAATACTTGGGAGAGTTGGGGTTGTGAGCTTACACCGACGAGCCCACACACCAACACCATCCATCTCCAGTGGCACTCCTAGCCTGCTGCCAATTGCGCTAAAAACCGCCCTATCCCACATCGCCGGCGGGAACTCTGGCAAAACCACCCAAATTGGTAATTCGTCAAAATCCTGCTTTTCCAAGTGTATTCCACTACTCCAATTTCTCACCACCGTATAACCCCCACTTATCCACATCTCCGTTGTGCCCTTCACCCTCCCATAAACCTCTTCATCATTGCGTTCCGTTGCGTTCCTTCGAAAAGCTCGATTTGCTTGTAAAACGATCAAAAGCCTCTGGATCTGACCGGACAGAATATCGGCAGATCATAACCGAAGATATATATCTTATTTAAACTTTTATTTAATTACTCACGAACAAAGAAGACGTCTCGTTCAAGATTCCGACAACCCATACCGAGTCCGTACCTGCTACCCCTAACACACGATGAAATCAGGATGGAAGACTTCAGGGGAGGAGGTGAGGACGACGCACGATGTTGGAAGTGAGATGACGCAAAATGAGGTGATGGGTTGGAGGAGAGGACGATGGAGACTTTAAGTATAAGTAAGGGTACCGTTCTGGTACTGGAACTACGTCGGACGGGTATCGGAATCGTGATGGGTTCGGCGATGTCGTGCGCCACTTCCACCATGTCGTTCGCCTAGTCGTCCAATATGAGTATACCAGAACGGCATCCGCCATGTCCATATCTGAATTAACGATGAGATATATGATCTTACCTGTCTATTTTTATCTAAGATTTGAGTTTATCGTCTATGTAAAGTTTAAATACTACCTCGAGATTTAAGATACTATTGAAATTAAAATGAATGATGGTGATTCAATTATTTTATATTTATAATCTTTTTTCCTTAAGCTTACTCTGAAACTAAAATGTATCACCAAATTCGAAATAGATACGATTTGACGAAATTGCATAAAATACAAGAATCAAAATGATCATTGTATTGCACATCATTGAACCAAGTATGATTCTATAGAATTTCTTAAGTTCCTAGAAAACGACCGTTATAAGTGCCAGATTCCTAGAAGAAGAAGAATAAGAGAAAAAGAAAAGAAGATATGCTACCTTGGTTCGTGTATAGTGTTATTTTTCCATACATCTGAAATCTTAAACAAAAGTACCCTTAGAAGTACCAGCATTGATGTTGTGAATGATTCTTTTTGTTGTCACAAGTGGTCTTCTTTCTTCTTCATCCAAGATTTGGCTACACACATCCTCTCCATCCTTGAACACTGGATGGACATATGCGTTCTGCAAGTAACCTTTCAAATACAAATTTGGTTCAGTGGCACGTTCCAATGTATCCTTCATCATTGCATCTTGTAGAGGGAATTTCACAAATGTTGGTTCGAATCTACTCTTGCAAAATAGATGAAACCAAATCGTCAGGGATACGAGGACAAGTAGGAATGGGGTGGATTGAAATGCTTCTTTTGTGTTCATTAATCCCATCAGCAGAATCTGTGATGTTATGAGTGCAAATATTATGCGTCCATGCACGTCTGGCCAAAACGCTGCACCGCTTTCGTATTCTTGATTGTAAACATTAATGATCTTGCAAAAACCAACACAAACAAAATAGAATCATCCATGGCTCCATGCAATATAAGTTCAAACTAATTATGATAAACCAACATAGCAGATAATACCCCTACCTGATGGCGGAAAACTATAAACGACAAAGCAAAAAATATTATGATGAATGGCAGAAGAATAGGCGTGACCGCTGAGTAAACAAGTCCAAGCAGAAAATAGAACTGTATCCGAGGTTCAGAAGCAGAAAATGCAAGGCTTCCAGGATCCATTGCCTCTTCCCTATCTTGCTCTGTTTTTACCAGGAATGTATTCTTTAAATGAAATACAATCAATGGCTTCAATCTTATAATTTCAGCAGATACCCCAGCCCAACCATCAACCATTATATATGTTATGAAAAATGTAGCACTCATTGGTATGGATTGACCAATAATAACGGGTATTTTGGAGGCAGATTTACTGAGAAAACTGCTCAGTTGATCGAATGCAGTTCCCGTAACTACACTTCCAAGAAACACATTCATCAACAAGAAAAAGTAGTACTTTGAAGCAGTTTTCCTCTCCAATGTTGACAATGAAGTGAAGCCTTCAATCATTGACATGAGCATTAAAAGAGTTGGCAATAAAATAAGGAATATTTTTAGAGCAATCCCAGGCAACAAGCCTTGTACAACTGATTTAATCGTTTTCCTGGACAAACATAAAAACAATTCTTTTAAATCATGCATATCCCAGATTCAAATTAGTTTATATAAAAGAAATCAGGTATGGAAGGAATACCTACGTTTCTATTATTGGCCTTAAGAAAGGAAAAACCTTCTCAATGCTTTCGATATTTGCAAGAGACTGAACAAATGCAATGGGAATCATGAAGAAAAATGTAAGAAAGAATAGTGCTACCACCATACTCAACTTCCGAATTGCGAGTTCGACAAAAGGGATAGCAAGATTTCTCCAATAAACATCACGAGGTTCAGGAGCCCATTCTGTTAACCATAGAGTAGGGTTACTTGTCTGCTGAGTTTGAGCACAGACAGCAGCACCCCATCGAGTTTTAAATGAAACAAATGCAACTGGCAATATAGCATTTCGATCACTAACGACTCTTTCCCTTTCCATATCTGCCTGCATTATTGAATTGTCTTATAAACTCTGGCTATTTTTTTGATCAATGTTATAAATAATTAATTAATTATACGACGTGATTTGTCTATGGTTGGTTGGTATGATTTGTGCGTATTTGGTTGTCAAGCAGCTTACTTCTTGTGTTAGCTTCTCAATCATTGTAGTATAGTGCTCGATTGCATCCACACGGTTTCCCCAAAGACCTAAAAATCCTGTCTGTCTATACAGAAAACCATCAGATGTCATTTATTCACATCAGGTAAAATTAAAAAAGGATAGGTAATGATGTGGTGATTACCCTTGTTTGTGGCCTCTCGTCCCGGTTCTTTTCATGTTTGTTTTGGTAATAAACAAGCCAATTGTGCAAAGCTTTTCTTTCTTCAATTAACAGTGCAAGGTTGTTAGCATTATACACAACCTAAACAAGAAAAACAAACAAACAAACATGTTCATTATCATCTATTGAGTGAGCTTACCTAAATATATTACGATATCATCACAAAAATTGATTTTGGCGATCCTAAATGGGTGGGTGGGTCATGTGACTTCATTAAACTAGCGAAACAGAAACAGATTATTGGTAATCAATCCTAACCTGATGAGTGAGATAGTGGTCAGTATGATTCACACGAAAGAAATGCTGAATGTGTTGGCTAACGGTCTCATCTGGATCTGGTGGCACATTCGTGACAATGACTGTAAACTGATCAGGACGGCGATCTTGCGAAGCAAGGAAATGCAGTCTCATTGATCCAATCATCTTGTATTCTTTATAGAGCATATATAACGTCCAAAATGTGAAAACATAAGCCATTGCCAAATGAGCCCACAATCTGATGGCAGATGAAGAAAAACAGACAGAAATTAGAAAGTGATTTTTTTTGGATGAAGGAATGAAAACATTAGCACCAAAAGAAACCTATGCGATCCAGGTGCAATATTTGATATGGAAAACTTGTCTATTTCACTAAAAGAAATGTTATCCTTGGAGCTCAATGCCTTTCCTGTCAAATTAATGGGTATGAGGACGCAGGAAGCCATTGCAAATATAGGCACAAATATTTTCAACCTGCAAAATCGATGGAATGATGAGTTATAGATGAATGGACGATACAAATACACAACACACAAACGAAAATACACACACCCAAGAAGGTAGATTCTGACGTACACAGCAGAATCCAATCCAGCATGATCGATCAACTCTGGCTGCGGCATCTTGATTGCTGCAGGCATCCAATTTAAAAATCTAAAGTAGGTTTCAACATTAAGATTAACAAACCGGGATGCAACATGGCCGGAACGAGTTGGGGTGCATCTGATCCCTCGAAGGTACCATTTCGGAAAATAAACTCTGTCATTGAGAGGTTGCAATCGTAAGATTGCAAATGCTAAGAAGAATACAAAGACAAAAAGAATGTTGAACCCCCCCGAGAGAGCGATGTCTGTAAACGTGGCCATATCAATTCAATTCAAATCAAATCATCAGCAGTTGATGATATGATTGGTTTAACTTGACCCAAGAGAATGAATGTGTAATAGAATAATAGTGGTGTCCTGTTGAAAGAACGAACAAAAGAAAAGGAGAGATGGTCCGAATATCGCGGCGAAGAGGACGGTAAATAAAGTAAAAAAAAGATACTTTTGTCTTTTGCATATCCATCCAAACTCGCCATCCTCTTTCCATCATAGAAAACAGGTGGAGGAAGAAGAACCCAATTATTCATTCATTCCGAGAATCAATCAATCAAACAACATTTTCTTTTACATACTACTGCAAGCTGCAAACTGTAAAATTTCATGATGCCAAAAACAACCAACATTGTTTTTTCATTCATTTCAAAATTAGTTATCTTCAACATCCCAAGTGAGATCTTCATCGTCATCCTCCGTAACACTCAACTTCTTCCGGATTTCTTCTGCTTTGGATGTATTAACTGAGATTGCAGTTGTTAAAGATGGTTTCTTGTCGTCATTCTCACCAAGATCCTCAATTTCATCCCATCCAATCTCATCACTATCGGATGATTTGTTATCGTCATTTTTCAACCCGACGGATTTTGTGGTTGATAGCATATTCTTCTCAACCTCGATATCTTCTTGCTTGTTGCCTTCATTCTGTTGTTCAACCATCACCACTACCACTTCCTCCTCCTGCTCATCCCGCTGCTGCTGCTGCTGCGGCTCATTCTGCTTCTGTTCTTCTTTCTCTTTTTCATCTTCATCGTCGACTTCCCAACTTAGATCCTCTTCTTCTTCGCCTGAAATTACCCTCTTGACTAGCTCGGCCCGGGCATCCTCTGCCTGCTTCAGCTTGTAAATCTTGTAAATGTACCTAGTCCAGAAGACGTCGTAACTTACTGCACCAGGGACGAGCTTCTCAAACATATTTGCAACAATGTTGTTTTCGCTGCAAAGCGTGTCAATCTCGTCGTCCTTTTCCGCAAAAGAGAAGCTTTCCTTCCAAACTTTGAAATCCTCTGCATCATCTGGATCGTCTAGGAACGTCTTCTGATCTGCTTGGATCGCCATGACCTGCATCTCAAATCTGCTGTAACCCCTTCCAGAAAGAACCACTGCCGAAGCGTCGTCCTCTCCTTCAACGGACAATAAAGCATCTTTTCCTTGTAATACGATCTCAGCGGTCCCACGCCAGACGGTACCACCAAATTCGTCGATGACTTGGCCGACGGATTCCAAGGATTCTTGCGCTACAGAAGCACCTACTTCGAGAGATCCGGGGAGATCAGAGACCACGCGTGCAGCGACGTCGCGGATACTGGCCGTTTCTTTCTTAAGTCCGGATCCGAACTCCTCGAGATCTCGTCGGTAGGTCTGTATCACAGATTCGGATCTGGAGGTCAGAGTTTGGATCATACCCCCAAATCCCCACACTCCGGTGTCTGGAGTTGGAACATCTTCGTCATTTCTTCGCTGATCGGAGAAAGTTTCTGACGGTGAAGAAGATGCAGAGGAAGAGGAAGGGTCCTGATCGACGGCGAAAACGGATTTGAAGAAATTCATGTCGGTTAGTCTTCAACGGCGACAACGGAGAACAAGTAACTTCGATTCGATTTCTTTTTTAGGGTAAACCCCCAAAGGAATGAATAATTAATGATACAGTCCCTTAAAACTTTATACGATAAAGAAAGATAACGTGCTGGTAAATATGTAAAAATTATATTATTTTCCTCCACTTCTTTGCTATTTGTAATTCTTCAGTAATTTCCAATATAACTATAATTTTCTAAAATATCCACTCAAATTCAACATATTTTCCCACTATTGGTTATTATTCGGATTTGACCCATATCTATTATTGAGTTATCCAAATATATGGCCCGGCCCAATTTGGCAGGCTCAATGCTTAGTTAATGTTTACTGTGTGTTCAAATCAGTCGCCTCCAATTGCTCCGACAATCGATTTCTGCCGATGCCTCTCGCCGTCATTCGCTCCTCCGTCGCTCTTCGGCATTTGTGTCGGATACTTCGGCCGATTCAACAACACCATCATAAATCCACGAGCGTAGGGTAAAGATTCCTATTCTCGTTTCTACTGTCTCTTACATTTTCCTGTCCTCGTTTCTACCATTTTTATCGCACACTACCTACCTGCATTGCTCGTGTTCACCATGTAGGAATAGGATCAGACACTCTCCGACCTACTCCGACGCATATGGTACTTTTTCTCTGCAATTCCAACAATATTGATTTCTTTTTTTAATTCCTCTCTATGTATGTGTCTTGTCTTCGTCTCTCTCCCTCTCCAGGTCTCCAATGCAGATCCACCATCTGTGGAATTTCGACTCGCGATTTTCTCACTTCAGATCATTACGCTTCTACTAACGTAATAGAATATACTTCATGTTTTTACCTTTTGTTTTCATTCATTAAATGGCTAGACCTTTTTTAATTTTTTTTGGTTTTACAGAAGAGTGAACAGCTCGTGCTTTTGAATTTTTTTTCTTCTAAAGTTGCTTCCCAGCAAATACGCCAGGTTTTCGTTTTCGTTTTCGTTTTCTTCTTCTTCTTATAATTATCTTTATTGACCAATGAAATTTAAATTTACCGACTCTTCAATTCGGATTTTGCAGACTAAACTAAAGATAAACCTTCTGAGTCCAGGATTCGTTTTTGAGCCTTATGCGCCCCGTGTACCTATTCCCTTTTGGCAAAGGTTTGTTAATATTATTTGTATCATCATCTTTTGATATCTATGAATACGTATGTACAGTGGCATATCCAGGAATTCCCGTAGGGGGGCGAAATTCGTCGAAGGTGAAATTTTTGGTGGTTTGGAAACTCTTGTTGACCTTCTTACAAAATGTGAAGGTTGACCAAAAAATTGCTTTGGTCCTTCTTCATCTGATGCATCTTCAACACTATTTTCCACATTGCCCTCGGATTCCACCTCCCCAATATCAACCTGTTCACTTACAACATCATCTCTGTCTACCACTTCATCTTCTGAAAAATCATAAAAGCTGGTTTCAGTTTTGCTTTCACTAGAACTCTAGAAGTGGTTGCCTTGTGCTTGTAGAGCTCAGTTTCCACAAATACCACATTCTTGGATCTTACCACCTCTTTGATTTCAGGATTTCAGCACCTGTAAACTGTAATCAAATATATTTGTGCCATATCCAAGAAAATACATCTTGACAGACTTAGCATCTAACTTGTCTATTTTTTCTTTGGATTTCAAGACAAAAGCTGCACATCCAAAGATTTTTAAATGCTCCAAACTAACTTCTTTTCCACTCCAAACTTCCTCTGGAATTTTGAAATCGAGTGGTACCGAGGGTCCTCTCTTGATCAGATAAACTGTAGTTGTCACAATCTTTGCCCAAAATGACTTGGGAAGTTCAGAGTACACCAGCATGCTCCTGGCCCTGTCACAGATGGTTTGATTCATCCTCTCTGCCATGCCATTTTGTTTTGGAGTCTCATCTACTGTTCTCTGTCTGACTATGCCATTCTCTTCACAGTACTTCTTAATATCTGAGCTATCATACTCACCCTCATTGTCAGACCTGAAACATTTGATTCTGCTTCCTGATTGGTTTTCTACCTTCAATCTCCACTTCTTGAAAGTGTTAAACGCATCTGATTTGTGTTTCAAATAGTAAATCCAAACCTTCCTACTGTGGTCATCTATGAAAGTGACAGTATCTTGCACCTCCAAGAAATTCAACTGATGCAGACCCCCATACATCTGAATGAACTAAATCCAGATTTTGTTCCTTTGGAGGTTTCTTCTTCTTCAAAAATTTCACAGCCTTTTGTTTACCATAAATGCAGGCTTCACACACACCTAAGTTAACAGATTTTAACTTAGGGAATTTGCCTGCCACGTATAACTTTTCAGCCCTTTCTCACTGATGTGACCCACATTCTTCTATGCCAAAGTGTGATGTCAGACTCCTTAGTTACAGTTGCAATCACTCTGTCTCCTAAATTTGAGGGAACTAGATAGAGAGTTTCAGTCTTGGACCCTTTGACAACCACTCTCACTGCTTTTGCAGCCTTCTAAGAATTTTCAGCAAATGTTGAGTGGTAGCCTTCTTTGTCCAACTGACTTACAGAAATTAGGTGCCTGGACAGATCTGGAATGTATCTTATATCTCTTAAAATGCACAGCCCAATGGCAGTATTCAAATGCACTTCACCTTCTCCCAACACATCTAAGGAGGACCCATCTGCAAGGTACACTTTCTTCAGATCAGTGGTGTGGAAATTCTTCAACTGATTTTTCTTGAAAGTAGAATGAAATGAGGGTCCAGAGTCTAATACCCAGGAGTCAGTTTGACAGTTTCAGACTCTACACGGCAAATCAAAACTTCATCATCTGAATTTTCTGAACAACTGTTAATTTCTTCTTTATCTTTTCCTTTAATCCTCTTGGGAGTCTTACAATCTCTCTTGTAATGTCCCTTACTATCACAGTTCCAGCATACAACATTTTTCAACTTGCTAAGTTCCCTTGACTTAGATCTGCTTGATGTTTTCTTGGATTTAGAGTGAGACCTTCCTCTAATAGAGGATTCAGCCAAGAGTGCACTTGTTGAAGCCCTTCCTTTTTGATTTTCTTTCTTATCTCTTCACCCAACATAAGCTCTTTAACATCTTCAAGTTTCATTTTCTTCTTAGCCATGACGCTGCTAGTTGAGGTGATGATTCCTGTCCAGCTCTCGGGCAGTGAAGATAAAAGTGTCAAGGCCTGCAACTTGTCCTCAAATTTAACATTAATACAAGCTAGTTGCCCCACTAGAGCAGTGAATGTATTTATATGCTCAGTGACAGAATCTCCTTCATGCAACATTAGTAAAGTAGCTTCCGAATTAGATATACCTGGTTAAGAGCGGATGGACTCTCATAGGTGCTTTTGAGCTTGCTAATCAGACCCTTAACTGTTGATTCACTAGCACATGACAAGGCAATTGATCTCGACAAGCTCAGCCTGATTATTCCAAGACACTTTTGCCCATTTCTTCCCACTAATCAGCTGACATATCATCGGGTTTTATCCCTTTGAGTGGCTTGTACAACTTCCTTTGATACAAGTAATCTTCCACTTGCATCATCCAGAACATGAAATCCTTCCCATCAAACTTCTCAATCCTCAATTTGCCTTCTCCTGCCATTCTGATTACCAAAAAAGAAACGCACACTCTGCCGCAAGAAGATTTCAGCACCTTGTTCCAGATCGACTCCCACTGATCTGCTCCTGCCTTGTCGATCAGATCTTCTACTGCCGACTGCACCAAATTTAATGGATCGCCGATCAGAATGCAACTAGTGGCTCTGATACCACTTATTGTTGCAATTCACAGATTGCAACCTTCCAGATTCAGATTTGGAACACTCCCTCACTGATCTAAGGTGGCTCTCAAGTTTTTTGTTGCACGAATTGTGGCTTACTGATTTTCAGAAAAAAAAGATTTAAGAAGAAGAGCAAGCAAGATTTATAGTGGTTCTACATTAACAATGATGTACGTCCACTTGTGATGATTGTATTGACGGTAGTTATGCCTATTACAAGATGTAATCATACATTAGGTTTTCAGCTTTGTATTAATAGTCTATATATAGTGTCGAATTAACTTGGGCCTAATCCAAGTTAATGACTCATAATTGGCCGAATAAGGGTACCAAGTAAATAGTCTCCATTAACAATTATATCTCCCATTAATTTGCATAAACCTTAATACTTGTTGCATAGTGGTTTTAGCTCCCCTCAATGTTTATTCCATTGCTTCATTGATTTAATGGAAATTTTCATGGTATATCTTATGTTATTTTGTTATTAGATGGTCCACACCAAGTGGTTGGAGAAGAACAAAAGATGATGTTGTCTTAGAGGTATTTTTTCTCTTTTATCAACTCTAGGATATATTGTATAGTTATATTCATAATTTGTTATTAATGTGAATTATTGCTCATTGCTAGAGTTCAAGTGATCTTATATTTTAAATATTGCACATCTCCAGATGAAAAATGCTTATGCTATTGCCAGATTGAGGAAAAAAACTAAATATTCAAAGAAATTGTTCTACGCAGAGGCCTTGAATTTATACAAAAAGGTGAGTTTCTTGTATGTTAGTACTTAGTAAGTGCTTTTTAGGGCATTGAATTTATGCATCTCATAAGATTCGTTCTAGTTTTTTACCTTTTCAGTTTTTTGTCACTGTTTTTTGGTACTTGTTTGTCTTTTTACATGGAATATATCACTGATTTCAGGTTAATGTGTTATTGGCAAATGGAGATAGAGGATCATTAAGGAAACATGTAACTGAAAATATGTTCTCTGTAAGATATCTTTTTTCATTAGTAGTCATAATTATGTGTCATCTAACTTTGATGTCACTTTTGAAAAGTTTGTCATCTTTATTTAAAATAAATGTTTAATATTGTAATTTTTTCCCGTGCAATATGTGAAGTCTCTCAAGAATGGCTTAAAACGAAGAGAATCTGTATGGAATTCAGTATATTGGGAATTAATTGAGCCCCCTGTCAGCATTAAGACATTGCGAGCTCGCCTGGTATTATAATTTATAAAGATCCCTATTTGCATACATTTCGATTGTGCAATGTTTAACACATTCAAACATTTTATTAAGACAAATTCTTGTGTTTTTCTATATATAATTATAATAAAATATTATTGTTTTCCATCCAGATTGGTACCGATAAAACTGATATCGACAAATCCTTCATCCAACTTCAAATTGAAATTGTCACAAAACAGGTGAATTGAAATCATTGTCAATTTGATATCCTTTTATTCCTTCATTAGCAATCTTGTTTTGAATTTAGTTTTGTAGTACTCAACGATTTACTGTTCTGTAGCATGGTGATATAAGCTATTTACTATTAATGGCCACTTTAAGGAGATATACATGGCTTCACCTTTCCCAAATGTTTCTCCCCCCATGTTCTTCCCAAGGATTGTCTCACGAGACATGAACAAGTGGTTGACCACTTGACCCAACAACCTGTTGAAGTTAATTGTATTGAAATTAATTGCAAGGAGTTATTTGCTATTATTTCAGTGAGCAATTAATTAAATTATAAATGAGGCATAAGTTAGATGGAGATTGGAGAATATTCTTCATGGGTTAATAATTCTTATTGGGCCTGCTGGATTAATTAGTTATAAAGGGTTAAGGCACGCCTCCATAGATAACGAATTATAAATAGCATCTAATTTTTCTCTTGTAATTGTGATGGATAATTTTCTGCCGTCTGAAATTCTTGTCACCAAGGGTAGGAGGAACCCAATCATCCCCGGGGAGTAAGCACAGCTGAACCTCGTTAACAAAACATTCTCTTTTGTCGTGTGTTCTTATCTTTCCTTCCTCCACTTCTATTTTTTCTGATCTGATTACACGTTTCAGATCAGTACTTTTGTATGAGGTCAGAATTGAGAGAATAGAGGGAGCCACCATTCTCGTGTGAGGTAGAGAAAATTTGATCAGGGAAGATCAGATCTGTTCGTGGATTGCAAATCAACTTACACAACTCACATTAGAGGAGGTCAAAGCCACCTTGTTCTCCTTAGTTCTTTCAATCAGGTAAGTCCCCGGGCCCAGATGGATTCACAGTGGGCCTTTTCAAGGCACTCTGGCTAGAATTGAGGAACACTGCGATGACATGTATCAGACAGTTCTTCAATGGTAACCCTCTACTAAAATCTACCAATCACACCTTTATTACCTTAATCCCTAAAAAACCCACAACAATTGAACTGTCTGACTTTAGGCCGATAGCTTGCGTTAACTTGATATACAAGCTGCTAACTAAGATCTTGGCAGATAGAATCTCTAAGGTTTCTGTTGAATTGATATCCCCTCACCAAACAACTTTCATAGCTGGTAGGAACATCTTGGATAACACCCTATTAGTAGATGAGATGGTGCATGGATTTTGATGGATAAGGACCCCTAAAAGATGTTGCCTCAAAATATATCTTAAAAAGGCATTTGACATAGTCAAATGCCAGGCTATCACCTCGACCCTGGAGGCTATGCGTTTCAGCCCTTTATTGTGCAAACTGGTGCACAACTGCATTTCCACTGCATCTTTCTCAATGTTAGTAGAGAGTTGCCCCATCCCTCCCTTTACTAACCACAGAGGTATCAGATAGGGAGATCCTCTTTCCCCCATCCTTTTTGATCTGGTAATGGACAATCTCAGTAGACTAATAGAAAAGGAGATCAAGGACAAGAGAATGGACACATACATAGTTAATGGGGCTGTCTCCATCTTCCATCTCATGTATGCTGATGATGTTTTGATTTTTTTCTAAGGCTAACATCAAATCCTTGAGGTCTATCAAAAATATTTTGGATATCTTTTCCAAGTTCTCCGGACTTGAGGTTGACCAGGAGAAAAGTTAAGCAACCTACTCTAAAGTATTTGCTAATGATCAAGAGTTACATAATATACTTAATTTCCCAACCAAACCACTTCCTATTAGCTATCTTGGTCTTCCAATAACGAGTAGAAAGAAAACACATGTTGTTTGTTGGAAGTTAATAGATCTAATCGAAAAAACCTTAGCTAGGTGGAAAGAGTGGAAAAAATATGGAGTCCAAAGTTAAAACACCTCTATTCTAGGCTCTAGCTGATTGGGTCAAACTCAAGGTTTAAAAACCGATCGACCGGTAGATTAGTGCTAACCGATGACCGGTTAGTGGTATTTGGCAAGCTTTTACATGCGACCATGCGGTCGTGCGATGGACTTGGTCGCATGACCGCCTGGGGCGCCTAGGCGTCGCCTGAAAAGTTCGCCGGAGGCCTCCGGAGCTGGCCGGACTTTGCCGGAGGTGCTTGCTGTCAATCCTAGCCGGTCGCCGGAGGTAGAGGTGGAAGGAGATGGAGGAAATGAGCTGAAAAGGAGGTGGTAGGGTGGCTGGAAATTAGGGAGAAAGGGGAGGAAATGAGAAGAAATTGGAAAAAATGAGGTGTTAGGGTTTTAAAAGTTAAAACCCTAACTCTTCATTTTAAATTAAATTAAATTAAATGCCTAACCCGGCCAACACATGAAGGCAAACGCCTACGCGTTGGACCGCATGACCGCATATGCGACGCCGCATGAAAAAGCCTGGTATTCGGGTCGGATCCAACCCGAATACCCTGCTTGTTTTAAATTTTTAAAGGTTTAAAGGCTATGTAGAAGACTACAATTTCTTGAAAACTACCATTTTACTATCTAGAAAACTAAAATTTCATTTCTATTACAAGTATACTACTATGTTTGAATTTCTATTATTACTATGTTTGGATTTCTGTCACTACTATAGTTTGAATTTCTATTACTATTTTCTTTGAATTTGTTATTTATTAGACTAATAATATTATAATTTAAAGTTTAAACATGTTTTTTTTATAGATAGGATATATACTATATTTATCTTCAAAATTGTAAAATTAGCAGAATACCCCTACCGATTACCCACTAGTTAACCGACTTAACCGGATACCTGGTTAACCGTTTTTTAAACCTTGGTCAAACTTAGATATATAAAAGGTAGAGGACCAAGGGAAATTGAGATTAGACCCACCCTAGATTCTCATGTGGAAAACTATAATAGCCAACAGAGATTTAATAGATAGTGCATCAACTGCCTGAGCAGCTGTAGGATACTTCAAGTAGCTCTCTCCAAACATTTTGAAACACTAATGCCCAAGGGTATCATACAAGATTTGAACTTTGGCATATGTGTCCAAAATGCCCCCTAAATTCCTCATGTTTTTATGGAGAATCAAAGTTAAAATCCTTAACACCCTCACCAGTCTCCGGAGTTGGGGAATCCAACTACAAACTACCTGTCCCCTATGCGGGTTGGACGAGGAGTCAGTGCAACATCTTTACTTTAACTGCCAATACTTCAGACATCTCCTACTAGATTCCACTAGTTGTCTCAACCATAGTTTTAAAAGCGGCGCTTAAAGCGCCGCTTAAAGCTATAAAAGCGGTTTTCTAGGACCGCTTTTCAGATCGCTTTTTTTAGCGGGTACTCGGGTCGGATCGGGTAAATGGGTTGGGCCAACCCATTACCCGAAATGGAAGAACTTAAATTCTTTCATTTCCCTTTCTACTCTTCTAACAAACCCTAACCCTCACTTTCACTCATACTTCTTACCCAAACCCTAGACCTCGCCTAGATAATATAAAATTAGGTGCTCGTCTAGATGATTAGGGTAAATGATTTGATAGTTTTTTTCAAATAACTTGGATGTATTTGTTTTGGATGTGTATTTTTAAGATGATGGGCAAATATTGACAGGTTTATATATATTTTATGTTTAATCATACATCATACATGTACAGGTTTTGAAAAAATTATATATATAAACAGGGGTATATTTACAATTTTTTTAAAAATTGCATTTATTTACAATTATGCCACTGTCGCTTTTTTCGCTTTAAGCGCCGCTTAAAGCTATAAAAGCTGAAAAGCGCTCCCTGGAAATTGGGAGCGCTTTAAGCTTTTTTGAACTATGGTCTCAACAGCTATATGGGCACTCAAGAGTCAGAACCCTCCCTCTCCCTCAGTAGACATTAGGATAATGGATATTATGGAAACAATTCAAAAATTCATTCACAAAGCTAGCTGTTGGGGCTTGCATTGGCTGCTGCTAGCCTCTCTCCTGGCGCATATGGTGCGAAAGGAAGAGATTAAAACAACATACCCTGAGGTCTCCATAAATTGTAAGCATAGAAATCATTAGGGATGTGACTTGTGAGCATCGTTTATGATGCCACAACCTATAAGAAGTTCAATCTTACACAGATTGAAATTCAAGCCATAAGTCTATGGGAATCTAACCTCTTGAGGCACCAGTTCCTGGCTAGTTAGTCATGGTCACAACTATATATGAGAGCGACTATGCTTTTACATGTTTTTTACTTATATATTTATATCCTTTGGATCTGCATGTCCCTGCATATGTAATCTTGTGCTCTGTGGCTCTGCCCTACCCTACTTTCAGCAATGAAAGCTTCAATTCATCAAAAAAAAGGAGTTCACTCTATATATGATATATAGCCTTAATTCTGTTGTTGATTAGAAGGATCAAAAGAGAAAATAATATAGAGTTTTATTGAATTGAATCAAATGATTATGAATTATGATAAACCATGCAGAGGTCGATTTATCGAGTTATAGAGCTAATTAATGACTAATCACATGGATACCAACTAATCAATTAACATAAATTCATAACCTATTTCATTTTAGTTTTTTAAGTGATTTCTAATTTTTCTATGTTTGAACATTAATATTTCATGGATAATAAATAATTAAATATGATGCGAACAATGTAATGTTGTGATTTGTCAATATAATTTTCAGTGGTTTCTACTATTATGAGGAGGCATTTGTTTTCATAGTTTTGTTTTTATTTTCTTTCAGAAATTTGAGGCATATGATTCTAATGGTGTGCCAATAGCTGGAGATAAAACAAAGGAGGTATATTGACTGTTGTTAGTATATGGATATTTGATAGTTACATTTTTTTTGCTTAATTCCAAATTATTCTCCCTCTTTTGCGAATCATCGAAATTGGAATGAGTGATCGTCAGGTCCGATCTAGGGATCCGATGGTCACCACCCAATTCTTTCAACCGACTACTTGTCATATGTCATACGGTGGTGCCTCAATCCTTTCCTGGATTAGACATCATCACTTACATTTAAAAATCTCCAAGTTATATTACTAATTTATAAATCAAATCTGTTAAGATTATCTAATGTTTTTTATTGTAGCCTTAAATCAATGGTTATCAGACATCGTCATCAATGTTATACTTATTTTATGTTTATTTTTTGTCATAATATTCTGTATAGTTTATGTACTTATATTTTTTGCAATTGCTTCTGTGTTATTTCATTTTTCCAGAAGCAGACAGTAATCTGACTTTATTATTAATGGTGTCAAAAATGTAAACACTAATCTAATATTTTTAACAAGTTGTGTAAAAAATACTTTTAGTTTTTGTTCTTTTAAATTTATTTCCTAGTTTTAAAATGGTTTGAAAAGTAGAAAATCATTGATTGTGTTGAAACTTAATAATTTAAACATTCCCGCCATCAGACGCTGCTAATAGTGATTTAATCGATATTAGCATTGTTGCAAATTTTTATTCTGAAGTTAGTAGAGAACAAGTTAACATGTTTTGTTTATGATTTTATCAGGTATTTTTTTTTAGTTTTTAAAATGGTTTGAAAAGTGGAAAAGCATGGCTTGTTCATGTTTTTACTTGTTTACTTGTATGTGAGTGAACAAATCAATATGTTTTTTATGCTGACCAAATTTTATCAATTTGCTATTTATTAATGGCAATAATGGGTAAATATTATTAATCTAAATTTAGTTAATTATTATTTTTGTATTGTAGGTACAAGTGCGTGATATTTGGGTATTTGAGAAATCTCTTTTTCATCCTGAAAGTTACTGGCGTGTTTGTGCTCAATTAACATGCTGAAAGTTAGTGAAAGTTGTGATGTATGTGCTGGTTTTATATTCGATGTTCCTTTTCATATGCGAGTATTAATTCGATTCATGTTAAACATCTACTGATCTATATAAGAAGGCTTCTTAATTTCCAAGAATAAATATTCACCAGAGAATCGATCCTATGTGATTTAATTTGTAATAATACCGGCAGAATCTCACTTTAGTATTTTTCAATAGACGTTAGTTTCATGTGAGAATGATAAGATTCATGTGAATGAAAATGAAATGAACGAACAAAATTAAAATAATGTTTTTAAATAAAAATGAACAGATATGATTACATTGGATACAAAAGAAAGGTTAATTCTAATTGTACACAGTTAGAATCTAGATTCTATTGGTCTCAATTGAAGTAGGATTTAATTCATTGGATAAAATTTATTACATATTTTATACCAAATGCAATAATACAAATAAAAGAAATTAAGGGGATTTTAAAAAATTACTTTATTAAATTAAATTGACTTTATGGTAACATGGGCCATGAATAGTTGTTAATGGGCGGGCTATCTGGCTGGGCTAATATAAAAAAAAAACATGGATTTAAATGTTATTTTTCCTATAATAATATCTTCGTCAAATTTTTCTAATTTAATTTTGCAAATTCTGATACTTGTGTTCCCAACATTTCCAGTCTCAGATTTTTTTTTTGTCTTTTTAAGATCCATCCATCGCAAAAAAAAAATCATCAAACAAGAAATCATCCATTCTTTTTCCTTTCACCATTCCTGATTTTTTGTTGCTTAATTCTGTTGTTTTTGTGAATTCTGAAAATGGAAGATGATTACAAAGCAAAGCTTGCGGAAGAGATCTGCTCCATCTCTAAGTTGTTTGTATCTTGTACACACAAGATCCGTCGCTACCCACACAAACCGGCATTTGTTGATTGGTATCTCATTCTCCAAGTAATATAACCAAACAAATAAATAAATTCCCAATGAGAAAATATTTTTCTTTGTCCAAAAATCGATTAATTGATGACGAATGATGTTTTATATTACCAAAATTCTGTCCATGCAGATTAGGGAAGATTCTGGAATAGACGAGATCAGTAAGAGATATCGAAAATTAGGTATATTATATATATGTTTTGTAAATACCTAAATATATATCCTAATTTGTCATTTTTTGTAATAAATTTTTGTGGTTCGATTTGATTTGATCTGTTTTTGTAGCCTTGCAACTTCACCCAGACAAGAACAAACATTCCAGTGCAACTGCTGCATTCAGGCTTGTTTCTGAGGCATATAAATGTCTGATTGATGAAGGGACAAGAAAGGCTTTCAATGCTGAGAGATGTAATAATATCTGCACTAACTGCATTAATAAAACTTCACCAATGAAGCCTAATATGGCGAAAACCAACCGCCGGACACATGGAGATGAAACAGATATGAAGAGAACAAGGATGGGCAATCAACATAGCAAAGCATCAAGATACGACTACCCTATATTTAAGCCATCTGAAAATTCAGATTCTTCTTCTAGCGACATTAATCAAATCAAAATCATACGGAATCAATTGTTTAAGAAAAGAAACAGAATGAGGCAGTCTGATTATCCAATATTTGAGATTAGATAGATGATTATTTTTGCTGCCATATATATATGCAGATTTGAATTGTCTGAGCATAAAAAATGTAGATTTGATAGTATTTCATTCTTCAATTTATCTTTGTTATTCATTATCGAATAACCTAATTTGATTTCTTCTTCTGATAATTGGTAAATTGGATATCGTTACCTGGTTACCCAGTATACAATAAGTTCAGTCCAAGATCTGAGGTATATATCAGTACTCACCTCTTACGTACGTATATAGGGGGTCCGAGAAGGCCATGCATCGAGCGTCGTGGACCTAACAAATATATAAATCATTGGTATATACCATAGAAGATGAAAATGTTGATACCATGTTCATTCATCACTCATTTTCTCAATATATTAAAATAGATATTAAGTTTTAGAAATTGAGTTGTCTAAACTTTTGGGTTTTGGAATGGAACCAAAGTTAATTGGATTCACTAACTAATTCCTTCTCACTTATTAATCAAAAAGAAAAGAAAAAATTTTAATATAATTCACAAAATAAAATATTACAATAAGAATATTTATCTTTGCACCAACTGGCTTCGTAACTAAAATATAAATAATAATAAAAATGTAAAAAAAAGATAAAATAAATCAAATGTATTAGGTATAGGGTAGTAGCATCTTGATGCTTTGCTATGTTCATTGCCCATCCGTGTTCTCTTCATATCTGTTTCATTTCCATGTGTCCGACGGTTGTTTTTCGCCAAATTAGACTTCATTGGTGATGTTTTGTTAATGCAGTTGGTGCAGATATTATAACATCTCTCAGCATCGAAAGCCTTTCTTGTCCCTTCATCAATCAGACATTTATATGCCTCAAAAATAAGCCTGAATGCAGCAGTTGCACTGGAATGTTTGTTCTTGTCTGGGTGAAGTTGCAAAGCTACAAAAACAGATCAAATCAAATCGAACCACAAAACTTATTAAAAAAATGACAAATTAGGATATATATTTAGGTATTTACAAAACATATATATAATATACCTAATTTTCGATATCTCTTACTGATCTCGTCTATTCCAGAATCTTCCCCAATCTGCATGGACAGAATTTTGGTAAAACAAAACATCATTCGTCATCAATTAATCGATTTTTGGACAAAGAAAAATATTTTCTCATTGGGAATTTGTTTATTTGTTTGGTTATATTACTTGGAGAATGAGATACCAATCAACAAATGCCGGTTTGTGTGGGTAGCGACGGATCTTGTGTGTACAAGATACAAACAACTTAGAGATGGAGCAGATCTCTTCGGCAAGCTTTGTTTTGTAATCATCTTCCATTTTCAGAATTCACAAAAACAACAGAATTAAGCAATAAAAATCGAGAATGGTGAATTGAAAGGAAAGAATGGATGTGCATGTAAATGACTGCCACGATGAGAACTAAGAACAGAAAGTGCAACAAACAGAAATCTAGCTCCTTGATGGAGCCGGAGGATGGAAAAGAATTTCCCTAGAGAGCCGATGAGGGAAAATTAGAATTCATTTGTTATTCATACGTACTATTTAAAGAATTATTAGCCAATGCTAATTTGACAAGTGGAATTACAATGTAACTACTAATTAACGAACTTGATAACTACTAACTAATCAATAATAAACATAATCGATCGTTATTTTTAATTAGTAGTTTGCTTTGACTCCTTGGCCACCGATGGTTCATCCGCAACTAACTTTAGAACAAGTTTGGATCGGTTACAGGATGATTTTTTTTTGTGCGATCAATGGATCACACAAATTTTTTGAGGAACACAGTTACACAAGCATGCAAAATTAAATTAGAAAATAACATTTAAATCCATATTTTTTCTTATATTTACCCAGTCAGATATATAGTCCATTAACCACTATTCATGGGCCTAATTATATTATACATATTTCTTGGCCCATGTTTTAAAATAATCATTTTCATTATAAAGTCAATTTAATTAAGTAATTTTTTTAAACCCCCGTAATTTCTTTTATTTGTAGTATTGCATTTTGTATCAGATATGCAATCAATTTTATCTTATGAATTAAAAAAACTTAATCTCTATCGCAATTCACATGATTCCTATTAAGGCTGACAATGGTTTGGGTATGGTTTGGGTAAAGCTTTACCCATGCCCGAGCTCGAACAAAATGACTCGGGTCAGGTATCCGGGATATCAATATCCGAAATTATTAAACGAATTCGGATTTTAACACGGATATTGCTAATATTCGTATCTATCCCAATTTATTCTTGAATCTGAAATATTCGATTGCGAAAGCGGATACGAATACGGATTTCAATATATCTCACCAACATTCGAGGTGATGCGAGCGATCGTCTTCTCGTGTTGAAGGCTTTGAATATCCACAAAAGCTGTTCTACGCCAAGTCTTTGGGGAGAATCGTCAATTTAGGCTGACAAATCGGCATCCGAAGGTCGTCTTTTATTGGGCCTCTAGAGGCAACATCTGCGACGGAAATTGCACCTGGACTATTAAGGACGTCAGGCTGGACACAGGTTGTGAAGTAAACTCAACTGAAGATTACAATCTGAAGTTTATACAGAATAAGAACTGTATTCAATGAAATTCAATGATTCAACTATTACAATGAGTTTGTATTATATAAGTATTAATCTATTAACTAACAACTGTCATTTAGTTATATACTTGAATTAGTATCAACAGTAAGTCAATCAGTATCAACTGTCTTCACACAAGTAACGCCTAAAAATCGGTGATTTGGACAGGTAAATCGACGATTCTAGGGGGAATCGCCTAGTATCCAGTGACTAGGCGATTTCCCTAAAACTCGGCGATTTCCGTAAAACTCGGCGATTATGGGGGAAATCGCCTAGCATGCATCCGATGACTAGGCGATTTCCCTAGAACTCGACGATTTGACTCGTCAAATTGGCGATTTGAGGGGTTGACTTGGGTCGTTTTACGAAGACCTTTGTTTTCTCGATCTTCCGTGAGAGCCTTTCGGGGGTCCGACATAAAGCGAACATAACCCTAATTTTTATTGATGGAAAGGACAGGTGTATAGTCCTGTATCATCAGTATTCCTCCCGAAATAAGAGTTTGTGACAAAGTGTGTACTTTCAGCCTGCCAGTATTCCCCCGTGATCAGGGCTTGTTACCTGCAAAGAAAACTAATAGTTCCAGCCATAAATATGGAATGGTATATATCTAGCCATAACGATAGAGTTTTGATCCATCCATAGCGACGGATGATTCATAGTGATGGATTGATTTTTGACTGTAGCTAGAAACATAATATTTTGTTTAGATCCATAACGATGGATTGATTTTCTGACT
Organism: Zostera marina; assembly: GCA_001185155.1. NCBI lineage: Eukaryota > Viridiplantae > Streptophyta > Magnoliopsida > Alismatales > Zosteraceae > Zostera > Zostera marina. The sequence continues at coordinate 263,739 of LFYR01001258.1, forward strand.
GTAGAGACATATATAAGGTTTTATTTAGATCCGTAACGACGGATGATTCATAGCGATGGATTGATTTTTGACTGTAGAAACATAATATTTTGTTTAGATCCGTAGCGATAGATTGATTTCTGACCGTAGCGAAAGAAAATTTTGTTTAGATCCGTAGCGATGGATAGAATATTTTTGACCGTAACGACAGAATTTTTTGTTTTGATCCGATCATAGCGACGGATGATCCATAACGATAGATTGATTTGTGACGGTAGGACATAAATAAGAGTATTATTAATCTTTTAAAATTTGGTCTGAGTACCAGCTAGTTTAGGCTGAACATGCACTGGACAATAGTATTAAAAGTAATTGTTAGTAGAAAAATTCCAAGTGCTTTTGAATTGAAGGTATGTATTATCGATCTCCATGCATGCATCCACTAGCTAGTCTTGGAAAAATAAGATCTAGTTTGAAAAGGTTTGTGTTCCATTTCCTTTTGAAATTGCTCGAGTGCTAATTTGTTTGCCTCTTGAATTAATGTCATCCAAATTAGCTCTGAATTTCGTCTTTGAGGCCTGTCTGAGAGTGAGAGGAACATACATACATACATACATCTCCAATAGTAACTAGTTTAGAATACTTACAACTTTAGGAGAAGATGAGTAGTTTTCAAATTTTCTACAAAATCAGGTATTGTAGAGTTTTGAATCAGTTTACTGAGCTTGAATTGTGTAGGTGCTAGCTATGTTATTAGGATTTAATTTTTTTTGATTGTATCAAGTGAATTGAATTTCTTTAGTAATGATTTTCTTACAATTTCTTAATTGGATTCTCGCTCCTATTATCTTATCTTATCAGAATTCAGATCTCTTCTTTCTATTAGAATAAAAATGTGTACCTGTCTTAAGTTGCATAATAGGTCAACAATTGAGTTAATCATCCTATGCAGGTCATTTCATTAAATTTAAACTATCAATATAGTTATCAATATTGTAAGTTTATCACCCGAATACAAGACTATCACCAAAAAAAAAAACCTATACTTCATCAATTGATTAATATGATTTATACTAACTGCTACATATTAGTTAGTCACAATTAACATAGAGTTATAGCAAAATTTTCTACTGAAAACAAACCTATTTAATGGACTTATACAGAATGAATCTTTCATATCTCACCGTTAAAATCTAATCTAATCTAATCTAATCTCATCAATTTAATTTTTTTTTGAAAGCATTCACGTCAAGTTAGTTAATCCTTGACTGAAACGGATCCAATTCCATCCTCTATATATATATTTAAAAAAATTGCGGCGATGGAGATCTGTAAAACTGTACATCTATAGCACCAGACTCCATTTCCGCACCAATTTCGATTCAATGAGTCGGGGTCGCGGGAGAGATTTCATCAACGTCTATCTTCCCGATGAGTTGTTAATCGACATATTCCATCGAATCGAGGAATCTAAGTCAACCTGCGACGCAATCTCACTTGTTTGCCGCCGATGGCGTCGAATCGAGAGGGAATCTCGTCGCACTATTCGAATTGGGGCTTCTGGTGATGCCGATCGAACTCTCCAACGCATCGTCGGTCGATTCCTAGGGCTCCGGACAGTTTTTGTTGATGAAAGAATGCCTCCAAGGCTTCCCTCTTACTCCATTCTTACAACTCTTATCCAGGCTGTAAGTAATAACTAACTGCTATATATAGATAGATTCCAATTTCGGCACAGACAAAAGACAGTAAAACGATTTTTTTTTTAATCGTGCAGAGAATCAGGCCTTCGCTTCACCAAAAAACTAATCAGAACAGAACCAGCAACCTTGGATCTTCTGATGAAATTCCGCTTGAACAATTGTCTCTTTCAGATGTTGGACTTGCAAATTTTGCGCAGGCTTGCACACAACTTGAGAAATTGAGCTTGATCTGGTGTTCCAATGTAACTGATTCGGGTTTGAAATCCATCGCCTACAATTGCAACTCTCTCAGATTCTTAGATTTGCAGGTATTGTCATTTCAAGCTATGTTCAAATTAATTCCCTTCCAATGTCACTCACTCACTCACTGCAGATTTGAGATTTCTTTCATTTTTCAAAATAGGGTTGTTATGTTGGAGACCATGGTCTAGCATCAATTGGAGAGTGTTGCAAACAACTTCAACTTTTGAATCTACGTTTTTGTGAGGGTGTCACTGACACTGGTTTAGTACAATTGGCTCGTGGATGTGGATTGTCATTAAAAGCTCTAGGAATTGCTGCTTGTGTTTGGGTTACTGATGTTTCACTGGAGGCTATAGGATCTTATTGCACATGTCTCGAGACATTACTATTAGATTCTGAACTAATCAAGGACAAAGGTGTAATCGCTGTAGCTGGAGGCTGTCGTCTATCTTTAAAAGAATTGAAGCTTCAGTGTATTAATGTTACAGATAATGCCTTGGAGTTTGTGGGATCTCACTGTTTAGCGCTTCAACTATTGGCTCTATACAGCTTTCAAAGATTCACTGATAGGTGTTGTCAATACCATCTAAATTCTATTCATATTTCCTAGTTCTGACATTAGGATGGTCGTGAAAAAATATACAATTTTGCATATCTATATCTTGGAATAAATCATCAATGTCAACTTTGGCCTTTGAGCCAAAGATTTTTTTTTCAAGGTATTTTTTAAAATTAATGTGCTGAAACCATCATTGCTGGAATTTTGATGTCTCTTGTATTATCGTTTAAGTGTTTCTTATTGCCCCATTTTGAGGTCTCTTATATCATTGCTTTATCTGCATTTGTGATTTTTTGTATGTTTTTAGGCATTATCTTTAAAATGATTTCACAAATTGATTGGAAATGTGAATTCTACAGGAGCCTTTTAGCAATTGGCAAGGGATGCAAACAATTAAAAAATCTTACACTCAGTGACTGCTATTTCTTGAGCGATAAGAGCCTTGGCGCTATTGCCACTGGATGCAGTAAGCTGACTCATTTGGAGGTTAATGGATGCCATAACATTGGAACTTTTGGACTTGGATCTATTGGTAAAAAATGCCCGTGAGTTTTATTTCTCTTCAAAGCCAAATATTAATCGCTTATTGATTTCCTTGAATTCTGTTAACCAAGCATGATTTCAGGTAGTTAGATAAATAATTTCTATTCAATAAAATTACTTAGATATATTATCTCTAATACCCTTAAATGTCAATACTATTCTAATACATTCCATTAGTACCCTTTCTGTACATTAAGGTACTTTGGCCTTGGGGTCACATATAAAATCTTCTCAAAGCTTCTCGTCACGAGGCTGATGAATGTTCTCCCTGGTCTGATTAGCCCAAATCAGACATCGTTTATCAAAGGACGGAGAATCTCCGATGCAATAGCTCTCGCCCAAGAATTCGTCCAATCATTCAACTGCAAAAATACATCCAGGAGAGCGTTCATCGCAATCGATTTCTCCAAGGCGTTTGATATCGTGCGATGGGACGCAATTGAGGTAGCTTTGGAGCTCCTAGAGATCGACCAAACATTCCGGCAGCTGGTGATGGCCTGCGTAACCACAACATCGGTGTCGGCGCTAGTCGAAGGATCTCCGACCGTGATCATAAAGCAGAGGAGAGGCCTAAGGCAGGGCGACCCGCTGTCGCCCTTACTATTCGCGGTGGTGATTGATTACCTATCGAAGCTAGTTCATCACGCGGTCACTACCAGGAAGCTTGAATTGTATTCATTGGGAGGAATAATGGTGGAAAGCCACCTCGTCTTCGCCAACGACGTCGCTTTCTTTTGCCGAACCTCAACTAAATCCTTTAAAAGCGCTAAGTGAGGTCCTAAGCGAATTCACGAGCTTCTCTGGCCTGAACATCAACTGCGGAAAAAGCTATGTAGTCTTCTCGAAGCGAGTCAACGATGGAAACGAGCTGGCCAATATGTTGGGTTTCCAAATCAAGAAACTGCCGGTACGCTACCTAGGGACCCCGCTGACTGGCAGACTAATTCGATATAAGGACTGCGATGGGCTCCTAGCGGAACTCAGAAGTATCCTCACAAGGTGGAGCTCGAAGAGATTGTCATATACCGGCCGGACGCAGCTGGTGGATTGGGTGTTTCAGGGGAAATTTGGGTACCTATCGCAGAGCAGTTTCATCCCTTAGACGGCGCTTGATTAAATCCAATCCATTACTTATCAATTCATATGGGGGTCACAAAGAAAGGTCTCATGGAATAGTATGACTAAAACGAAGAACCAAGGAGGATTGGGCGTTCGTGATTATAAAACCGTCCACCAGGCTGCCATAATCGAAAGAGCTTGCAGAATGTGGGAACGGGAGGGGATCTGGAGTAATTGGATGGGAAGGTGTGTTATATCAAGGACCGCCCATTCAACGTTATTGAAGAACGTCAGAGCGACTCATCAATGTGGAAAGCCACTCTTCGTCAAAGAGCCCAAATCTCAAAATGTGCGGTGCTGGGAGCGAACGGAGTTAAGAGCTGGATAGGGAAGGGAACAACCAGCTCGGCCAGGAATGTCGTCTCCACCATACGACCGGATCACCCAAAGGACAGATTCGTGAAAGGTATCTGGGCGGTGAATATGGCAAAGTCGCGCTCAACCTGTGGAGATACAGGTCAGCCAACCTCCCAACCAAAGACAGACTGATACGTTGTGGGATGGCGATCTGCGGACTCTGTGAATTGTGCGACAAGGAGCAGGAAAGCGCGGACCACATTTTCTTGAAGTGTGATTACTTAAGTGTGGGAAGGGTTCGATGTAGTGGCCTCACTGGTCAGCCTGGATGCCGCGAGCAACTTTGAAGAGGCTGCTGGCGAACTTAATAAAATCACACCGGGAACTCCGGCATGGGGGCTACAATGGTCAATGTTTGGTGTGATCTTATTTCAAGTGTGGAAGCAATGGAACCTGCAAAGAATCAAGAACAAGACTGAACCCAAACAGGTAGTCCTCCGATCCTGTATCGACATGGTCGGAATCGGCTTCGATGAAAGAAACTACAAGAGGAGACACCGGGCACCGAATGAAGAGAGGGCATTGCTCCAATGGGATGCCCTCTTGATGCTCATCCACGGCGACGGATGAAGGGAGTTAGTAACGGCTAACTGCCGGCGGGTAAATTAGTTAGCTTAAATTTAATTAGTTTAAATGTTAAAACACTATTTCATTAATACTAAAGTACCCTTTCTAAAAAAAAAATTATCTCAAGTTTGTGTTAAATTTTAGTTAATTTTCTTACAGAACTAAATATCGTAATATTTCATTAAATATGTAACAGGAATCTTAGAGAGCTATCTCTATTATATTGTCAAAGAATTGGTGAAAATGCCTTACATGAAATCGGGAAAGGTTGTAAGTTCCTGCAAGAATTACAATTGGTGGATTGCTCATGTATTGGTGATTATGCAATGATCAGTATTGCTCAAGGTTGCAAGAACCTTAAAAAACTACATATTCGTCGCTGCTACGAAGTAAATGGTTTATTTTATTAATCTACTTCTCTTTAAAACTACGATCTGATATAAATCATTATTGACCAGCATTGGAATGTGAAATTTTTAAGCAATTTGAGTTTTACTACTTTAGGCCTTTTTCTTTCTATCAAGTTTCAATATTAGGAATGGGTCTTATAGTGATAAATACCTAATGGTTTGCACATTCTAGTTTGATCAGGAAATTTGTATTGAGTTAATTGCATACATGCCTTTGAAGTATTGAAATTGTCTATGCCTAGATCAAAGTCTTTAGATTTCACATACTGGTCTTTTTGTGATTTTTTTTGTTGACAAGTGAAATTGGTCAAATTATCATCTTTCAGGGCCATAATTGTAAAATACGTGATAAATATTTAACTATGCTTGGTTGGCTAATTTGCAGCACTTTTTAATTAACCTATTAACAAATTAATATTTCTAAACTGATATATGGGTGAGTCATTTACCTTATTGACTAAATACTGAACTAATTACCTAGTCCAAATTCTTGGATTTTGTTAGGAACCGAGCATTCAAATTTTTGGGTAAACAGATCATCAAATTATACATTTAGAAATGTAATAAGTTGTCTTAAAAGTAATAGATTAGTCATTTAAGCATAGTTAAGTACTTACCACATTTGGTACAATTGTGCCTTAGAAAGATCTTCATTTGATAAACTACATCCGTCTACACTTGAAATAACTACATAAGTATAAATTTATAAAATCTAATTATTTTAACTCAAACATATTTTTTTTAAGTTTTCAGCATTTATTATAGAAAATATGAATTTCTGTCAAAAAATCAGGATAAACAATCTGAGTTTTGAAGTAATTTATGCTGCATTAACTCATTAAATGATTTTTTTGCATGATGGATTTTGGCCTGCCCTCCATGATAAACATTAGTTCTGTATAACTTTTTGAATAACATCGGATTCTATTTACATTCTATCTATTTTGATTGTTTGGTATTTTTTCCAGATTGGAGATAAAGGTATTATCTCTATTGGTGAGAACTGTAGGCTTCTCAAAGATCTAAGTCTTCGATTCTGTGATAGGTAATGGATGATTCCTGACAAAATATTTCCATATGGTTGATGTTAATGATATTCCTTTATTGTTTTCCGCATTGATTAGTTTGCATGTGACATTAGTTTTTTGTTTGTTGAATAATTTAAATATTTGGTGTCCATTGAAATTAGGTTACCTTCTACTTTTTCTACCACTACTTCATCGTTTCTGATATATCAGTTTTCATTTGGCCTAATTGTGCAGGGTTGGTGATGATAGTCTGATTGCACTTGGTCGCAATTGCTCACTTGTGCAGTTGAATGTGAGTGGCTGTGACCGAATTACAGATGTTGGATTGACAGCTATTGCTTCAGGATGCCCCGAGCTTGTTTGTCTTGATATCAGTGTTCTTCAGGTTCATTTCTTGGCAAAATAAATATGCCTTTTTTTCATGGTAATTGCTAACCAGTTATTTAACTGATTGCTCTTTACAGAATTTGGGAGATTTGGCACTGGCTGACCTAGGACAAGGGTGCCCTCTCCTAAAGGACATAGTGTTATCCCACTGTCAAAAGGTAACAGATATCGGGCTTTCTCATCTTGTGAAAGGATGTACTCGTCTTGAGACTTGCCACATGGTTTATTGCCCAATGGTAACTGCATCAGGGGTGGCTACTATTATTTCAAGTTGTGCAATGATAAAGAAGGTTCTTGTTGAGAAGTGGAAGGTCAGTGAAAGAAGCATGCGAAGAGCTGGTTCCATTTTATCATTCTTACATGTGGATCTCTAATTCTGATCCTCAGACACATGCATTTCATATTTTTCAACCATTAGATTTAAAAATGTTATGAATCATATACCAAAAAACATTTTTTTCTGTTTATAGTTGTTCCATCTCTACATGCTGCAACTGTTATAGCTGGCCCCATGACAATGTCAACCAATAAAGTATAAATAGGGGACTGATTTCCAATAAGAAATGAGAAACACACTGAAACACTTGATTAATCCCCCTTGGATTGGAGCCTTCGATTGCCATTGATATGACATCTGAAGTCATCAGATTCTTTATTGAATGAAGAACAACATCTTTAAAACTTATTTTTGTAATGAAATTAGGTAGGTTAAAATGAGATTGATCAACATGAAAAATTTCTTTATCTATCAAAGATTTGAAATATATGGCACATAGGGTTAGAAAGTAATATGTGAATTTATACAAAAAGTAGATATGATATAAGTAGCAGTGTGCATGCAATATGAATATAGAATGAATTAGAAAGTATTAAATGTGAAATGGATGTGGAGTGTGTGCCTGCGAGGATTGTTTGAAATGTACAGATTGAAGATAAAGTTGTTTCTTGAATATATCAAGTTATATAAATCTGTGGTGTCAGTATGTATAGTAATAATAAGATTTGGAAGGAATAAAAATATATGTATAGCTTTGTTTAATATAAAAGACCCTAATGTGTATTCTAATATTCCCACAAATTAATTAAGATTTGAATCTTTTAAGAACATGAATTTGATTTGAAATCCACATTGCTACATGTTTTTATAAAATGAAAATGTCGTTTTCAAATTAAGACAAAACATTGCTGTAAATTTAAACTAACATGTCCTTTTCGTTATACAATTCATTGAAAGTTTTGATGATGTTTTTATTTATGTTATTGAATATTTTTTGTACATGATTTAGAAATGTTTACTTCTTTCTGGTTACATTGTATCACATAATCTATCATAATCACATTGCTGTTACATTGTAGTGAAAATTTAATAAAAATACGTACACATGCAGACATACAACAAGAGTCGAATCTTGAATCCTTAAAAATGTTTTAGCTAATCGTAATGAAATGTTTTTCGATATGTATTTCAAACATGAACTTTTGGATTTCAATAATACAAAGCAATGATTATTTAACTGCAACATTTTTAATTTCCTTTCTCAACTAAAATTAAACCTAGTAAACTTTTCAATTTCATCTATTAATTGCCATCTCTCAATTATTATTTCAAAAAAGACGTCTTACTGTTTTAGAGTGATATTCACAAGTGGTGGTGTTGTTGATATTTTGATTTACATTCCAAGTTGCTGTACATTTTCCCTCAGTGACGGAATGTTCTTACTATCTGCTTCAATCTTCCACGACAAATAGGACAAAGGGAAAGACGCGAAGAACATGACATGCAACAGCACATATGACCACACCTGAAATCAAAATTTAGAATAACGTTATATCCATTTCCTCAATTTTCAAACAAAGAAGAGTACACATAAAAATTCAAAATTATATTCTTACGGAACAAAAACAGCATTGTATTCTTGTTCAAGGCAAATCACACATAGAGCAGGTAGTACGGGATCTTTATTTGTGATGTCTTTAGATAATTTAACACAACTGCCATTCATTCCTGAAAAAAACATATCATTAATTGAAATCAGAACGATTTACATATTTAATCAACAAAACCAACCTTCTATATCCAGTGTCTGTCGTTGCTGCGTCTCAGCAGCAAGAATCCTGATAACAAAAATATGATCAACACATATAATATAACACAGAGTGAAATCAAATTTACAATCTAAAGGTTCAAATGTGCATTAGAAAAACTACTAATAACTAAATAAACCCTGAATATGTAATGTACCTATTACGGTATTCCCACTCCCGTCTTCTTTTCCTAATGTATTCAATAGCACCTTTGGCTAGAAGATAAACCCCAAAAATGCTGAATCCTATAGAAGCATATTGATACAACCTGCAATAAAAGGCTTATAATTGTGAGTGAGCGATATGGTACTAACAAAGGAAGTTAACACTTTGTCACATTTTCCAAGATAAAGTACCTTGTCCATTTTCCAAGATAAGAAATTAACTCATCAATGTTTTTTGGAGATACATAGAAGGGCCCTTTATGAGGCTTCTGAATACGAATTGATCCTTGATCATCTCTAACAGCCTGAACAAAAAAATAATGGTTGAATTAAGATATCTAACTACTTGAGAATGCAAAATAAATATGCACTCACAAATCACAACAGACTCGTGTATGCTTGATAAGTTAACAAAATAAATCAGCACTCTAAATCAAAACAGACTGGTCGATTGATTAGTAATAATAATGCTATCTAATCACCTATGACTATTTATCAGTGATTAAAGATGTAATGTAAACTGTCCATAATAAACAGTGCAAAATGATAAATAATGATTACCTCACCAACAACAGTCAGAGAAGTACCAGTTGGAAGAATTCTTTCAATTCGCTTAACTCCAAGCATCTACAGAATAATGATAATTAGAAGAAGAAAAAATCATACTATTTATTATTTATAATCTGCAGAGACCTTGAGACCCTGCAGATAATCTAGTGTCCCACGTACTATAGACCGCCCTGACTCCTCAAAAGCTTCACAAACAACAGGCAACACTAAACCCGTGGCATCACGAGCCCCAACAACAAAAGCACGTCCAGTACCGTCATCCTAACAAAAGAAAAACTTCGAAATATGAATATGACTCGTTAGTGTTAAAAAAGTAGTACATGAATAATTAATATTTTTTAAAGATGAGCTATGTGGTTGAAAAGGTTGATAATAAGTTATTTCAACTTTACACAATGTTCAGAATTCCATACATCTGCTGATATGAGTAGACTTCTATTTGAAGCATTTCCCTTCTCTAAGTTTTGCCTTCAGTTCTTTTATAAAAAACTGATTTTACAAGGTTTTCTATGCAAGCATATACTCAAAACTACGCGATTAGCTATCAAGTATAATCCACATACCCAGTCAAATTATACACCTAACAAATCAGGAAAATCACGATTTCCTGACTAGATTACGAAAACATGCAAGAATGAAGAAGCAGCAGTTTGCTAGCAAGGAATCGATCCTCAAGCAACTCCTAAAGCTAACAGACACAAGCCTCAAGCTACAAAGATACAAACGAATGCATAACAACCAGGTGGAGCAGGTGGCAATTAAAACATGGCAAGAGACTATTGCAGGATTTAACAATGGCGCTGCTTGATCAACTTGATCCAATCTCACAAATTAATATAAACTCTACAAACTATATTATGTATTAAACTATAATAAAGTACCAAGTAATTTACCAAAAAAAGAGGATGCCTCAGCTACCAACATCTCTACTGGACCAACGACTTCCCTTCCAACTGTCAATCCGTCATTGATGACTTCTTTAGGTCTTCCAGCTTCTGGCGACAATGTCTTTTGCCTTCCAGGAGCGGTCGATGAGACAATGACTACTTCCTCTTGATGTTTAGACTTATGCTTTGATTTGACTTTATATTTATGTTTAGAATTAAGGATTATGTTTAGTATTTTGAACCTTATAACAGACTTTATGCTTAAATCTAAGTTCAATCATTTATGATTTATTGAGCTATTATTGGAATTTCAGATATCAAAATTAAAAAAATATATGTAAAAATGCAGGTTGCATATATTCGACTATGCGTGTCTAAGCAACCATGCAGAACTTACAATCGCAGGGTTGCATGTATGCATAGGAAAAAATTCATCAGTATAAACAAGAGGAATGTTACTCCATTAGGTTGAATTCCACCATTTCTTTTTAGCCAGAGAATTCCTACAAGCTCCGGTGCCTCCCAATCTCCGATTACCTAGATGGACACAGATAAGATAAACTATGAAAGGAGGACAGGGAGTGTCTCTGTCTCAAGTGGGGTGTTCCCCAAAACTCCGATCAGCCAGAATCCTCTTACACAAAACCTCTACCCTATTGATTTGAGGATTCCTCCAAGACTGAGGATTCATTTGGGAGACTATCATCAAATTTGATGGGAAGCTATCACCAAATCTTTTCGAAGATCTAATAAATCTTTCAAATACATATACAAATAAAAGAACATACAAAAGATTTTCCAATCTACAAATGTGCAATTTCCCCTTTCGATTTCAATATTAACTAGATCTCTAATCCAAAACGAATTGGGTGTGAAATTCAGAAAATTGTTGTAATGATCATTACCAGATACCAAGGAACTTCTTTACTCGAAGAAAGCATCACTGCTGAATCTTGGATCCATGATCCAGCGTCACTATGCTTCAAAAAGTGTTGCTCTGCCTGAAAGAGAAAAAATAAGAATATCTTAATTAAGCACAAAGAATTGAATGAAATTCAAAATTTGAGAGCACGAAGCAAATCAACATGAATCTTGAGAAACATATGTAACTGCAATGAATTAGAAGTATTTACTGTTTCTTCGACCATTACACCTCTCAGACCACTATGATCGCATTTGATTGGAGACTCTGAGCCAATTCGTCCAGATACTGTGACAACTAAGGGCAAGACTTTGGAGGCAGTATCAAGCAATAAAACTGTAGGCGAAAGACGAAAGATGAAAATTGAAATAAACCACCAAAGTAAGATTTTTACCTTAAAAGTTTCTTTTCTACAAACACCAAATTGTAAAAATTAAATTTTTGGTTAATTAAAGGAGAATCATACAGAAATTCTAAGATTAAATGAGTTTCTAAGATTAAAATTTTAACCTAGAAGACTGACATGCTTGAATCCTAATTTTTTTAATTTGCAAACCCATTACTAGTTTCCATCTGAAGTGTGTAAAAAAAATATAAGCCAGAAGTTACATTGAAATAAAAATTGATGGCCATGATGCATCATCCAAGGAAGCAGGAAAAAAATATCTATAAAAAGAAGAAGAAGAAATGAAACAGAAATACAAACCTAAATCCTTGAGCTGAGAAACCCTAGAAACTGACTTGAGAACATCTGCATCCCTAGAAAAAAGTCAAAAAACTAAAAACTAAAACTTTATCAAAAAAATATTAGGAAGAAGATATAAAAGGACAAGGAACGAACCTTCCGCTGCTTCTTCCAAGGAAATAGAAAGCCGTCGCACTCAAACAGCAACTGATTCCGCTCCAATGAATCATCGGGATTCACAGTCTCTGTTGTTGATCTGGAACGAATTTGATGCGCGTTTGGTTTTTCAGAAACGGTGGAGAATATAATACCACCGGGTCAAAATAGAAATATCCCACCGGGTCGGATTGACCCGGATATTGGTGTGTCAGCCTAAATATCGAATTTGTTAAAATAAGTAGAAGATAGAACATATCCTGAAATGAAATGGACCAAAATTGTTTGGTCTTAGTTTTTTCAACATAACAACAAATACCTCTATTATGGTCCGAACAAGGAAAGGACAGAAAAAAAGATCCAAGAGTACAAAAAAATATGGAAATTTCATTCAAAAAACGTCAAATCTTACTCTTTTACTTCATCTCCCTCTCATAATCTTCACAACCCAATTGGTTTCTGCCACTTTTCCACAGTGTTCTTGTGAATGTAATCTTGGTGGAATGTTCAAATCTAACTTTAATCATCGTTTACTAACATTCTTCCCCATTCACAAGTGTCCTTGTGATTGTGGTGGTGATCAATCTTCGACTAGGTTTGATTTCAATCAAAATGCAAATGTCGGACTTAACGCTGGTACTAATGTTGTGGAACCGGTGGTTTTCCTGGTGCTAACGCTAATGCTAATGGAAATGACAATACAAATCCCAATGCAAATGCAAATGCCAATGCAAATCCTAATGCCAATGCCAATGCAAGTCCTAATGCCAAATGCAAATGCAAATGCAAATAATGCATTTCCTAATGCAAATGCTAATGCAAATGCAAATCCAAGTGAAAATGTAACGGTTAATGATGGTGACAATCCTGGTAGCAATCTCAGTGACAATCTTAGTGATAATCCCCTTGAAAATCCAGGCGGTAATCCCAGTGACAATCCTGGCGGAAATCTCAGTAAGAATCCCGATGATAAGTCTGGCGAGAATCCTGATGACAAGTCTAGTGAGAATCCTGATGGCAATCCCAGTGAGAATCCCGATGGTAATCCTTTTGAGAATCCTGATGGCAATCCCAGTCAGAATCCTGATGGCAATCCCAATGAGAATCCTGGTGAAAATCCTGATGACAAGTCTGGTGAGAATCATGGTGGCAATCCCGATGATAAATCTGGTGAGAATCCCGATGACAAATCTGGTGAGAATTCCTTTGAAAAACCAGGCGGCAATCCCAGTGAGAATCCTGATGACAAGTCTAGTGAGAATCCTGATGGTAGTCCTAGTGAAAATCCTGATGGCAATCCCAGTGAGAATCCCGATGGTAATCCTGTTGAGAATCCTGATGGCAATCCTAGTCAGAATCCTGATGGCAATTCCGATGAGAATCCTGGTGAAAATCCTGATGACAAGTCTGGTGAGAATCCTGACGGCAATCCCAATGACAAATCTGGTGAGAATCCTGATGACAAATCTAGCGAGAATCCGGATGATAATCTTAATGATGGTGAAGATAACAAAAATTCTAAAGATGGGAAAGATGATAAAAAACCAAATTCCGACAGTGATAATAAATTTTTTAAAGATAATGTAAATGAAAAAACTACAAATGATAGTGGGGATGACGATTCAAATTCAGATGTAGATGAGAACAAACCTAATAATTCTTATGGTGATGATGCCACACCTAAAGAAGACTCTAATGATGATGGGGATGATAAGAAGCCTACAACTTCCGGTGGTGGCTGATAGAAGTTATATTTGATATGCAAATATAAATATATATGATATTGAAAGATGTTTATGAATGTGATGAATGTTGATCAATATATATGTAATGATATTGATAATGATAATGAATGTAAACTGATACTGTAGGATGATCGATTGATCTAGGATTGATGAAGCAATGATCCACAGCTTGTTGAAGTGAATTGTAGATGATTGAATGTTGAATCTATGATTCAAGTTGATGTGTTGCGGAAGCGTTTGGAGACTATGAAAGTTGTAGATCGAGATTAATCAAACAGTGACTGTAATTGTATTACAGAGTGTGTGATTGTGTGAGATCAATATAGTCTAGGTGTGTTTATATAGAAGAACACCCAACGGCTATGTTGGATGAGTGTGTTTAATTATAGTAATTAATGAATATGAGAATATGGAATATGGAATATGAAATTAATATATAATGAAATATTTGATATGGGAATATGAAGAGTTATGATGAAATAAGAGGGGTTAATTATAATATTTATTATAATGTTATATGTGTGATTTAATTTTAATGTAGGGGTGTATCTCTAATATCCTCCCTCAAATCAAAACCGGTTAGGGTTTGATTTGAATATGTAGGTGCAATGGGGTGTTTGAGTGAATTAATTGAGTTTGAATTTTGGGTGTGTATATCAATGAGGTTTAGTTTTTGGATTAAATTTTTGAATGCTGGACCACCCAAGGGTTTAGTGAAAAAATCACCAATATTTTGTGCACTGGAGACGTGTCTTAGTGTAATATCTCCTGCTAAAACCTTGTCCCTCACCGTGTGAAGATCGATTTCTATATGCTTTGTTCGTTGGTGTGAGATAGGGTTTCGAGCAATCGCCTCTGCTGCTGTACTATCGGTGAAGATACAAGGAGCCGGTGATCGTCGTATCTGATAAACTCCTATCTCATGCAATAGCATTGCCAGCCAAGTTATTTTGCATGTAGTATAAGCCAATTCTCTATACTCGGCTTCAGCCGATGATCTTGATATGGTTTGTTGTTTTTTTGATTTTCAAGATACTAGGGAAGTACCAAGGAAGATGGCAAACCCCGATGTTGATCGTCTAGTGGTCGGGCAACTTGCCCAATCTAAGTAAGAGAAGGTAGATATGTGGTCCATTGAGGAACCTGTGAAATGTAACCCCACACCAGGTGATCCTTTTATATATTTTAATACTCTGTAGGCTGCTTTCATGTGGATGTCTGTGGGTGTGGCCATGTGCTGACTTAAATAAGTCACTGCATATGATATGTCTGCCTTGTGCAAGTTAGATAAATTAACTTGCCAATTATGCTTCTGTATTGTTGTCGGTCCTCTAATGGGTTTCCATTTTCCTCTGTTTTGTTTGACTGCATTGGGGTTCTATTAATGTGATTATTTGGTTGTATTTGATTGGTGTTACTATGTTTTTCTGTTTTATAATTGGATATTTGTTTTTGACTATTTGGTATATTGTTTGGTTTACATTGAGTCAGATCATATTTTTCTAATAGATCTAAAGTGTATTTTCTTTGCCCAACGTATAGGCCATTTGGTGTTTTTGTGAATTCAAGACCTAGAAAGTATTTGAGTTCTCCTAGGTCTTTTATTTTGAAAATTTTATTTAAATTTTCTTTTAAGATATTTATTTTGTTTATGTTGTTTCCTGTTATTAACAGGTCATCAACATATGCTAGTACTATTGTGGTATCTTTGTCATCAATGTTTATAAACAGTGAGTAGTCTGTTTTACATTGTTTGTATCCAAAATTGGATAAAGCCTTTGATAGGGTTTGATACCATACTCTGGATGTCTGTTTCAGGCCATATAGTGACTTATTCAGTTTGCAAACTGAATTAGGTGGTGAGTCTTTTGGTATTTCTAAACCAAAGGGATTTTTATATATATAGTTTCTTCTAGAGTTCCATGTAGAAATGCATTTTGTACATCCATTTGATGCATATGCCATTTCTTGGATACTCCTATTGCTAAGATGACTCTTAGTGTTGTCATCTTGAAGACAGGGGCAAAGGTTTCTGTGAAATCTATGCCCTCAACTTGGTTGTATCCTTTGGCCACTAATATTGCTTTGTATTTTTCAACAGTTCCATCACTGTTGAATTTGGTTTTGTAAACCCATTTACATCCAATTGGTTTCTTTCCTTCAGGAATCCTAGTAATTGTCCAAGTTTTGTTGTTTTCAAGAGCCTCAAGCTCTTGTTTCATGGCATTGTTCCACTTGACATGTTTGGATGCTTCTTTGTATGAATTTGGGTCATTATTGCTCTCTATTGTTGTGAGGAGAGCATAATGTTCTGGAGTAAAGTTTTGACATGATATTTGTTTTCCTATTGGGTGTCTAGATGATGCCAGTTGTAGTTTATAGTCTTTTAGGTATGAGGGCATTTTTCTAGTTCTTTTTGATGTTCTGTTGGTTTCTTCATTGTTTGTTGGTGTTGTATTTTCAGTTATTTCTTCCTCTTCTTCTGACTCATACTGTTCAGTGGGTTCCATTGAAAGAGGAATCTGGGAAATTTGAGAAATTATCTCCTCATCTTCTTCTGACTCATATTGGTCATGTGAAGGAATGGTGTTTATTGTGTGTGTGTGTTTGTTTCTTCTGATGGTTTTTCATTGATGAAATCTTCCTCATATTGTTTGGATTCTTCTTTGAATGGAAAAATTTCTTCATAGAAAGTAACGTCTCTGTCTGTGAAGATTTCTTGGTTAGATAGGTTGAGCACTTTATAACCCTTTCTTTGGAAAGAGTATCCTAGAAAGATTCCCTTGGTGGCTCTATTTTCGAATTTTGTCTTTGTTTTGTTGTTTGTAGCATAGCAAAGACATCCAAATACTCTTAGAATGGAAAGATTCGGTTGCTCAATGAATAATTTATGATAAGGGGTGTCATTGTCCAGAACAACAGCTGGGGTTCTATTTATTAGAAAAACAGCTGTTAGAATGCATTCTCCCCAAAATCTTAGGGGAATGTTGGATTGGATCATGAGTGACCTAACCACTTGTAGTATGTGTTGGTGCTTTCTTTCAACTCTTCCATTTTGTTGAGGGGTGTAAGGGCATGATAGCTGATGTGCTATGCCATTTGTTTTTAAAATATTTTGGAACTCTTTAGACAGGAACTTTGTTCCATTGTCTGTCCTTATGGTTTGAATGTTTGCTTGGTGTTGATTTTTAATATCCAAAATGAATTGTTTGAATTTTTCTAGTGTTTCAGCTTTGTTTGTCATTAGAAAGGCCCAGGTAGCCATTGAATAGTCATCTACTATGGTTAGGAAATAGTTGTTTCCTTGGTGTGTAGGTGTATGGAATTTTTCCCAAATATCTAGATGAATTAGCTGAAAGCATTTTGTAGTTTTATTTGTGCTAGAGTTGAAAGATAACCTTGTTTGTTTTGATAAAGGACATGTATTACAAAATTTTGAAAAAAATTTAGGAATACAATTGTTCAATAGATGTAAATAATAGAATCTAGAAGGTGCAGGGTGTCTTAGCCTTTGATGCCAAATTTCTTCATCTTTTGATTCTTTTTGTTGGCTATGATTGACCTGGGGTGATTTTAGCTTCAGGATGTATAGGCCATCTTTCTTCTCACCACCACCAATCTGGTTTCCCTGCTGGTCCTGTATGGAACAGAAAATAGGGTGGAAGGTGAATAAACAATTTATGTCTTTTGTTAATTTACTTACAGATAGTAGGTTTACTGAGAAAGATGGTATTTTTAAGACATTATGTAGGGTGATGTCTTTTGATAGGGTTATAGAGCCACTTGATGATACTCTTGTAGTTTGGGAGTTTGGGAGATGAATGTTTATTGGGTATAACAGTGTTTTGACATTTTGTAGGGTGGTGTTGGGAGAACACATGTGATCTGTTGCCCCTGTGTCAATGATCCATTGATCATTTTCTGATTTAGTGTGTGGTTTTGTGTATGAGTTTAGTGAGTAATGAAAACAAGTATTATTTTTGTAATATAATTTACCAGATGAGCTTTCAGAAGCCATGTGAGCTTGACTCTGGTTCCCTTTGGAAATTTCTTCCAGTATGTCTATGAGCTCTTCTCTGGTGATGAACTTGTTTTCAGTTTTGTCTTCATTTGATTTTTGTCCATCATTCTCTGATTGTGTGTTGGCATTGTTGCTTTGATGTTTTCCCTTGTATCCTTTATTGAAGCCCTTTTTGCCATTGTATTTCATTGTGTTTTCTTTCTTCTTGTTGAAGTCTACTCTATGAAGCCCATGCCCTGGTGGAAAGCCATGTTCATAGAAGCATGTTTCTATGTTGTGGTTGTGCTTTTTGCATCTGGTGCAGTATGGCTTAGAGTCTTCACTTTGAGTTTGTGTTTTTGCTTGTGGTGTGAAGTTTTTGGTTTGTGTCACCATGGCACTTCCTTCATCAGGATAGATGCATTCTCTTTGGGTTTCTTCTTGGAGGACCATTTTGAAAGCATCATCTACTGAGGGTGGTGTTTTTTTCTTTAATATTTGCCCTCTGATTGACAAATATGTGTCATTGAGCCCAGTGGTGAAAGTAATTAGTCTTTCCAGATTTTCTTTGGCTATGCAATTTGGATTGCTGCAACATTCAAAGATCTGGTTGTTGTCTAATTCATTCCAGAGTCCCTGCAGCTTAGCATAAAAATTGCTTACAGACTCATTACCTTGGGTACACAGAGCAATTTGCCTTTTGAGTTGAGAGATGACTAGTGAGTTTGCTCTGCTGTATTTTTGCTTCAGATTCTCCCATAGGATGGTTGCATCCTTTATGAATATACTGCTGCTTTTGATTTCTTTAGAGCAGCTGTTCAGAATCCAAGCAGTGACCAGATCATTGCATCTGGTCCATGGTATAAGGTAATTGTCTGTGTTCTCTTTTGGTTTTGTGATGGATCCATTTATGAATCCTAGTTTATTTTTGGTGGATAGGGATCTTTGTATCTCAACTACCCAAGTCTGATAGTTTGGTCCACTGAGTGGAGTTACTACCAGGCTTGAATTTGGGTCGTCACTCCCAGATATGTAATAAGGGCTTCCATCTTTTATTTTCAACTCATCATTCTTTGTTGCCATTTTCAGATAAAGCTGAGAGAAGGAAAAGGAGACTGATGAGAAGGCACACCAGGAATCTCAGATGAGAGAATTAAGAAAACAAAATATGAATGTGGAGGCCCTGGAGTATTTTGGGGATGTGGATGATGTGTATTCTTCTTCTGACTCTGAGTATGAGAGGCCCCGTCCAGTGTGGAATATCAATCTGCTTGAGGACAGTGATGGTGAGGATGGGGGAGTGTATGAGCTCTGGAATTATGACTATGACAGTGATGTTTCTTTGGTTGATTATGAATTGTGGAGTGATCCAGAGGAGGGTTTGAATTCTGAGGGAGAGAAGACTAATGGTGTCCTGGCTGTGGAGATTCCACTGCCTCCTCGTCCTCCACAAGAATTCTTTGACAATATTTGGAGAAATAGAGTTGTGTTGGATGATTGACTGCTTGATTTGTGTTTTGTGTTGTTTTGAAACAGTTTGTAACAGCTGTTTCTTTTCTTCTTTTTGTAAGAAAAAAAAAAATTTTAGAACAGAAAGAATATTTATATCAGGATGAGACCTGCTTTGATACCATGATAAAAGTTATATTTGATATGCAAATATAAATATATATGATATTGAAAGATGTTTTATGAATGAAATAGATATGATCAATGTATGTGTAATGATATTGATAATGGTAATGAATATAAATTATAATGTAGGATGATCGATTGATCAAAGATTGATGAAGCGATGATCCACAGCTCGTTGAAGTGAATTGAAGACGGATCGAGTGATGAATCTGTGATTCAAGCTGATGTGTTGCGGAAGCGTTTGGAGACTATAGAGTTGTAGGTTGAGATTAATCAAACAGTGACTGTAATTATATTACAGAGTGTATGATTGTGTAAAGATTAAACTAAACTAGGTGTGTTTATATAGGAGAACACCCAACGGCTATGTTGGTTGGGTGTATTTAATTATGGTAATTAATGTATATGGGAATATGAAATATGGAATTAATATATGATGGAATATTTGATATGGGAATATGAATAAAGGAATGTGAAGAGTTGTGATGAAATAAGAGGGTGTTAATTATAATTTTATTGTAATGTTATATGTGTGATTTAATTTAATGTAAGGGTGTATCTCTAATAATCTTCGTGGAACTGCCCCGAAGAAACTCACGAGCCACTTCTAGCCGTGCAACAACTCGCGATATACTTCGACCCCAGAACCTCTCCCCGAGTAGGCTCAAGAGCTACTTCCATCCCCTAGACCAGCTCGAGAGCTACATTAGGGACTAAGCCATGGACCTTATTCTAACCCTGGAACTACCTACGAAGAAGCTCTCGAGCTACCCTTTGACACCATAACTGCTCCCCCAAGCGCACTCAAAAGCTCCTACCAGACCCTGGGACTGTCCAAGAGCTATATTAGGGGCTTATCCATAGAACATACCCTGAACTTGGAACGACCCTCGGAGAAGCTCACGAGCCCCTTGCAGCCCTTGGAAGTGCTAGGGAGGTACTATTTGACCTCAGAACTGCCCCCGAGCGGGCTCAAGAGCTACTTCCAGCCCCTGGAACGACTCGAGCGCCAAGAAGAAAAACTCTAGATTAAACCTCCTAGACAATCGAGATTCTAATTCAATGAATATTTCGGAAAATTTTCAAGAACGAAATCAGGCAGGAAAAAAAATGAAAATGATATTATACAACCAACGAGCCAAAGGTATGGTCAAGATGTGCTCCGTATTTACTCAGAGCCACCCCTCACCCTGCAGACTGACTCTGGAGTTGCTCTTAGATTTACTCCGCAGCCCCGAAGAGCTACTCTGATATCAGAATATCAGAATTTGGAAAATGAAATAAGAAATAAAAACGAAAAACATGAGTTTTATGAAAACACACCAAAAATATAGTTAAATATGAAGAGGCAACTCAGTAGTTTAAATCTTAGTAGTTTCAATAGAGGAAATAGTCAAAAACAGAATTAAAATGACACTGAGTGAATTACAAAAAAAAATCGATCGTTTGGAATATTCTCCAAATAGAATGAGAAAAACAGAACATCTGAATAGCCCAAAAATTCAGGCCATTCAGAGTAACTTCGGTGTTGCTCTTAGAGATACTCCAGAGCCCAGAAGAACTACTCTGATATTAAACTATGGAAATTTGGGTCATTGGAAATCATGAAGATAAATTAAATAAATATACAGAAATAGATATGTTGAATGACAATGTTTGCTGTAGTTCCTGTTTCAATAAAATGTAGTTCAATTGAAATAGCAAAAAATATATGAAAACCAGAAAATGAAAACTAAAAAGGGATGAATGACAATGTCCGGAGCCGCAAAGAGGTACTCTGAAATCAAATTATCAGAAATTGGGTCATTGGAAAATGAAATAAAAATTAAAGACAAAAAACATGAGTTTCTTTCAGGGGATTGCTAATTCTGTCCAGGGGATTGCTAACTCTATTTGAAATCACTTGGATTTTATGTTTAGCTGACCCTCGAAAGAAGATTTGAAGCCACCTCCAACCCCTGGATTTTATGCTCGCGAGGTACTCTTTGATCCCAGAACTAGCCCCTAGCGGGCTCAAGAGCTAGTTCCGGCCCTTGGAACAGCTCGAGAGCTACACTCAAGACTTAGTAATAGAACTTGTGTTGATCGTGGAAATGCCCCCGAAGAAACTCACGAGCCACTTCCAGCCATGCAACAGCTCGCGAGGTACACTTCGACCCCAGAACCCCTCCCCCCCGAGTCTGCTCTAGAGCTACTTCCATCCCCTGGACCAGCTCGAATGCTACATTATGGACTTAGTCATAGACCTTATTCTAACTCCAAAGAAGCTCACGAGCCAATTCCAGCCCCTAGAGTTGCTCGCGAGCTACCCTTTGACACCAGAATTGCCCCCCTGAGCGTGCTCAAAAGCTCCTTCCAGACCCTGGAACTGACCAAGAGCTATATTAGGGGCTTAACCATAGAACATACCCTGAACCTGGAACGACCCTCGGAGAAGCTCACGAGCCCCTTGCAGCCCTTTGAATTGCTAGGGAGCTACTATTTGACCTCAGAACTGCCCCCGCGCGGGCTCAAGAGCTACTTCAAGCCCCTGGAAAGGCTCGAGAGCTACGTAAGGGACTTAGCTATATAATATATTCTGAACCTGGAACAACCCTCGAAGAAGCCCACAAGCCACTTCCAGCTCTATAGCTGAATTAATTTGTTCATGACCTAAAATAGCATCTTTTTGAGCTATTTTGGAGTTTACAAATTCAGATTGGTCTGAATTTGTTTCCGAATCTGTTAACAAAAATAAAAAGAATAAAAAATATCTAAGCTAATTGTGAGACCAGTAGAAAACAAAAGAGAAAAATTAATACCTCATTAGAGATAGCTGAATATGATCAGGCTAATGAAAAGAATATATACAAACCCTGTTCTGTAAATAATTATTAAGAAAGAAATAAATTCATTCAAACAGGAGAAAATGAATCTTTCGAAAGAACAAATACACGAGAAGAAAGTATTCGAAATACAAAATCAAAGTCTAGAACAAGAAGAAAGCTCTTGACATATAAAATGATGAATTCTAGTAAAAATGGGAATTCACTAGAAAACGCAATACAAATTGCAAAACAGGAAGAAAGTTCTGGATATAATAGTATGAATATTCAGCAAACCCATTTGTAGAATACCACTGGGCATACTCAATAACAGAATAACCGAAGGGTTCATTCCATACTAAATGGAAATTTGCTAGAGAACCAAATCCAAAATTCAGAGCGAAGAGAAATCCCGGACAGAACAATCCAATAGACCAACAAAATTATTCAGAAAATGCCCCAGGGCAAATACCATAACATGAATCAGAAAATAATCAATCTTCTTAAAAATAGAAAATTAATAGAAGACAATACAAATTTCAGGGCAAGAAGGAAAATCCTTGATTAAACCTCCTAAACAATCAAGAATCTAATTCTATCAATATTTCTGAAAATATTCCAGAACAAAATCAGCCAGAATAAGAAAACTAATGAAAATGATATTATACAACCAACGCCCCAAAAGGTATGGTCAATATGTACTCCGTATGTACTCAGAGGCCCCACAGACTGACTCTAGAGTTGCTCTTAGAATTACTCCGGAGCCCCGAAGAGCTACTCTGATATCAGAATTTGGGTCATTGGAAAATGAAATAAAAAATAAAAACGAAAAAACATGAGTTTTATGAAAATACACAAAAAATATAGTTGAATATGAAGAGGCAACTCAGTAGTTTAAATCTTAGTAGTTTAAATAGAGGAAGTATTCTAAAACAGAATGAAGATGACCCTCAATGAATTGAAAAACAATTTACATCATTTGGAAAATTCTCCGAAAAGAATGAAATAAACATAACAATGCTGAGCCTCAAAGAGTCCCAAAAAATTCACACACTACAGAGTAACTTTGGTGTTGCTATTAGAGGTACTTTAGAGCCCTGCAGAACTACTATGATATCAAAATATCGAAATTTGTGTCATTGGAAATCATGAGGATAAATTAGATAAATACGCACGAAAAGACATGTTGAATCACATTGTTTGCTAATTATTTTTATTATTCCAGTTTCGATGGAATGTAGTTAATTATAAATAGCAAAAAATAGCTGACCCTGGAATTACCCCCAAAGAAGATCTCTAACCACCTACAACCCCTGGAACTGCTCGCGAGCCACTCTTTGTTCCCAGAACTAGACCCTAGAGGGCTCAAGAGCTAGTTTCAGCCCCTGGAATAGCTCGAGAGCTACACACAGGACTTCGGAATAGGACTTGTGTTGATCGTTGAACTGCCCCAGAAAAATCTCACGAGCCACTTCCAGCCCCCTGCAATAGCTCGCGAGCTACACTCTGACCCCAAGACCGCCCCCCTAGTGGGCTCAAGAGCTGCCTCCTGCCCCTGGAACAGCTCGAGAGCTACACTCAGGACTTAGCAAAAGAACTTGTGCTGATCCTGGAGCTGCCCCCGAAGAAGCTCACGAGCCACCTCCCCGCCCCCTGGAACCTTTGGAATGCTCGAGAGCTACTATTTGACCCCAGAACTGCCCCCGAGCGGGCTCAAGAGCTACTTCCAGCCCCTGCAACGACTCGAGAGCTACGGTAGGGGCTTAGCCATAGAATTTATTCCGAGCCTGGAACAACCCTCAAAGAAGCTCACGGGCCACTTCTAGCCCCTCGAACTGCTCTCGAGCTACTATTCGACCCCAGAACCGGCCCCGACCTCATCGACTCCGCTAAAGAGCTACTTCCAGCCCCTGGAACTGTTCGAGAGCTACATTAGGGACTTAGCCATAGAACTTGAAATAGTATCTTTCTGAGTTATTTTCGAGTTTATAAATTCAGGATCGTTTGAATTTTTTATTGAAGGTATTTCCTTCATGTTTCTGTCCAGGGGATTGCTATTTCTTTTTCAAACTACTTGATTTTTATGTATAGCTGATTTAGTGTCTTCATGACCTAAAAGAGCATCTATTTGAGCTATTTTGGAATTTATAAATTCATAATGGTATGAATTTGTTTTTGAAGGTATTTCTTTCAAGTATCTGTCCAGGGAATTGCTATTTCTTTTGAAAATCACTTGGACATATAATGAAGAAATTGCATGCTTCAAAATGCAAATATAATCAAATTACAATATGGTGAGACATACCTGATTACGTCAGTCACTCCCAGCAACGCCCCTCAACAAGGACTAGGGTTCCGTCGCTTTACGTCGGACCCCCGGAAGGCATCCACGGTGCGGAGCAAGTGTCTACATCAAATACTCAAGGCAACACCTGGGAATCGCCGACTGGGACTACGAAGTCGCCGATTCCAGAGGTGAATCGCCGACTCCAGACAGGGCACTCGGGTCTGGTAGACCGAGGACCTGACCACAAGGGAGTCGGCGACTCCACCTCTGAATCGGCGACTCCCATACCTGAGTCGTTGATTCCCAGCCGTTACTTGGGAGGGCCCACGTCATTATGGCACCCTTAATTGGGCACCATAATGGAGTGGGCCCCACACTAATGAATGGGGAAACGCCCCCAGGACCCTATAAAAGGGGTCCTTGGGGGTCCTCCACTCCCAAGTCATTCACCTTTGACTCACACTCCACACTAGAGCAACCAAGGAGCCCAAGTCGCCGACTCCCACGTGAGTCGCCGATTCTCCTCCACTTCTGCAAGTATTTGACGTAGAGCGCGCGTCGTGGACTCCAAAGACCCTCGCAACCCCGCGAGCCTATTGGTAGAAGATTTCGTGCTTCACCACAATACAAATTGAAGACTTTGATCATAAATTTAGTGTCTGAAGAAGAAGAAAGGGGTTTTGAAAAGCCAATGAAGAATTATCATTTCGGCCAAAAAGACACGGAGGTTCTTTTAATTCTTTAGTGTTCAAGGCTTCAAAACTAGTAAAAGATGGAAGACGGAAAATAATTGTTGAAGATACTGCTAATTGACAATTTTTCTGCATCCCTTCCGTATTAAAATATAAAAAGAAAATAAAGCCAAAAAAACAATAATAAGGTTATTTGAAAAATCAAGTAATTACATAGATGCGAAAAGTCTCTCCTCTAGAGGTATCCACCATAAGTTTGGTTCAGTAATAGGATGAAGAAACAATCCTGCAATCAAGAATGAAACAAGTTGATAACTCTGGTTAGTTTGGTGACTTAATCTATATTACTTGATCCATTAAATGTGCAGAAGTTTAAGAATTAAGAATATGGGCCATATTATTATTTTACAAATCATTAAACAAATTGAGTATTTTAACCGATTTATCTACCAAGGAAGAGTAGTGATTAGTTGAAAAATCACCCATAATTTATGTGGACAAAAATCATGAAAAACAGAATTAAAAAACTAAAAGTACACAGAGGAGGAGGAGAGACTGCAAAAAATGGTATCACATATTCACAGTGCATGTTGATAAGAAATAGGATTTTATTGTTTGATGTTCTATCTATTAATCCAATCTCATTTACATTTCAGTTTCCACAGTACATTTTCTATATTTGGCATTTCCATAAAAAAAACAAAAGGGAAAAAAGCGACGACGCACTGAGTTCGGAGACAAAAAGTAGGAACATGGCATCTTTTTGATTTATTTTGGAGTTTACATATTCAGAATGTTGACAAATACACAATCTGGTGACCAAATAAAAGCGAAATTTAAATTGCTTGAAATGATAAGGTTAACTATTACATTGCATTGCTGGATACTAGATAATGAAAAGTAGAAACTAGTATTACAAAATGACAGTGATCATAGGTAGTCAATATTCAAAGTTCTGGTGATTCGTTGAAAGCATTTTTCATCCAATCTTCCCATCCCTCAGCCCCGGACTCATTGAAAATTTGATAGTTATCGAAAGGTTCGTCGGCATTAGGTAACATAGGAACAATGGGAATCCCGGTCAGTTGCGGAATTAAGGGATGGTTTGGTGGTATTTCCTATGTGCACATGTAACGTGGCCGGTGCCACTCAACTTCAATCCCGACAAGCTGCGCCCGTATTGCAAAGTGGACTTTCCACCAGGACAGGAGGTCCCAACAGCAGAGACAGAGGACGTGCCCCGTCGCTCTGCTCGCCGCACGACTACCACCCGAAAGTCTGATTTCATTTATGATTAGTCCGTTATTAGGTAGCCGTACTCTGTTTAGCTTTATCGTTCTATTTAAAGTAGTGAAGAAGCTTGAAGAAGGCACTGAATATTGTTTAACAAACATCACTCTTCTTCTTCTTAATCTTCTACGAATCGCTCTCCCATCTTCTCACCTATTCCGATCGTTTTACCCATCCATCGCCGTCGGCCACGTTCCATTAGTGCTTTCAATAACCTTCCGCCAAACTCGGGTGTATTTGTCATGGCAACTGGAGGTGGAAACACAGAAGAATTGGAAAAAACCGTTATCACAGTGATGGACGAGCAAATAGCTCGTGTGTCGGAGATAACCCGGATGCAAGATCGGGCAATTGCAGAGTTGGCAGAACGCCTTCTCAGGATGACAGTTGAGATGAAAAAAATGGCAGAATCAAATGGTAAACGGGTTTTCGATGGGGGCGGGTCGTCATCCTTCTCAAACGATCATCTGGTAAAGGTTTTCTGTCCGAAGTTCGATGGGTCGAACCCGGAGGGATGGATATTTTTGGCGGAGGAGTACTTCGAATATCACGGAATCTCAGAATCGTCTAAAGTCCGGATTGCATATGGAAGGAGCTGCGCTCGACTGGGTTCGCCGTTTAAAGAAAAATGGAATGCTATCGTCGTGGGATATCTTGAAAACAGAGATCAGAGAGAGGTTCGGAGAATCGGAATATGAAAATAGCCTCGCCGTATTAACGTGACTCCAACAAACATCGACGGTAGCTAACTACATCGCGGAATATGAGCGTATCTTGAACGATGTGACCGGAATGACCGAGAAATCACTGATCACTTTCTTCGTGGGAGGGCTCTGTGAAAATCTTAGATGTGATCTCAAAATCGCCAAACCAACATCACTTAAACAAGCATTCTCTCTGGCTAAGATGTACGAAGCAAATCGGGTAGGGAAGGGATCGTCAGCTCTAACGATTCCGAGCAATCGAAGCAATTATCGACCCAATTTAATTAATTCATCGGTGCCACTGTTAAAACACCCAACACGCCAACATTACCAACGAGCAAGTAGAATCCGGGGTATCGGAAGCCACCCTCCTACGAGGAGAGGAAAGCCAGAGCAGTAAAAGGCCTTTGCTATTACTGCGAGGAGAAGTTTGTACCCGGCCATCATTGCAAGGGGCGGTATTTTACATTCGACGTTGAGTCAAACTGCCTAATAGAGATGTGTAACGAGGAACAATCCTTGTCGGCTATAGAACTCGCTGGAGACGAAGAATGCAATATCCCAGCAACCGAGATTAGTATGCATGCTTTGTCTAGAGCTTTCAATCCGCGAACGTTGCGCATACAAGGTGATGAAGCACGAAATCTGCTACCAGTAGGCTCGCGGGGTTGCGAGGAGGGCTGAAGGCTTTAGAGTCCACGACGTGCGCTCTACGTCAATGTACCTGCAGAAGTGGAGGGGAGTCGGCGACTCGGGCTCCTTAATTTGCTCTGGTGTGGTGTGGTCAAGTGGGAATGACTTGGGAGTAATGGACCCCCAAGGACCCCTTTTATAGGGTCCTGGGGGACGTTTCCCCATTCATTAGCGTGGGGCCCACTCCATTATGGTGCCCAATTAAGGGTGTCGTAATGACGTGGGTCCTCCCAAGTAACGGCTGGGAATCGGCGACTCAGGTATGGGGGTCGCCGATTCAGAGGTGGAGTCGCCGACTCCCTTGTGGTCAGGTTCTCGGTCTACCAGACCCGAGTGCCCTGTCCGGAGTCGGCGATTCACCCCAGGAGTCGGTGACTTGGTAGTCCCAGTCGACGATTCCCAGGTGTTGCATTGTGGAACTCTCCGGGGGTCCGGCATAAAGCGACGGAACCCTAGTCCTTGTTGAAGGGCGTTGCTGGGAGCGACTGACGTAATCAGGCATGTCTCACCACAAGGATACGTCAAGGGGAAGGAAAATCTATCCTCATCGATAATGGAAGCACGAACAATTTCATACAAGACTCGATTGTGGGTCATCTGGGTTTGGAAATGGAAGCAATTCCACAGTTTGATGTTTTCATCGGCAGCGGTGCTTCAATACCATGTTCCGGCGTCTGTCGACGTGTTGCGGTTTCTATGCAAAACATTAACATTCTAGAAGACATCTTCGTCCTCAAAATGGAAGGAGCCAACATTGTATTGAGGTGTCAATGGCTGGAAAAGCTTGGTCCGATCACCACTGATCAGAAGAAGTTAACAATGGAGTTTGAGGGACCTAAGGGGAAGATTCGACTGAAAGGGGACCCTCATTTAGTCGACACAGCTATGTCTGGAAACAGTTTGAAACGTATGACAGTTAAAGGAAGAGTGGCTTACTATTGCTAACTGATTTGTGAACCAAAAGAATCAGTCGGCGACCCAATCTTATAGGAAGAAGTAAAGAAGATTATTACACAACATGACTATCTCTTCGCAGAACCCTCCGAGCTACCCCCGGAACGAAGACTAAATCATCGCATCATCCTAACCTCAAACACGACCCCAATCAACGTCCACCCTTACCGATATCCATAGTTTCAGCTAGCTCAAGGACTCATCAGACCGAGCTCGAGCCCTTTCTCGTCTCCAGTGTTACTTGTGCGGAAGAAGGACGGTAATTGGCGATTTTTTGTTGATTATCGAGCCTTCAACGCAGCCATAATCAGTGACTGCTTCCCGATCCCAACCATGGATGAGCTCATCGACGAGCTTCACGGTGCAAGCATATTTTCCAAATTAGACTTGAGGGCCGGATATCATCAGATACGCATTGACTCCGCCGATGATGAAGCACGAAATCTGCTACCAAGAGGCTCGCGGGATTGCAAGGAGGGCCGGAGGCTTTGGAGTCCACGACGTGCGCTCTACGTCAAATACCTGCAGAAGAGGAGGGGAATCGACGACTCAGATGTGGGAGTCAGTGACTCGGGATCCTTAGTTTGCTCTGGTGTGGAGTGTGTCAAGTGAAGATGACCCGAGAATGAGGACCCCCCAAGGGCCCCTTTTATAGGGTCTTTGGGACGTTTCTCCATTCAATGATCTGGGGCGCACACCATTATGCCGCCCGGTTAATGGTGCCATAATGGTGTGGGCCAGCTCAAGTAACGGCTGGGAATCGTCTACTTAGTGTGGGAATCGCTTACTCAGGTGTGAGAATCGACGACTCAGGTGGGAATCGCCTATTCCCCACCGGAATCGGCTATTCCCATATGTTGACTTGAGGACTTGACGTAGATACATGTTCCACAACCGTGGAGCTCTCCGGGGGTCTGGCATAAAGCGACGGAACTCTAGTCCTTGTTGAAGGGCGTTGCTGGGAGTGACTGACGTAATCAGGTATGTCTCACCAGTACTCCCCCTGAAGAGAGCACAAGAAACATGCGTGTACCGTCAGTATCCCCTCCCAAGCAAGGTTTTGTGTGATCCGCATCAAGGCCAAAGAGACAAGATGGATTGAATCATTGCGGCCACAGCGACACAATGATTCCGTATCCATCACTATCAGAATCTAGTTCCAGGCCAACGGAATTACGTGTTTATAGTCCATCCCTGATCAGGCGACTTTTGTTGTGTCATCAAGGCCAAAGCGACAAGATAAATTGACTCGCTATCAGAGTCTGATTCTGGCCGAAGCGACAGAATCTATTGATTCACTATCAGAATCTGATTCACTATTAGAATCTAGTTCACTATTAGAACTAATTTTTATAGTCAACTCTGATCAAGAGCGATTTTTTGTCCGCAACGACGGTTACCCTATCAAGGCCAAAGCGACAAGATGGGTTGAGATCATTAAGGCCAAAGCGACAAAATGATCTCTAGTCTATCAAGGCCGAAGCGACAAGATAGATTGACTCACTATCAGAGTCTGACTCACTATCAGAGTCTGGTTCACTATTAGAACCTGATTCACTATTAGAATCTTACCTACAAAAAAGAAAACATCCTGCAAAACAATTAGATCAGTCCAAAACACATATTATTATTGACTTATTGAACTTACCGTACGATTTTACCTTTCATAATGCCCCTCCTTTGCTCAAATTAATCCTTGGTAAATATCTGGCCAAAGCGACAGATTTACCATGCTCAATTGCTTCGGCCAGAAGTGTCGGGAGAGCTTGTGATACTCTCCCTCGAATTGTGGCGACTTCTGACCGAAACGACAGAAGTGTCGGGAGAGCTTGTGATACTCCCCCTCGAATTGTGACGACTTCTGGCCGAAGCGACAGAAGTGTCGGGAGAGTTTGTGATACTCCCCCTCGAATTGTGACGACTTCTGGCCGAAACGACAGAAGTGTTGGGAGAGCTTGTGATACTCCCCCTTGAAAATCGTGCCATTGTGACACATACTGAGTAATTTTCCGAAATATTTTATTTTGATTGTCAATGGGCTATCTTTTGTTTTTTCTTTGCTAATCTTTTATATAAATTACCCTTTAAATTGTAACTAAGGCCCGAAACTAGATTCACAAGTCGTAATTTAGCCGCTCTGGACGTAAATTAGACTTTGCTAACCCTATCTTAGCCACTCTGGACGTAAGTTTGGTCGTACGAATCCTAACTCAGCATACGATTAAATTTGCGGATAATTTATACCTCCAGATTAACGTAGAGTTGTAAAAGATAGCGCAAATGACAAATCCAAATGATGCAAATATTTGAAACTCGAGGGTTACGTTTGTAATTTCTAATTACAACTTAAGTTTGAACCCTGATGCCGGAGAGAGTTTGTGATACTCCCTCTTGAAATGTGACGACTTCTAGCCGAAACGACAGAAGTGTCGAAGAGAGCTTGAGATACTCCATCTTGAAATTTTTTGATATTTTTGTAATCTTTTTGGAACTCAATTTTATCAATTGTTTTGCTTTCTTAATTAATTGTTTACTTAATTTATTTTTTGAATTGTAACTAAGACCCGAAACTAGATTCACAAGTCTTAATTTAGCCACTCTGAACGTAAATTAGACTCTTCTAACCCTATTGCTAGCCACTCTGGGCGTAGACTTCGTTGTACGAATCGTAGCTCAGTCTACGACTAAACTTGCGAAATAAATTAAACTTCACAACTAATCAAGACTCGCAAAGCTAACTGACGTAATAAGTTGGAGATACAAAAAATATCGGGAATTTAGCTAGGACTTATAATTTTTTGGAACAAGTGACGTAAGCACATAGAACTTTTTTAGATCCTAAGACTCTAGATTTTATACCCTAATGTCTAGTTTATCTCTGGCCGAAGCGACAAAGTAACTTTTTACCCTCATTAAGGCCATAGCGACAAGATGGGGTTGAATCGTTAAAGCCATAGCGACAAGATGGGGTTGAATCGTTAAAGCCATAGCGACAAAACGATTTTTAATCTATTAAGGCCATAGCGACATAATAGATTTTCGTATGTGTTGTGGGTACTTAAAACCTCTTGGGGTTAGGTTCATTTGTACTTATCAACTACCTAAGACTCTATACTTATATCCTAATGTGTAGTTGAACTCTGGCCGAAGCGACAGAGTAACTTTTGGACCCGCATCAAGGCCAAAGCGACAAGATGGGGTAGGATCGTTAAGGCCATAGCGACAAAACGATTTTAATCTATTAAGGCCATAGCGACAAAATAGATTTCTAAGGTAGGGTACTAGTTAGAGTCGTGGGTAGGTGATTTCGAAAGGGTGTCAACTTTACTGACTTTTAGAAATGAGAATTACAAAGATAAAATCTAACTATTTTATTTTGTAATTTGTACTAGCATATACACTAAGAGACTACAATTTAGGACTATAATTCTAGATTTGAACCCTGGTGTTTTAGCCAAGCTCCGACCATAGCGACAGAGCGACTCTCGATCCTCATCAAGGCCATAGAGACAAGATGGGATAGGATCATTAAAGCCAAAGCGACAAAATGATTCTTGGTCTATAAGGTCATAGCGACAAAATAGATTTAAAACGAAGGTATCATTGATTGTAGTCGTAAATTTAGAATCTCGGGCTAGATTCGTAGATGAGAGTCTGATTTAGATTCTTAAGTCGCACTTTGGACTCATAAATCGTAAACTAGACATGTAATCACAATTTAGCCACTCTGGACGTAAATTGGATTTTGTAACCATCACTTAGACTCGTGGGTCGTAAGCTAGGTCTGAGTAACGGGTATCATCCAGCTGGATGATATATGAGGTCGAAGTGACAGACGCCATCCAGCCGAAGCGATGGATGATTGATCCGTCCGAGGCGGTGGATGATTATTCTAAATATGATATGGCATACATATTGCATTGTATCTTCATGGATTAAAGAGAGATTTATTTAGAATAATATCGTTATTGAGAATATATGAGAATAATATAAGCGACAAACAAAAGAATCAACGTGTTTTGGTCGCTGGTTGCCATTGACAGAAGCATAGTCTGCCTGGTTACTCTGGCCAATCCTATCTTCCTTCTAACAGATGATAGTTCCTCACTACTAGAGTGATGTACTTGATTATGAACGTGAACTGTGGCTTTGGTCGCCATCACTGTTATAGGATTGAGAGCGTGAGCTATGGCTTTGATGACCATAACTATTACTGGGCCGAGAGTGTGAGCTATGGCTTTCGTGGCCATAACTATTACCAGATTGAGAGTACGAGTTATGACTTTGGTGGTCATAACTGCTGCTTGGAAACTCTTCTCTGTATCGAGGAAGACTAATCGAGGTTTCAGACCAGGAATTTGTATCCTCGTATGTATCTTCTTTAACGTAGCGAGGTTTTTTCCGGCTGGGCGGATCGAGCCCGTCCAGCTTGTCATTGTCCTCCTCTTCTATCTCAATGAACGATTGAGCTCGTTGGAAGAGGTTGGGCAGGGTCTCCACTTTATGGAGCATCAGATTCTGGGTCAAAGGGGAGAAGGGTACCAACCCTCTTATGTATTCTGCTATGGCCAGACTTGGGATCAGCTCGTTCTCTTCTGTTATCATCGAAGTGAACTTAATCGTATAATCCCTCAGAGACAGTTTGTTCTGTCGTAGTGCCAGTAGTGCGTTGGCACTTTGAAGAGAGGTCCGCGAAGCTGGAGACCGAGCCAGCTGACAGACCAGAAAACCACTGATAAGCGCTGCCTTTGAGAGTGTCGGGGAATGCCCGACACAACAGCCCGTTATCGGTAGTCTGCGGTTTCAAGACATTAAGGTAGAGGTTGATGTGATTTTTTGGATCACTCGAACCGTCATACGCTTCTATCCTGGGTACCCGCTAGGTTGGTCGGAGCGTTCGTGACTGGGAGAATTGTCAGGCCACGGGCGTCCCCTACTACCAGCCCCCCGTAGATGCGAATGACCTTTCATTCGAGGAGAACCTTGAAGCTGATTTCCCTGAGTACACGGAGCCCGTCTGAAATTAGTCTGGCCTTTCATTCGGCCTTTTTTTTGTACTTTTGCTTGCCCAAGCTATTCGATATTTAGAATTTTTTGCTTTACCAGCTTTGAACACTTAGAATTGCTTTCTCTTTTTTTCCAGCAATATATCGCTTTCGCGTTCTTACTTATTGCACGTTTCCCTTCGAGGGGCGGCCTGGGCCGTCCAAACGTTCCCGTGCGGTCTTCTGACATTGGGAACCTTCGGCTGGCCTTTTCGGCGGCCCCCCCTTCTCTTTGTTTCGTCGTTCCCGGCTTGCACCTGCCGTGGGGGATCGGGCGTTTACCCCCCCTTTCGACACTTAAAGTTTTTTCCTTTTTTCGCAATGTATCGCTTTCGCGTTCTTACTTATTGCACATTTCCCTTCGAGGGGCGGCCTGGGCCGTCCAAACGTTCCCGCGCGGTCTTCTGACCTTGGGAACCTTCGGCTGGCCTTTTCGGAGGGCCCCCTTTTTTCAATTTCGTCGCTCTTATTCTGGCATCGTGCGTATTTCGTGTACGGGGGCACTCGTCCGACCACGCTACTCTGGGGCCGGTCTTTTTTAGGAGCTGAAAAAACGGGCGTAGGCGATCCGCCTTTCTTGGCCGGAACCTACTCAGGGCCGCTACCTTTCCGTTTAGCTTCTGGACCTCCTTTATCGTCCACGGTGGGGTTATGGCCATGACGGCCTCGACCTTCTCTTCCCTCGGCTTGATCTCCTCTGGCATGATTCGAAAGCCCAGGAAATGCCCTTCCTTCACCCCGAACGCGTATTTTTTCGCCTTCAGTTTTAATCCTTCCCTTCTGATGTTGGCGAATGTCTCTTCTAGGTCGGCTAGGTGTGTCCCGGTTTCCTTCGATCGGACGAGTATGTCGT
Source organism: Zostera marina (assembly GCA_001185155.1). Lineage (NCBI taxonomy): Eukaryota > Viridiplantae > Streptophyta > Magnoliopsida > Alismatales > Zosteraceae > Zostera > Zostera marina. Next base: position 298,805 of record LFYR01001258.1, read on the forward strand.
CCACGTATACTTCCGCGTTCCTGTCTATCTGCTCCCCGAATACCTTGTCCATTAGCCTATGGAAGGTAGCCCCCGCATTTCTCAGGCCGAACGACATTACCTTGAAGCAGAACGTACTCATCTCTGTGATGAAAGACGCTTTCTCCTCGTCCTCCCTTGCCATGGGCACTTGGTTGTATCCCGAGTGTGTGTCCATGAACCTCAGCAGTTCGCAGCCGGAGCTCTGGTCCACCAGCCGGTCCACCGACGGTAACGGGTAGCTATCCTTGAGACATGCTTTGTTGAGGTTCGTGAAGTCGACGCACATCCTCTACCCTGCGTCTGCCTTTCTTACCATGACCACGTTAGACAACCACGCGGGGTAGCGCACCAGGCGAATGAAACCTGCTCGGTGGAGTTTTTCCACTTCCGCTTCTGTTGCGTCCCTTTTCTCTGCCCTGAGCGGACGCAGCTTCTGTCTGACTGGGCGGGCGCCCGAGGCCACTACGAGCCTGTGCTCCACTAGCGCCCGGGATACCCCGCTCAACTCCCCCAATTCATTTGCGAACAAGTCCATGTTCTTCTTGAGGAGCCGCTCCAGCCCGCTTCTCAGCTCCTGTGGGAGGCCCTTCCCTATGCGCACCTCGTTTCGGGAAGGCGGATTAAGGTTGTGTGGGACGCCGGCTCTGACTTTGGGATTTCTTCCCTTGCGGAGTGCGGCAGTCCTTCATCTGATGTCATCACCTCCCCGACCGAGTTGAAGTAGCATTCCCGTGCCTTATTTTGGGATCCTTTCACCGTGCATATCCCCCCCCTCGGTCAGGAATTTGAGGCACTAGTGGAGGGATGACATCACCGTTTGGAAAGTGTGTAGCGCCGCTCTCCCCAAGATGGCGTTGTAACTTGATGTGAAGTTTACAACGGTGAACGTAACTTCGACCGTCTTTACCTGGGCGTGCTGTCCCAAGGTGACCGGTATGGATATCGTCCCCGCGACCGGGACCTCCACCTGTCTGAAACCCCTGATGGGGGCCCGGCTAGGGAGCAGGTCCGTGCGGGCCAGACCGAGGTCCACGAACGCGTTCCAGTACAGCACGTCTATGGACGCCCCTGTGTCCACCAGGACCCTGTGGAGGCGCACGTTGGACTTGTCCCCCCTCCGGAAGATGAGGGTTATAACTAACGGATCGTCATGGGGTGTGGTGACGTCCTTCATGTCTTCCTCTGTGAACGAAATTTCCATCCTTGTTCGTGGGCGCTTCGTCCCGGTCGTTCGATCGACGTCTGAAGCGTACCGGCGACCTTCCCATGGGTCATATCCTCAGGAGGTGTCCCTCCTTCTATGGTAAGGATATCTCCTATCTCCTACCACTTCGTCCACCGGTTCTTGCTTTGGCGCTTGGTGCCCCGTGGGTATGGCCGTTGCCCTTCTTACCGGTGGGGCCGGCGGAGCTCCGATCGCTGGCTTCATCTTCCCCAGCACCTTCGCCAGGTTCAGGCATTCGGCCGTCGTGTGGTCGTTGTCCTCGTGGTACTCGCAGAACTGACGTGTGTCCCTAAACGCCGTCGTGTCCTTTCTCATTTTCCTCGGTGGAGGTAAGGCTCCCGTTCCGCTTAGCGTAAGGAAGACCTGCCGCTGGTTCGCTGCTAGGAGCGGCCCTGGATCCCTTCGCCCTCCTCCCCCGAGGGTGCCTGTCTTGTACGCAGTCGCCTGCGGGGCGGCCGGGGGCTTGGTCTGCGGCTGCTGCTGTCCCCCTTCGCCCGGGGGGGGGGGCGCCCTTCCCCTTCTGTTGCCGCTTGTATTCTTGGATTTTCGCCCCAAGTTAGTCCTCCACGTTGGATTCTCCGTGGGACCTTTCCATGACTTCCGCGAACGTATTCGGTGGCTTCCGCACCAGGTCCCCCGCGAAGAAGGTGGGCCTAAGGCTGTCGGTGAGGGCATATAGGACCGTCTCCTCTGATATCCCTTCGATTTTCTGCACTTCGCCCGGGAACCGGTCCATGTACGCGCGCGTTCTCTCGAACTCTCCCTGTGTGATGGCTCTGAGGGTGGCCTTGATTTTTGGCCTCCTTCGTCGGTGCGAGAAAGCCGCCCGGAATAACGCCACCAGGCTTTCGTAGGTGTGCACGGACCCTGCGGGCAGCTTCCTGTACCATGCGATTGCGTCGCCCGTGAGGGCCCTGCGAAACATCCGGCACCAGATGTCCTTTCGACTCGTTCTGTCTTCCATGTTGATTTTGAACGAGTGGAGGTGGTCTTCCGGGTCGGTGTCCCCCTTGTAGTAAGGGATCTTCGGGGCTCTCCAGCCAAAGGGGTACTCCTCGTCTAGCAAGTGTTGTGCCAAGGCCTCTTTCCTTCTCTGCCCACCGCCAGGGTTGTACTGCCTCCGGGTCCTCCCGTGGGGGCCGTGACCTGCTCGACCTTCTCTCCTTGGGTGGGGATGGGGGCCTGCTCCGCCTGCTTCTCCTGGGCGACTCTCATCCGTACCTTATCTCCTCCATTTCCATGCATAGCCTTTCTTCCTGAGCGTCCCACTCTTCGTGAGCTCTCCGTTCCTCCGAGTATCGGTCTCGTCGGTGGTGCGATGTTGGCCGATACTCCAGCGCCTCCCGCTTGCGTCGCCTCACGTCGGGGGTCTTTTCCGGCTCGCGGTGTCCGCCCCTCGAGTTCTCTCCTCTGTGGTACTCACTCCTCGTCGTCATCCTCCTCTTTCGCGCTGGCTGGTGTGTTCGTTCACGTCAGGTTCACCACTGTTGGTATGTGGGCTCGTCGGTGCAAGCTCACAACCTCAACTCTCTCAAGTGTTCACTCTCTAAAATTGTCAACCCCCTCCCCTAGTGAACCAGGGGAAGTATTTATAGTGCTCTGCTTGCTTTTGGGCCTCGTGGGCTCGCCGGCCTATTCGTTCCCCCTGGCCCATTCGTGCGCTCGGGCCCTTAAGGTGACTAGTTCGGTACATGGCACCAACATACATCTTCCTTTTATACCTCACTTGTCACGTACTCTCACCTCCACTCACATTTTTTCATACACATATTTTTTCTTTTTTTTCAACTCGCCGGGAAACCCATTTGCGTTTTGTATCATTCATCTCGTCGGAAATTAAACACATTTAATCTTTCTTCAACAATCATTCATCTTCGTCAGTACGTGCCTCGAATATATTCTTGCACGACACTATTTTTTTTTCCTCTATGAATCTTCAATCTAGTCCCGTATCTTTTGTCCAATTTTTTTTGCCTCATCTCCAACTTTTCGTTCGTACCATCTCTTCAATCTAAGAGACTTGTTCGATTTGATCATGTTATTTCATTATTATTTTTGTTGTTGTCCACGTCGCGTATGTTGGTGTAATACAATTTTCTTAGGTGTTTTTGTCTACTGTCTGCTGGATTTGGTCAAACCATTGTATAATGTGGTCCTGCCTTCGTGGTTAATAATTCTGGAAGTCATAGAGTAGTTGTTTCTTATGTGTGTAAAACTTTTTTCTTGAAATGGTTGTCTTCATTGTTCATTAAATATTTTTACTCATTGTTCCCGTAATGGTTGGAAGCTTTGTTCATGAATTACGTCGCTTTATTTTCCTGAAATTGATGAAATCATAGTTTTGTAATTGGTTCAAACCCAATGTTCTGAAATTCATGACCCTACTGTTTCTTTAATGGTTGAGATAAAATATCTAAATCATTCTTCTAATCCAATGTACAGTCTCCCATGTCTCCTCAACATATTAATTATTTGTCCATAAATATCATTCATTGTTCGTGTTGGTGGAAAATCGATTATTTTCTGCAATTGTTAGAACCATTTATCCTAAATATGTTCGAAACATTGTTCTTGATAGTGTTGTAACCATTTTCCATTTGTTTCTGAAATGATTCAAACCATTGTTTTTTAAATGGGTGAAACCATTTTATTTTAATGGGTCATAACGTATTCTTTCCATGGTTTGAACCATTAGAGACACAACGGTTTAAACTGTTTGAAGAACAACAGTTTAAACCGTTGTGTCTCTAATGGTTCAAACCATTGGTCCTCAATTGATGTTTATGAATTCCTTCAATCCAACGTTCCTAACCCCATAATCCATTCTACTACGTCTCTTGTATAAACAATATATGTTGTTCTTCTTCTTAATCACTAACGTCTCTTAATACTCTCAGCCCGTTGTTTTCCTTTACATTCTCCTACGTGTCCACTATATCTTTTGTTTTTGTTTTTCTTTATCATGTCCTTCACCCTTAACATTTTCTTTTTCACAGATTTGCAATGGATTACGATGTGCAGACATCAGTTTCTCTAAATAGCCCTTCCCGTAACACAAATACATTATCTATTGTTAATTCGTGCGACGCTTCACCACCACCACCTACCCTATTTGTTGGTCAAAAAATTTCGGATTTAGAATCAAGTCGTCAAATTTTTTTTTTAAACAATTAAATTTAGGTCGTCAATTTTATTACTCTTACGTTGGGTACATTGGTTTTGATGTACGTCGGAGGTCGTTCAAAATTACTGATTCTGTTCTTCAATCGAAGAAATTTGTTTGTTCGAAACAGGGAGAGTCATCGAAGAAGATTAATACTGATTTTGTTGAATGTCACAAAATGACCCGAAAATCGCACAATCTACGAGAGTCTTGCAAGGCTCAAATCACCTTCAATATTGATACGGAAACCACAAATTGGAGAGTGCATATTTTTTTCGAAGATCATACACACCCACTAGTAACTCTAAGAAAATGTCGTTTCCTCCGTGTTAATCGACACATGTCTTCCGCATCCCGGGGCTTAATAAATTCTTTTAATTTCTCGCACATCCCTATGTCTCAACAGTACACATATGTTGCTATAAGTTCAGGTGAATTTTCCAATCTTTCATTTACTAAATCCGATTTCTATAACTTTCGGAGAGACGCACGTATCAGTACATGCGATAAAGACGTGGATCTTGTTCTGGAGAAATTTGAAAACCTTCAGTCTTTAAATCTATCATTTTTTTATTTGTTCGCAAAAGATGACGAAGGTATACATAGTTTATCATCTTCATTTCTTTATCTATCTCACCCTATTTTGACTATTACGTGTGTTATTCTATTAGGTAAATTGAAACATCTTTTTTAGGTCGATTCGTAATGCATTGAAAAATACAAACTTTTTGAAGATGTCGCCACTTTTGACACGAGATATATCACGAACAAGTACAAGTTGATATATGAGATGTTCTGTGGAGTGAATCATCATCTCAACTCTATTCTTTTTGATGTTGAATATAATTCTTATCTAATGAGGTAAAAGAATCGTTCATTTGGCTCTTTCAACAATTCCTAGATTACTATTATCCATGTCAAGGAATCTTATTTCAGTAAACAGATAAAGTGAAACAGAAATCGTATTCAAAAAATCAAACCGATTAGTGGGACGTCCAATATACATCAAATAGGACACTAAATTAAAGTTTAAACGAACAACTGTAATTGGAAAAAAAATTAAAAAATACGAGGGTACGGAAAATAAAAATAAATAAATCAAAATGCAGAGGCAGAGGCAGAATAAAGAACACTAGCACACACATCATGTGAAGTAACATGGCTAGTAAACTTACTAAGGGAAATGAAGATTCAAACAGAGATTCCAGTTATATATATACACAGACAACACTTCAGCAGCTGCAATCACGAAAAATCCAGTACTACATCAAAGAACAAAGCATATCGAAATAGGCATACACAATCAAAGATAAAGTGCTCGGGAAAAAAATCAAACTTGACAAAATATATACAAAACTGAATGTTGCTGATATCTTCACAAAAACAGTAATGGGAACACTCTTCCTAAATCTACGAAGAGACCTTGGCATGAGAGACTTACATGCAAGAGACGAACAAAAACAAAAACAAACATCAGAAGCTAAACATGCAAGAACAGAAACCACTGATGATTCGAGAAACACATACATGCATGGACAAAAAAGGGGCTACTGAGAAACAGAGACATGCAAGAACAAAAAGCTACTGATGATCTGTGAAACAAAGAAAATATATAGAAGAAAGAAACGGGAAACACATGACGATAAAAAAATCAACAAAAAAAGAGAAAGAAAGGAACCTAGTTCACCAGATCGCCTCGACGAATCGCCCTCTTCCCGCTGAAACCCCCATCGCTTCAAACTCCCGCTGAAAAACCCTAAGTTAAGTGGTTATTTAAGTTTTATATAACCTTATTTGGACTCGGATCCAACCATTCGTTTAACCAAACCCGTCGTTTGGTTAAATGGGCCTTGAGTCCAATAACCTTACCTTAGTTTTATTCCTGAGAAGTTTAAGTAATACATGGCCCAAATTAGACGAATAGGTCCCAAAATTAATAAAAATCCTACAGAAATTGCCATCTTAAGGAATACAAGCCCAAATAGTCCATTCCAAAATCATTTTATTCCAACCAATTTAAGATCTAAAAACAGTTTATTTCAAAATCAAACCAACCTATATATAAGGATTAGTTTGGTTTTGAGGGGAATATTAAATTAGCTTATACAATACACTCACTTTTACACTTAATTACATAAATGACCTACCAATAGTATATCCATTGAGATTATCAACCCTATAAATACAAACATAACACACACTAGAATTTACCGGCTATATTCATATTCACAAAGTTCATACTCTGATGCAGCACAGCCGATCGATTACCTTGACATTGAAGAGGACGTGCGCCGGATAGCCAGACAGGGAGAGGAGGAACCAACTGAAGAAGATGAAATCCCATCGTCAGAGCTAGGGATTTCCGTTCTTGAAGAATCGCTGCAGAACAACCCTCGACCGGGTCCAGGGGAGGGCAACGCTCGCAGGCCTCGAACTGCAGGGTGAACCGTCCGTCATGGGTTGCGGATTATGAAGTGGACTACACTGATGGCTAAGTCCAGTCCAATTAATTAATAAATAAGGAATTATGGGGAATATTTCATATGTCCCTTTTAGTTTTATTTAATTTCAAATAAGTCCTGTTAGTATAAAAGAACATTTTGTGTGTCAGTACAAGGTATCAAAATAATCTTTCTTGAAATTCACCCACTCAATCATACCCTAATCATCCGACCTAGTTCAAGTCTTGCCACCGTCGCCTCGTCCAGTTCCAGTTCCGATCACGTCTTCGCGCTCCGGTTCAATAGCCATATCAAGCCCATCCTCTAATCTCTTTTAACCGCATTAATCAGAGAGGCTAAGTCTTGAGATAAGGGATTGATCCCGCCGCTATCGCCTTCAGGTATCCACGATTTGTTGATCATCGGACCTGAGGCTCACCTTCTCCAAGGTGAACTCGTTCTTTAGAAAACTTATTCCGGTGATCCCTATTATACTCCTGTAGAAATCATTCTCCAATCTCCATCTATTCCAATCTTGGATACTCGTCATTCAGTCTCAGATCTATTTCCGCTACGCTCTCACAAGATCTTCACCTTTCTGCTATCGATCACCTATAGTAAAGATTATTCTATATACATATACATACATATATACTCAACTCCATATTTACCTGCAAGTATATAATAGTTTGAACTGCATTTGTAATAGAACCATAGTAATCTAATATTTGTAAACGTTTAGTCATATATATATAATCACAGGATTAATCTCCTACCAGATTCTAATAATTATTAACAGATCGGGAAGAATATGGAGGAGAAGTAGAATTTGGATAAGTTGGATGATAAGTAGGTACATCAAGAGCAGGGAACAAGCAGTAATTCAAGAGCGACAGACAGATACGGTCAAATGGAAGGCAATGATAAAGGCAAAGGATAAGTGTTGGTACCGTGGACCGTCCCAACGGTCCGTGGACCGAACCAGTCGCATTCGGGCCCAACCGCACGAATGGGCCGGACTGGGGAAGGCCCAGAAAGCCTGCGGACCTCCCAAGCCAACACTATAAATACCTCCCCTGGTCCAACAGGGGAGGGGGTTGACAATCATAGTAAAGAGGGTTTAGATAGAATTGTGTGTGTGAGCATCCGTTGACGAGCCCACACACCATCAATAAGGTAAACAAGTATATGGACTGCAACGATGAATAGGGGTCAAACAATCTCACAACTGAATATACATGAGACTATTCAAAGGAAGGGCCAGATGGAAAAATCTGTCAACGAGGGATAGACTGGCTGCAAGGGGAACGGATGATAAACGAGGTTCTAGCCAATGTGGATTGGAGGCCGAGACCATAGATCATATTTTCTATAGCTGCCAATACACTCAAAATTTCATTAAAGGTGGAATAAAGGCAATGGGGATCAAGTTTAATTCAGCTAAAACAACATGAAACTTTCGACTCCTGATCCGACTCAATGAAGATCATAATGTCGGGGACATGGAGACTGTACTGAACTTTTATGACGGTGTCTCCATGACTTATCTGGCAAGAGAGAAATTACCGACAGAAGAGGAATCGAAAGAAGACAAAACAGTTACTACTGAAGGAGCCAATTGAGATTACAGAGGCAAAGTTTAAAAATAAGAGGTTCCGAATGATTTCCACGCAGAGCACATAAATAGCTTAATACTTCAACATGTGAGACTCCTACATCGTAGATACGATGGGCATGCGCCATCAATAAGGGAAGTTTTTAATACCTCAACATAATTTAAATAGTAATAGTTAATTGTAATTTGTAATAGTTAAAAAATATCTATTTTAATCTAATGCAATGTAATTTACCAAAAAAAATCCATACATTTATACATTTAAAAATGTAATGAGTCAATTTTTTTTCTATAAATTTTTTTTGAATAATTTTATACAAAATTTATCAATTGAGAACCCCTTTTGGTTCTCATATTAGAACCTCATCCTAGCCTTCTATTTTCCTCACACCAATCCTGACCGTTGGTCAGATACCTGTTGCTGTCGGTTTCCCCTTCTCTCCTCTTCTTTCCTTTTCTTAATAAATTAATTGCAAATATTCCCTCTCCCACGTAATCTTTCTTGTCAGTAACGAAATTTTTTCTCTCGTACATGTCACTCCCCATCTCCCATGTCAGGTTCTGATTATCTTTCTTCTCTCCCATCGTCTGAATTTCTTTTTTCCCAACTACAGTTGTTTTTTCCCATGTCAGGTTCTCTGTTTTCCCAATTTCGTCGTCTATCTCTCCCCAGTATCTCATTTTTCCCCTCCGTCTTCCCTCCACCGGCGTCGGATATTCAATTCTTCCCTCTATCCCTTACAGCGATTTTCTCTTCATCTCAATTTTTTTTTCCTGCCCTCCTTCTTACCATAGGTTTTTCCTCTCTCCTTCTTACACTCTTTCTCTCTCCCTCCATTTTCATTTTTTTCCTTCTTCCGTCAGATTTTTTCAGTTGTACATGTTATTCTCTTTTCTATTACTTTTAATTCTTCTTAGTCTAGTCACATCTCCCTACTTCTATTCTCTCTCACATTACCTCTACCTGCATCTATCTTTTCCAGTCTACTTCCCTAGTTGTTTTATATTACCCTTTTAGTTCTTGTCTTCTTCCTCTTGTCATTATCTTTCATCCCATCCAATTGTTCTCTTCTCAATTGTCTCCCTCTATTACACTTCGATGTTCCTATAATATATCGATATGCACTGCTATTTCATAGTTTTCTTCTGCTAAAATAATTAGATCACGTCACCATCTAATATCTACATTTTCCAAATCTTTCTCTATCCAAATCGTTTATGCCACATTGTCCTTACCTACTTTTCATCCGTCAATACTTGGTTTTGTCACCTTGTCTCAATCTTCCTATGTTTCTTACTTTTTTTCCCAACGTCTTCTTCTTCAATCTCTTTAACTGTTCATCATCCTCTTTCTCTAGCAACTTGAGTTCTTCCAACCCATCGTCTGTCCTCATTTTGTTTGTCCTTCGATTTCAAGGTTAGTGTTAATTTCTTTTTATTTTTGGTTTTCATTTCTTACATTGAATGCTTATTTTCTTTCCCTATAGCATATAATGGCTTCTCCACCACCATTTGCGAATCAAGATCGAGCTCCCATCCTGCAAGTTTCTCCCAACACCAATTCAATTTTCGTGATCCCTCCTCATATCGTTCACAACAGTTTACATACGATCATACAAACACATCTTATAACGTTAGCCTGAATTTTCATTTCAATTCTCCTCAATGTTATACCAATGATAATACTATAGCTTCCAAATTAGATTTTTCGACCTCCTTGGATCCCGATGTCGCAGGTAGCACCATATTTCAGTCAGATTTCGTCCAATGCACCTCTGCTGAGATTAGAGAATCCTCCGCTAATATGAGTTATGGAACTGTTAAAACACCAAATAGTTTGAATTTCCAATTCAATTCCCCTCATTGTCAAACCAATCTTAATCCTACAGCTTGTAATGTCAATGTATCTACCTCCTTGGAACCTGATGTCGTAGATAGTACATTATTTGATTTAGAATTTGTCCTATGCACCTCTGCTGATATTAGGGAATCCTCTGCTGATATTCGATCGGGCAACCTCCGCTAATATGAGTTGCAGAACTGCTAAAACCCCTAACAATCATTTTAAACAAAAATCTTCCTCTCCTGGTCAATATCCAACATCTTCTGATCATGAAAATAGTTCTTCTAGTTACAGTCAATCCAATAAATCCTGTCCTATTGTAGGTCAGGTTTTTCCTACGTTTGAAATGGTGTTCAATCCTACTACGATTTCGCATCTGTTATGGGATTTTCTGTTCGTTTAGGATCGACGAAGAATATATTGGACAAAGAGAGTGGTCAAAAAATTCTTGTAATAAAAAGGTTGTTATATTCTAAACAAGGCATTCCAAGTCCAATACTTTCACTGACCAACGGTACTAGACGGAAGAATGGTGTTTCTCGATGTGGTTGTCTGGCAAGTATCAAATTTAAAAGAATAGACAGATCTGATAATTGGGTCACTGATACTGTAAATTTTGATCATAATCACCCATTTACGACCCCTTCAAAAATTCAATACCTTCCAATAAATCGGTCAATATCTCAAACCTCCAAATTACTCTTTTCCTCGCTAGCCGAAGTTAATGTTCCAGTATCACAACAGGCTGCCTATTTCTCTAATCAGATTGGTGGAGTGCAGAATATGGGCTACATGACATTGGACATTAACAATATGGTTCGTGATGATCGCATATATCTGAAAAATTATGATGTCGATTTGATTGTAGATGAATTCGAAATTAAACAGTTAGAAAATAAGGACTTCTTTTATGAACTTGTCAAAAATGATGAAGGTCGTTTGAAACACCTTTTTTGGGCCGATCCTACTATGATTGAAAATTATAAGTTATTCGGAGACTCCGTTACATTCGACACGACCTATAAGACCAATGATTATTCCATGGTGTTCGGCATGTTTTGCGGTGTCAACCACCACCGGAAGACTACAATATTCGGTAGCGCATTTTTAAGGTATTTCGTTTATACATTTTTTTTAACATTCTCATATTCTTTCACCTTTAATCCTCTATTTTTGCATTAAATTATATTCTTTTCTTTCTGTTTATGTGTGCAGTAACGAAAATATTGATGTCTTTACGTGGCTATTCAATACGTTTAAACAATGTATGGGACACCCTCCTCAATCAATTATTACTGATCAAGATTTGGCGATGAAAGATGCAATATCTCATGCTTTTCCTGAATCCTTTCATCGTTTGTGTCGTTGGCACATAACCAATAAGTTATCTACCAAGGTCCCAACAGTATGCCAGAATATCAATTCTCTAAACACATTCTATAAAATTATTAAATTTTCCAAGACTCCAAAAGATTTTGAAGAATCGTGGTCTCTTTGGATCACAGAGAATAATGTGTCTTCCAATGTATGGTTGAAAAATTTATATGACATCCGTGAATCCTGGGTCCCATGTTTGATGTGTTCTCATTTTTTTGCTGGAATGCACTCTACTCAAAGGAGTGAAGGCATGAATTCTTTCCTTAAGACGAAAGTAACAGCCAAAAACCTACTGTTTAGCTTCGTTCGGCGATACCAAAATATGATAAATACCATTCGCGAGTCCGAGAATTTGGACGATCACAAAGATGTATACTTTATGACACCCGAGATTTATTACGTCTATGGACGTTGAGAAAGACGTTCTAAGTTTCTTTACAACTGCTATTTTCTTTCTTTTTCAAGAGAAGATGCGGAAAAGCTTCTTTTACCATATATTACCACTGAATGACCGGTCCTCCTAGGTATTTCATCTTATTTTGCCTATCATTTTTTCGAAATTTCAATTTTATCCCAACAATTTTTTTTAATAATTTCTTCTTTCTTCCTAAAGGATATTAAATATCTACCTGTTCTTTCTTTAGAAAGACAGACCGTGTTATTTCTTTAAAAAGACAGACCGTGTTATTTAAACTCACTCTTACGAAAGGTAATTCTACACCGACTTGCACATGTCATCGATTTGAATACAACGGGATTCCATGCTCTCATCTTATACATTATCTAATTGTCAACGGTTACCGAAGTTTACCAAACGTTCTGAAAATGCCCAGGTGGAACAAACTATGCAAGACTAACAAAATTGGTCCATCTCTTTTACAACCTGACAATCCCTAGTCCAAGTATGCAGTAATATCGCAGACAATGATGAATTATGCGAAGATGGAACAACCTCAACTTGATATACTGCTCAAATATAGCGAAGAGGTTCTTCAGAAACTGAATGATACTATAGTTGTTCCAAATTTATATTCTAGAACATCAATCACACGAACTAAAAAACCGAAGAATACACCAGTGTTGATTGGTCCTCCGGCGAAGGTTAAAACAAAAGGGAGTGGTAAGAGCGGAAGACCGACCAAAATTGATGCAGCGCGAATGAAGAGCGCAAAAGAAATATATCGCGATCCAGCTGCCAAGAAGAAATGATCTATCTTTTATTTTGTTTGTCATAAACAATTTATTTTATGATCCCGAAACATACCAATTTTTAATCATGTATTTCGTTATCTTTTTTTTGAACTCGCGTAATATCTATTATACCTCTGCTAATATCTTTTCTTAACTAGCTAATGTGCTTTTGCTAATATGTAGTTCTGCTATTATGATGTTCACGTTACTTTGTAATGTGCATCTGTTATTATCGGTCCTTAGACCAACATCTATTTCTACACATTCCTATACTATGTGGTATTCCTCTGCTATTATTCTGTTACGTTACTGTGTGGCGTTCATCTGCTATTATCACTACTTAGGTTAACATCTACTTTCACCCATTCCTATAATATGTAGTATTCCTCTGTTATTATAGTGTTTACGCTATTTTGTACCCTACCAACATCTACTTCCACCCCTTTCTATAATATGTTGTATTCCTCTGCTATTATGGTGGTTACGCTATTTTGTAGTCTGCATATGCTATTATCAGTCCTTAGACCAACATCGACTTCCTCACCTTTCTATACTTTGTAGTATTTCTCTGCTATAATGGTCTTACGCTACTTTGTAGTGTGCATCTGCTATTATCATTCCTTAGACCAACATCTACTTTCAACCCTTCCTATACTTTGTAGTATAACTCTGCTATTTCGATGTTTACGCTACTTGAAGTGTGCATCATCTATTATCAGTACTTAGACCCATATCTACCTCCACCCCTTTCCATATTTTATGCATATTGTTCGCATGTCAATTTTTAATCTTTTTTTTTGTTGATTAGCAGTTCGTGTCATCTTCCGTCGCGTACCTTGAACGGTCTTCTCCTCTACTGTACTAGTAATCTTGTTTGCATCATTCTTTTCATCATCTTTGCGTTTATGTTTTCATCTGAAATAACAGTTCAAGATTAAACCAAATTTTCAGTTCTATGCACTAGCATTAATTTTGGAAAAAATTATTTCATACCTAGAACAGTTCCTTCTTGCTTCCCAGAAGTTTCACCTACATGTAGCATACCGGGAACCAACCCTCTCTTTATTTCCCATGCTTCGTAGAACTCTTGTTTCACCTGAACAATAGCCTTTTCTTGGGACGGAGGTTTGTAACCGATGTAAGTCACCTCACAATCTTCTTCATTGAGTGTCGGAGTCGGACATTCTTGGCTGATGTTTAGATTGAATGTTGGGAAGACGAAAGCATTCTCTATGTGTGTATCAGTCTTTTTTTCCGGATCTTCCAATGCATCATTAGGACATTTTTCAAGTATTTCGGACTGAGTCTGATGGTCCTTTGGCCTGGGTTCTGTAGTAGGAACCTCTGAACAATTTTTAGCATAACCATCAGCTTCTTTAACAGGACTATCTTCTCTTATATCAGACAGAGAACTATCTTCAGCAGGACTGTCAGTCAAAGGCAAATCTTCAGAGGAGATTTCTTTTGCGGGGCTTGATTTGTCATTCTTCACATCATCCAATCCTCCATTAATGTTCTTTATATTTAATGAAACTTCTCCTGCATCTTCAACCAGCTTTAGTTTCTTGTTGCTCACCTTCATAACTATAACATATTTTTCAAGCAATTTCATATTGTTTCCCTCAAAATCTGTAATGTCGAATTAGTAAAAAATTTCAAAAATTCACGATATTCACGTATTAAATTTATTTACTATCAGGAGAAAGTCCAGAGATGTTCCACTGGTTGCCGATAGCCTACTGCTACAGCATAACATCGCGAACTCCTGTAGTGCTTTCTTTTTGTTTGACTTTTTCATTTTGTTTCCCTCAAAATCTGTAATGTCGAATTAGTAAAAAAATTCAAAAATTCACGATATTCACATATTAGATTTACTCACTGTCAGGAGAAAGTCCAGAGGATGTTCCACTGGTTTCCGATAGCCTACTGCTATGGCGTAACATCGCGAACTCCTGTGGTGCTTTCTTCTTGTTTGGCTTTTTCATTTTTTTTGACGTCACTGGTTTACCGAAAATCTCCTCGTACTTGGCTAAACCTCGGCCTTTTGTTTCTCTCTTTTATCAAACACAAGGTTCTTTTTCGCTGAAAAATGTCTTTGTACTGTTTTTTTCTTTGAGTCATGTATCATCACAGCCTTCCCCTTTAACTTCCTCCTTTTAGCAGATTCTTCGAGGTCGCTGTCTAATGACCTCATCTCCTCTTCCATAGATTTTGGCTCAGATCCGGTCCCATCATGACTCGGTGATGAACTTGAACCAGTTCCTGAGACACCATCAAATTTTTGTCTTTGCTCTGTGATATTTAATCTTTTCTCAAAAGAAATACCATCTACAAAGACCTATGACATGAAAAATATAAAATGCATAAATTATTCAGGAATTCACCAAAGGGTTTATTCAGGACAATAATCTAGCGAAAATAATTCTTGAACTGTTCAAATATGTTTTCAATTATTTATCTCGTCATCTTCGAGAAGGTCAAGCTTCTCTTTCAAGTAAACAATTTGTTCCCCCCACTTCTTGTAATAGGGTTCGTTGTCGATATATGACATGTATGGCGAAGCCACCAACGTGTGTTTGAATAACCATACCTGATCAGAAAAAATTTCAAACAAGTTCATATTACAATTAGCTATATTAACTGTATGCGAAAACATATTTTTTCTTCAATATATACCATCAGACACATCACACAACCATCTATGTACAGTTTCGATGGCTTGTTTGTCCTTTTGCGTTGTAGCACGTTGTCTCTACACTTGTCCATTCGTTCAAACAACATACCATATAGGAATTCAGCCCAGTTGTACTCGGCAATATATCCTATGTTAGAAACATAATCCAAAAAATTTCGTCCTATACGGTAACTGTTCTTGCAACATAGTACTGTAATAAACAAATAAATAATCCACAGTCTTATCAAATCATTTTCATCAGTCTTTAACAAGAATTCACTCATAACCTTCTTTTTTATTGTTGTAATAGTCTGGACGACTACATCTCTTCTAATGTCGCAATCCGAACTGAAATGCCTCAGCGACCAATCAGAAGTACTCTTGGTCTTCTTCTTCATTACCACGGAAAGACCGCAGGATGGAATGCCGAGAATTTCACCAAACTCTTTCTTGGAAAACTCTAGTCTTTGACCGTTAATAATAAAAATGTTTCTACCAACATACCTTCATATAAGATCGTTCAGAAGACGAGGCCTGATTTTAAAATCTGGGATTGCGTAGAATTGACCGAAATAGGAAGACTTTATTATTTTTGTCACATTGTCTGTAAACTGTATACATCCGTTCTGCGCAGCCTCGTTGTATGTTGATATTCCCGATCGATGACGAATTAAATGGTCTACTGTTTCATTAATACCAAAAATTATTATTAATATCTAACATCAAAATAGAAAGGTTCAATAGTTAAAATTACTTAACTGTTTGTCTTGTCATGATAGTGCTTGACAGTTTTTCCCTTCGATCGTTACACGACCACTGGTATTTCATCAGATGATGAAGCGCTATTATCAGACATTACAGTTTTTTTAGCAGAACATTTCACCTTCACACATTTTTTCTTTTTCGCAGAGGCCTCCCTCTCTTTAGGGGTGTCAGTTGCCTTCTTAGCTTCTTCTTCAACAACATTTTCAGGAAGCTTATTCACACGCTTCTTCTTCACAGCCTTCATTTTCTTACACAAACGCGATGATTGACCGACAACATTAGGGTTCTTGTCACTCATTCTCTTCTTGTCTTCTTCCATAAGTCTCCTTAGTGTCGATTCGAATTCCATTTTCTTACATATCTTAGGAGACCTCTGTTCAATTGTACCTAAACAAACACAACAACATTTAATTGTTTCTAAAAGGAACTTGCAGATAAATACGTGTCATAATAAAATTAGTAAAATGTACTTACTGGCTTTCCTTTTCGAAAGAATAAATTTTTCTGGATCTGAAGATGATCCCCTTTCGGCAGAAGACAAATTGCAATCTATGTCATGAATCAAACTGTGCACGACGTAGTTAGTACGCTTCAAATCACGCGCTGCATTTTACAGGTTATTGAAAAAAGAAAAGAAAATGAAATAAAATAAAATAAAAACTATATTTATAATCATACAAGTAGATGGATTTTCTTCGTTTCCTGTAATTTTCCGGCCACTGCTTGTTCTGTTATCAAAAGACATTTTCACTAAACAACTACATAGAACAAAATGACAGAGATGATTCTTGATGGCAATAATCTTGTCTGAAATAAAAAAATATATTTAAGAAAACACTACAAAAATACTAGACTGGAGTCATGATACTAGAATACAAGAAAAAAAATTACAACCACCGCACTGTCATACAACTAGACATTCACAGAATTACATACGACATTATCAGAAATATAGACGACATTATCAAAACACACTAATACCTTATTGACAATTATTTTAGCGGAACAAAACTGTGTATTAACAGTAATAAAAAGTAAACACAATTTAGGAAATCTATACTTCGGTCTTTCACACAACACGAAATAAACATTTCAGATCAAAAATTGGAAATTAAGATATAAGATTAAAGATAAGTAAGGTCTCTGTCAAGGAAACAGATCAATAAATCATATCCATTACAAGACTAGAATGAATTTTTGAATTAAAAAATTAACAACTATTTCATTATTACCTGTTTCAAACTAAATCAAAAAATGACAAACAACCAAACAAATTAAAACCAGAATAACACATATTAGAATCGCAGAGAATGAACATATAAAACCAAACAAGAAAAAAACAAATGATCAAAAACAGAGATAGAATAACATAAAGTCGGCAGTACCTGAACAGAACAAACCAAAAAAAACTATCAGCATTCAAAAAATTTTATCAAACAACATTTCATATTTATAGAATGAATTAGGGTTTCATTCTAAAACCGTTTCCAAGGTAACTGCCAATATGTCTTCGGGAAATCATTTAATGACATTGAAACTGTCACATAAAAATCGTCTTCACGAGAACAAAATGGGTTGAAAATATTCATACAACACAAATATAGAAATAAGGAGAGGAATAAAAATTTATAAAACCAAACATAGTAAGAAAACTAAACAACAAATGGAACTGGAAGGGCGACGGTCAAGAAGAACTGGGAAAAAAAATGCGTTGCGGAGATGTAAAAAAAAATTTACTTTTTGCGAGCTGCAATGACGATTCTTCGACGGCTGACTGCTAGCGGACACGGAGATGAAGACGCAGACTATAGATGGACGACCGCAGGGAGAATCACCAAAGAACGTCGCTGGAAAGAGGATCGGATAATCGCCGTGTCGAGGGTTTTGGAGGGAGGGCGAAAGTGGGGAAAACCGATTTGGAATAATAATTTTTTTTTGGATGGTAGTATAGCTGAACTTGGACAGTTACTAGGTAGCTTTAAAGTACGGTAGTACCATTCTACTACTAAACTAGTACTAAATTCCAGGTAGCTATTTATTACTTCAGGTAGCATGGTAAACTTGGCGATTATATCTTATTTATATCTGATGAAAATAAATAAAAATTGGCGATTAAACTGTAATTTACAAAATAGGTTCAATTTACAAATTGGCGATAGAACGAGTAGATAATCTATAATTCTTAAATACGAAATGTTCAATTTCTAAATAACAAATACTCAAATAGGTTTGTTGATTGAAATTCAACCAAAAAATTATAGATTAAATTTAGATAATCCACATGACTTAAAATTATGGATATTGAATTGTAATTTATAAATCAAGCTAAACACATTTATAAAAATATATTTTTGAACTAAACTTAATTAACATAAATAAACGAAAATTCATATATAAAAATAAAGAAAAACAACAGATTTACCACAAGCATTTAGTTTAACATTGTTGGTCAGCAGAAATAACATTAAAAAAACAAGTAGATAATTCAAAATTCAGACCACTCAGAAAGTCGAGATTTTGGGACATGAAACAATAATAACACAAAAAGAAAACTACAGAATCCAAAATCATCTATTCTTCCTCTTGGTTACGCAGTCTGGCGAGTTTGTTGGTTACAACGATGTCAAGCTGTGCCGCACGGTCAACAATGTCCCTCCTTTTTCTTGTAGAAACGTCGTGTGCAATCTCAGCACAGTATGTCCTGGGAACAATAAATAAGTTAATACAATTACAATACTGAATGAATGAATGAATGTCTATATCCATCCAAATGCAGAAATTATATTACCCTCACATTCTTATATTCAATGTGAAACAAATCAGGGAATAAAAAATATGGACAATGGTGATGCAGCAAACAATTCAGATTCATTCGAAGGTCTTTGACTATGATGTATTATAGAAACATGAAATTAAATAGTAATGTACTATAATTTTTGACAAACAAAAAAAGTTTTAATCTATAATAGAATAATAGATTGAACTCAACAAAAAATGATTAATTACTGAGTAGTAAATACCTGTTGTGCATCATGAGAAGTTCAAGATCATTGACATTGTGGACAACAAATTTTCTGAATTTATTTGGAAGGAAATGCCTAGTTTTTTTGTCTGATCCGTAACCAATATTGGGCATCAATGTCACTCCTTTGAACTTTCTTCGTACACGGGAATCAATACCCTTTGGTCTACGCCAGCTTTCCTGCAAAATCATGACGATTTTTTAATTGCAATATATACTCACAGTTTAAAAAAAATCCTAGATTGATAAAAGCAAAACCTTGTAATAATACTCCATTAAATTACAACAACGAAAGGCTCTAAAATATATGGTGCAACTTTAATTCAATCCCCCAAAAAATTCAAATAATCAAATACTCTAAAAATAATGAACACTCCACCATCTATAAAAACAATACCTCCTCTGAATTGTCTGTTCAATTTCGACGGTGATTTTTTTGAAAAGACAACAAAAATTATTACAGACAAGATCTGCTATCAATCCTCAATTTAATTCTAAAAAATATATATTTTCAGTGCAGAAAAAATATTAAGAAATAAGAATAAGAAAACAGTGATAATGTGGTATAGAAAAATAATCATGATTATATGATTCATCTATGCAGAAAAAATATATCAAACTTGGATTCAACTAAATAAATTAGGCGGATCTAAAATACTATCACAAAATATTATGTCGAATCAAATTTTCAAACAAAAACATGAAATTTTGCCTAAAATGAAGGGTTACCTAACATAATATTTTCCTAAAATATAAAGCAGATACATTGATTGATCCAAACCATTTGACAAAAAAAATACAAATGCAAGAAAACGAAATGCATACCTTGACACAGATGTAACGATCACTGTGAGGCCTCTTGAATTTCTTCACGCGCTTCTTCACAATCCTCTTGGTGAGCAGTGGAACAGCCATTGCGAACAGGGAAAACCTAATATGCTGGCGGCAGCTGATGAGAATATGAGATCCTAGGGTTTGTATTGGTCTTTGATTTGTGCGTTAGCATAATATATATATATACGGTAAACGGGCAAGTGATTTTAAACGGATCTGTTAATAGTTAATAATATATAATGGGCCCAATGCCCCAAACCAAATATCCAATTTCTTATATGGTTTAATTCTGGTCTACTTTTTTTAGACCCAACCCCAACCGTTTGGAGCCCCAGAAACGTGAATCACTAATTACCCACTACAGCCGGTTGTCTGTACTCAGGTTGATTCTAAAAAGTAATGATGAAATAAAACCCCCACCATGTTCGAAAACCCCACTACGCACAATTTTCTTCTTCGTCGTTGTGGAATGCAGGGTGACGATCTGCCGGAGAATAGATCGTCGGTAGCATGGCCGTATGTCGTCTCCCGATCATCATAGATTTCACTTCTCCCAACGTTCACTTATTTTCCACTCTTTCACCCAGCACAGATCTAGGACGCCATCGCCAATGCCAATTCTATCACAACATGTCTTGCAGAGGACTCACGCTTTCTTGTTCTGCCAAGAAACCTAGGTATCGATTTATCTCTCTTTTCCGTCAATTGTGGAATTTTGTATTGATATAAATTATATAATGATATGTATGGGTTTATATGTTTTTCTTTTTTTCGGGATGATGAAGAATGCTTAGGAAACTGAAACATCCCAAACCAAACATGTCTGATGCCGATATTTGCAATGAGATCCGTCGGTTTATGTCCACGGAAGGTCTTCCAAGAAACCATGTTCCTTCCATGGCTGAGCTCTCTAGACGCGGAAGGTTTGTTAGTTCTTTCTTTTGTTTTCTATAGTCAATTCCGGATTAATGTATTTAGGATTTAGGAACATCTGTTTTTGTATGTGTTTAGCTGAAGTTATTAATTTAAGTATGAAAATTAGGATTTTCTACATAATATTATTAATATGATATGTTATTAATTTGAGTTCTTCAAGTTACCAATGATTCATGTAATCATACGGTCTTTCATTTTATTCAAATTTTTTTTCCTGTTGGTATATAGAAAGGACCTTGCGAAGATTGTCAGGAAAAGAGGGTACAAGGCAGTGGCACAACTTCTAAGGAGTCAAGCAAATGCAGATGATATCCAGACAGAGGAGAATTTGGTTGAGAATCAGGATTCACTTGACAGTAAAACAGAAAAATCATCAGGTCTTAAATATTTTAGTTTTTTTTATGAAGTTAAAGTTCCCATTAATCGGAAAACATCAGGAAATTGAAGAATTTAATTTCTTATTTCTTTATGATTCACCTGATGACTTGATATTTCTTTGGGATCATTGATGTCTAAAATTGAAGCTCACTCTTGAATGGAGAATTTTTCTCGTGGTAAAAATTGTTTTTGTACTCATGGTAATATTCATCATCAAAGTGGCTGTGATCCTTTTGAGAATATTTGCAACCAACAGATGAAAGTTTAACGAAGTTAATGCAAAATGAAAATAGATATTAGATAATAATTGTATAAACTACTCTTCCAGTTCAATCTAGCTCAGTTAGATTTCATCCATAAATAAAATGATAAATTTAGTATTTTGACCAGGTTGACGACATTCTTTTTTTGGCTAATTATTTTTTCATTCATTTATGTGAAATAGCTGAGCCATGAGCTATCACTATTACAAAAATTAATTAATTAAATACAATAACGCTATTATTTTTAATGACATGATTAAATTTATTTATAATCAAGGTTTTACAAACGGTCATATGATCATGCTATGGAGCTGGTTGGATGAAGTATATATTTTTTTTGCATATATTCCTTTGCAATCCTAAATTATACTTAGAAAGTAGAAACCACTAATATCTAAAAACTAACGAAGATATGATGGTGGAAGATTGTTGCAGTTGGAAGGTATAGACTGTGAAAGTTGGTCTTTGGTCACTGGATACTTTTGGAAGCTCGGCGGATGAAGGAATAAAGATGTTGGAAGGTTGGCTGGAAAAGTCTAGGGAGAAATAGTGGGATTTTTTATAGCAAAACTCGTAAATTGTGATTTAGGTCTATTTTTAAATCAGAGAAAAAACTATTTTTCCAATTTAATTGGTTTATTTGTTTAGGCAGACCCAACCCAGATTCACCTAACCGGACCAATACCTGAAGCCACATCACCTGACCCACATGCTGTTCTAGGACACATGAAAAAGCTTGTTTATAAATTATAACTATTCAATTTTTTTATAACTTTACATTATTTTCGAAGTTTTCTTTCAATTAGTGCATTTATGAATATTCTATTCGGTTTCTTTGACTAAATATGTGCATGCAACAATCTCTGTAAATTATTTAGCAAAGTATGATATTCTATACATTATTACATACATGCTATAATATGCTTTTACTTTTTAACAACCTATAACTATTATTAGGTTTTGTGAAATCTCAAGATACTGCAACTTTTCTACCTGAACAAACCTCACTCAGGTTAGTTTAATTTTGTATTGAATTTGATGATTATGAAATTACACTATTTCTTAAGATACCATAAACTCTATCCTGTTAGTATATTCAAGAGTTCCTTTGTACAAAACACTGAAAACAGACTGGCAGTGCATCTATCAATAATTGGGTAAAAATTACAAAATCCTGGAAAATTTCTGTTAGTTTGCTCGAGAAAATCATTCACTTTTCAACATTTACAAAAACTTATAACGGTTCAAATTTTTATTTACTTGTCTCAGTAGCAGTACTTTATAAATAATTATCTTCTATAATTTGTTGTATTTTTCTGATACGTTTTGTATCTTCTATAATTTGCTGTATTTTTCTGATACACTATCTTGGTTAGCAGTACTTTGTATTTTGCTAAATACAAAAGCTTATATTTTTCTGTGTATTATTAAAATTATTTGTAGGGATGATGAATCCCCTGGGGAAAAACTACCCATTTCAAAATTTGATGTGGATATCATTTCTGAGGTGATGTCAAGCGTGATGTTTTGATTGAAAAATATCAAATAAATTGCTCCGCTTATAACTTTATTGTCTTGTTTTCCTGATACAGTCTGAAAATTTTGATGAAAAATGTGAGATCAATCATCTGAAAAAATTGCTGGTAATTTTCCCACTCTGTATTTTAAGAGTCTAATATTTCAAGTGTGTGTAACCTATTTTTTACATATTAGTATAAAAAAGAGGGTGAGCTGTTGACATTAAAGAAAGAGGTGGAAAATGAACAGGTAAAGACAGTCCCATAGATGTATCTATATGTTATGTTTGCTTCACAAATATCCATATACCTTCTTTATTGTTTCGTATAGCTTTAGACTGTTAGTAAACATGTAGTGTCATTTTTCTTTATTTCTGCTTAAAAATAAATTGTTATTTATTTTGATGTCTCGACAAGTAAGAATTCAAAAATGGGCAAACATTTTATTTTGATGAAATTAAATTTTCTTATTAGAAATGAAGGGCAGTGCTAAGAAATCATTAGATAATGGACAAACATTTGATGAAATTGCATTAGGCATAACTCGTTCTGTATTAGGTATTTAAGTTATCTGATGAAATTAATTTCTGCGACTCTTAAGAATTTACTTTCATTCTTTCACCATCTAGTAACAATTCTCTGATATTCAATTATTTACTACTGAAAATCCATTTTTTTTCTTCCTCAGCTAGCTTTATCAACATTAAAGAATAAGGCAAATACTGATGTTACCTATATACAAGGACTTATTATATCAAAAGATGCAGAATTACGTGCAGCTGAAGAAGGTCTTATTGGACTAAAAGAGGTTTTTTCTCATCTTGAGATGCAGCATGTAAAAAGATTTTTTTTAATTCTCAAATCTCCATAATCGATAAGCGTTCTTCGCAATTATTCTAGGTTCAAATCGAATATCATGTACATGGCGAGTGCGTGGAGGTAACTGGTAGCTTCAATGGCTGGCACCATCGAATTCAAATGGACTGTGAATGTGATTGCTGGATGGCAACTTTGTGGCTCTACCCTGGGGTATACGAGGTGAGCATGTGATGTGCATGGATTATAAAGCTGAAATAGTATTTAATTAAAACACGATCGATCTCTTCTTTATATTGTGTTAGTTAATAAACGTCACCAAACGCTGAAGTCTGAATATTTATCAATCAATTTTTCTTTCATAAATCATAAGCAGTTTTTATAATATTTGTTTGTTGTATCAGATAAAATTTGTAGTCGACGGTGTTTGGAAGATTGATCATCGGAGAGAAGTTGTTAGTAAGGGACACATTATCAATAACCTTCTCAGAGTAGATTAGTAAAATGGTAATGCTGATTATTATACTCTTAAAAAAGATGTTTTTTCATTGGATTTTTATTATCGTTTTTTATTGCAGGTGAATTTCGTATCTAAAACAATGATGCCACTTATGACTTTTGTTCATGTAGCAACTAGCAACATTTGTAACTCACAGTTTATCGCAGGTACAATATTCATCATTTTATATCCTTAATTCCTTATGTTGTGCTTTATGACAGTGTGGTGCCTTGTTTTTTTTAATAACGGAGGGTACTTTTCTACTATTGTACGTAGAAATCTCTACCTTCGGATGATATATCAGAACCATATAATATATCACAGATTACATCGTAGTAGAATTTAAAGAAAATAAGTATGTGGATTCAAACCTTAAACCCTCAGTAACCTTAATAGTTACCTTGTATGTGGTTGCTTATTTTTTACTCTGTCTGTTTACTTCCACAAGTTCATCTTTGATTCTCTGACTCTGTGTGTAAGTTTTTTTTAATATTTAAATTTGCAGTTTGAGAAGATTTAATGTCTATATTTTTTCCCATTCTGGTTGAGTCAAGCCAATTAGCCAATACAAATACACAATTTAATAGCAGAGGTAAATCTTGGTCTAAGTACTTCCACAAGTTCATCTTGGTCTAAGTACTGATATTAGCAGAAGCACACTACATGATATCGTGAAAATATAATAGCAGAGGTAAACAACATAGTAGCGTAAATGAGTAGAATAGATGTTGGTTCAAGTACTGATATTAGCAGAAGCACACTATATAGCGTGAAAATATAATAGCAGAGGTAAATAACATAGTAGCGTAATGGGTAGAATAGATGTTGGTTCAAGTACTGATATTAGTAGAAGCACACTACATGGTAGCGTGAAAACATAATAGCAGGAGTAAACAACATATATAGTAGCGTAATGGATAGAATAGATATTGGTCTAAGTACTTGTATTAGCGGAAGCACACTACATAGTAGCGTGAAAACATAATAGCAGAAGTAAACAACATGTTAGCGTGATGGGTAGTCTAAGTACTGATATTAACAGAAGCACGCTATAGCAGAAGTAAAGTATATTGTAACGTAATGAGTGAAGTAATTGTTATATGTAAATAATTATAATAGCAGAAGTAAACTAAATAGTAATATTAGCAGAAGTAAATTAGATAATAGCGTAATGGGTGAATGCATTATTCGTCTAATCACTAATATTAACAGAGATAAACTAGATAGTAATGGATAAAAGAGATGTTCGTTTAAGTACTAATATTAGCAGAAGTACACTAGATAGTAGCGTAAATTATAATAGCAGATGTAAATGTAGTAGCGTAATAGGTGAAATAATTATAATAACACAGGTAAACTACATAGTAGCGTAATTGGTAAAAGAATGGTTAAGTAAATAATCATAATAGCAGAAGTACAATAGATAGTAGCGTGATGGGTGAAAGAATTATTCGTCTAAGTAATAATATTAACAGAAGTACATTATATAGTAGCGTAATGGGTGAATGCATTGTTCGTCTAATTACTAATATTAGAAGAAGTACACTGCATAGTAGCGTAATCGGTGATAACATTGTTCATCTAATTAGTATTAATAATAGCAGAAGTAAACTACATAGCAGTGTGTCGTACGAAATGGGTGAGACAGTTGTTAGGGTAAATAAGGGTTAGGGTTATTGTACGAATTGAAAGTAATACTGACAAAATAGATAGAAGAAAAAAAATAAGGGTTATAGTTAGTTTTATGGTACGAATTGGAAGTAATACTGACAAAATAGATGGAAGAAAAAAAAATAAAGGTTAGGATTAGGGTTAGAGTTAGAGTTATTGTACGAATTGAAAATAAATAAAAATCTGACAATGGCGGAGAGAGAAAGACTGTGAGAGGGAGAGAAGATAAAAAAAATGAAAGTTAATTTTTCTTAGCCGTTGCATCTTGATAAATTTTCTTTGCGATCTTCATTCGCATGCATGACATCAATTTTGGTTGGTCTTCCGCTTTTATCACTCTTTTTTATTTTAACCTTTGTCGGTGGACCAATCAATGCAGCGGTCTTTTTCGACTTTTGGATTCTTGTTATTGATGTTCTAGAATATAAAGTTGTAACCGTACGGTTGTGGCATTAAGTTTTTGAAAAAATTTGTCACCATATTTGAGTAGTATATCAAGTTGAGTTCGTCCCATCTTCGCATAATTCATCATTGTCTGTTATACCACCTTTCATCGTTAAAACTTGATTTGTAATAATTGATTTAAGAGTGAGTCACATACATTGATTTAGGAATAGTCATGTAAAAATCACTACATTTTGATTACTGTAACAGAATTGAAATCGAATGATGTCCTTGTTAAGAAAGGCAGGGAGAAAAAGAAGAAGAAGAAGACTGTGAAGAAAAATGAAAAGAAAAAGAAGAAAGAAAAAGATGTTATTAAATCCATTGACTCCGATAAAATAGTGGATACTTCTGCTAAAAACAAAATATCTGTGAATGAGAACTTTCATATAAAAAGACCAATTGTTCTGATAATATGGTTTCATCTTCTAATGAAAATAAAAACATGAATAAAAGGAAGAAGGAAAAGAGCAGAAGTTACGAGCACAACGAAACGAACAGTTAAGGCTAATCATGTTTTTCATTTAAATTATGCTGATTTTTTTTTTGCAATTTTTTTCATTTAAGAATTGTTAGTGTTCGGACAATTCTATGCAGTGCCTGATTTTAAAATTATCAGAAGTAATATTAACAGAAGTAAACTACATAGTAGCGTGATCATAGTATATCAGAGGTAAACTATATAGTGGCGTGATATACTTTTATTTGCAGAAGTATACTAGAAGGTAGCGTAAATGGGTGATTGCATTATTTGTCGAAGTACTAATATTAGCAGAAGTAAAATATATAGTAGCTTTCTGAGTGAAATAATTGATAAGGTAAATAACATAATAGCAGAAGTAAACAACATATTAGCGTAATGGGTAAAATAGATGTTGGTCTAAGTACTGATATTAGCAGAAACACACTATATATTAGCGTGAAAACATAATAGCAGAAGTAAACAACATAATAGCGTAATGAGTAGAATAGATGTTGGTCTAAGTACTGATATTAGCATAAGCACACTACTTAGTAGCGTGAAAACATAATAGCAGAGGTAAACAACATAATAACGTAATGGGTAAAATAGATGTTGGTCTAAGTACTGATATTAGCAGAAATACACTACATAATAGCGTGAAACATAATAACAGAAGTAAAAAGGAAAAATAAAAGTTGGGTTGCAAAAACAAAACAAGCTATGGATGGAAGAAGATGAACAGTGTGGGATATTGAAGAAGAAGACGTTGAAAAAAAATTCAACAAAAGGAGGTAAGAAAGATGATGACATGGTGGTAATACCGAGTAAGGACTGTGGGAGAGATGTGAAGGACGATTTGAAAATATAAAGAAAAGTCTTGGCAGAGAACAACAGAGAGAGGAAGAAATATAACATTTACATGAGAAGACTTATATTAGCAGAAGAAAACGATTAGATAGCAGTACAGAGTCAAATTATATATGTACATCAGCGAGTAATGGAAGGACAAAGGAGCTAAATGATTGGAAAATGATAGAGAAAGATTAGGTCGTCATCATATAAAAATATTTTCGCAGAAGGTAGGTATGAAATAGCAGTGAATGTCGAAGTATTATAGGAACATGTGATTGTACATAGAAGGAAAGATTTGAGAAGATATTGATTAGATGGAATGACAGATAATGCCAAGATATAAAAGATAAGAATTCGATTGTGACCAGTAGCGCAGAGGTAGGGTAGTACAATGAAAAAGAAAAGTAGGTAGATGTGACAAAACTAAGAAGGAATTAGAAGTAAAAAAAAAAAAAGTACAACTAAAGAAATTTTAACAGAAGAAGACCGAAAAAATTTAAAATGGAGGGAAAAAGAGAGAGTGTAAGAGGTAGAGAAGAACCCGTGGAAACAAAGAAGGGCAGGAAAAAAATGTGAAGAAAAAATCGAACAGCCATTAGGGCAGAGGGAGGAGGGAAGACGGTAGTCCGGCAGGGGAGGGAGAGAAGACGTAGGGAGGGAGGAAGAAAAAAGAGTTGTAGATGATGGGAGAAAAAAGAGAAATTCAAAGAGACATGTACAAGGGGAGAGTACGGAAAGGAGGGTAGAAAATACAAAAAAGATTCCAATACTGACATGAAAATTACATGAGAGGGAATTGCTTATTAGGAATTAATTAATTAAAAAAATGGTACAAAAAGAGATAAAAAAAACCGGTAGTAGCAAGTGACCGACCGACCGTTTGGTTTTGTTGGAAGAAAATGAATGGCTGCGATTAGGTTCGCTGTGAGAACCCAAATGAGGGGTTCTCAACTGATATTTTTTTGTATAAGAGAATGAGTAGATGACAAAGAAGAGAATATGTCAGAGGAAAAAGATGAGTAGAAAAAGTAGGTAATGGATAAGAAGATAATGAAGAAATGATGTCGAAAAAAAAATCAAAAGAAAATCTGACATTTTCCGAAGGGAGAGAGAAAGTTGGTAGAAAAAAAACTGACAACATTTACGGAGGGAAAGAGAATGAGAGTAAGAAAAAATTAACCCGGTTTTAAACGAGTTGTCTGTATTTGTTAAAGAAAAATCGATGGTCAAGATAAAGTGCTTATCTGATTTTTTTGTCTTATGTTAATCTATCTTTTTTCTTATTTACTAAAGTAATATACCATCAAGTAATATTTTTTTTCTCAAAGATTACTAATGGTATGTGTGCCGAGGAAGTAATTTCCTTACTCACTAACACATTATCGCTCAGGAAAATCTATCTTTTTATTACAAGTGGAAGGTCTCTATGGTTTCAGCAATCTCTCCTCCCAACCGTCTTGGGAGTATTTATACTACTGGACCGGTTGATCTATCATGTGGCATTGGTACTAATAATTACATATTTACATCGGGTTTTCACAAAAAAACATCACTATGTTGTTAAGGTGTCAAACGAGTTGAGCCGAGCTTTTGCTTATAAAGCCGGGCTCGGGCTCGGTTCGTTAAGGTATCATCTAGCTCAGACTCAACTCGACTCGAACCCGAACTTGATTCGTCAAAAACTTTTCAGGGGGCTCGGGCTCGAACTTAACAGCAGGTTAAAATAATTAATTTGGAAACATGAACCATTTACAAAAAACCATCACTATGTTGCTAAAGTGTCAAATGAGCCGAGCCGAGTTTTTGCTTATAGAGCCAGACTCGGGCTCGGCTCGTTAAAGTATCATGTGGCTCGGACTCGACTTGAACCCGAGCTCTGCTCGTCAGAAACTTTCCAGAGGGTTCGGACTCGAACTTAACAGCAGATTAAAATAATTGATTTAAAAACATGAGGATCAAACCTATGACCTCTCGAATGTTAAAGAAATATTTTACCATCTATGCTACATTTCTATTCTCTCTAAATGTAATATTTTTTTTTATTTTTTATACTTCTTACCGAACCTTTCGAGCTTAATGGACCGAGTCGAGTTCAGAATGTCTAAACTCGAGCTCGACTCGTTAAACTAAACGAGACTGAGCATTGAGCTCGCGAACCTAAATTTAAACGAACCGGGCTTTATTTTACACACTATGTGTTGCATGTTGGTGAGGATTAGACAAATCAAACTAAATTCTTTTTTACTTATCATTTTTTGTTCTCTATCACAAGAAGAAGAAAAACTTATTCTTTTATTGCGACGTTGCAAGTAGGGATGTAAACGAGGTAGGTCTAGCCCATGCCTTTATTAAATTACGTAAATAGTGAGATTAAACTTTTAAGTTTTAACAATTTTAATAGTTATCTCTGTCTCAAAAAAGTTAAAATGGCCCTCACAAGATCCAGATCTTTTGAGACAAAATAAAAGTTTAGAATTTAGACCCAGATGTCCAGACATTGTTCTATAGAATGAGACGACGGGGTTCGAGTCTGGATCCGTTTACATATCGAAGTAATGAAAGCTAAAATTTATTTATTTATATTCATGGATTCTTGCTGGACTTTTAACGGACTGAACCATTAACATTGACTCAATATCCATCTATTCATTTCATGACTATAAATAAAATCAGAAAACCCTAACTAAATTTTCTTTTTTCTCACTCGCACCGGCTGTTGGTTTCCGTTCTTCCTCTTCGAGAATGGTAAATATCTTTCTGCTTGCTTCCTTATTGTCTTTCGATTAATTGTTTTTCATATGGTATCTGATAAAGAATGTGCTTTCTTTTCTTATTTTGCAAATCTGCGTTTATGTAATGCAGCCTTTCAAAAGATTCGTCGAGATCGGGAGAGTTGCCCTTGTGAACTACGGGAAGGATTATGGAAGCCTCGTTGTCATCGTCGACGTCGTAGACCAAAATCGAGTAATTCTTTTTACATTTTCGATTTCTCCGATGTCACGTTTTCTAATCTGATCATTATCGCTCTCTTAATTGATTACAACCCAGGCTTTGGTCGATGGTCCAGGAATGGTGAGGCACCAGGTAAACTTTAAGAGACTTTCTCTTACAGATATCAAAATCGATATAAAGAGAAGCCCCAAGAAGAAGTTTCTTATCGCTGCAATGGAGGCTGGGGATGTTAAGAATAAATGGGAGAAGAGTAGCTGGGGGAAAAAGCTCATCGTTCAAAAAAGAAGGGCTGCAATGAATGATTTTGATCGGTTCAAAGTCATGCTTGCAAGGATTAAGGTTGGTTGGTTAGTTAATTTCATTTTCTGTAAAATCCACAAGAGAATTGTTCTAATTTATAGGCATTGTTTTTTTTCCAGAGATCCACTGTTGTTAACCAAGAACTGGCCAAGCTCAAAAAAGAGGCCAAAGCTTAACCTGAGTATATGACTCGCAGATTTTGGTTTGCTTTCAGTTTTAAACATGTTAAGTTTATATTTTTATTTAGACAAAAAATCATAAGACATCTCGCATAAAATGAATCAAAAACTATTATTTCTTGTTATTTTAAATATTATTTATTATTTTTCTTTTCACCTGTGCCGACTGCCGACTGTGCGTTTACACAGAAATAAGACATGATAAAAGTTGACAGGAAAGTTTCAAAATAAATTAATGATCTATATCTATCTAACTTCTTTATCTGTGCTTGTGTTGGTCTGAAATAAAGAAGCCGTTCTCTCCTCTTCTGTCAGCTTCCCATTCATCCATCTTTTCAGCATTGTTAGTGCAACCCTTGGTTGGTCCATTGGTGCCATATGACCAGCATCAAAAACCTGTAATGCATGCATTCACACATACAATTACATAAATTTGCAAAAAAAAAAAATTACAGAAGAAAAGGTCAAGAAGGCGTAAGATCTTGTTATATTTTGATGATTTCGGCTTACCTTGAGGAAACTGACATTTGCATAGCTTTTCAATTCCCCTGCTTCCTCAGTATCTACTACAAAGCGAACGGTAGGTGCTGAATTGTATTTTCGCTGGCCAGTCCATTTCATGGAGCTAACCCATCTTGAATTACCAATCCAGTTGCATATCAGATCATACTCTCCAGCATACACCAAAAGTTTGATTCCATTTTCTACAAGCTTTGGGATGTCAATATCAAAATTCCGCATCCAATCGTTTTGCATTGCGTCGTAGACGGCAGGGCTACATAATTCAAATTTTACTTTATCCCCCACCCCCAGTGAGTCTTTCACGGATTTCTTGTTGAGATACTTGTCCATGTTTGAGAAGTCATAACATAGGTTGGAGTTCCCACAATCTGCTCTAATGTCGTATATCTACAAGCACAATTATAATCACATTCTTGTTAGGAGATCCATAAATGTATGTGTATTGCGATAGAAAACACACTTATCTTACATTTACGTTTCCAGCAATTCTAACGATTGCGACATAAATATCATTATTGCAGATCCTAAATGAATCTGAACAAGAAAAGGATGTTCCAGTTGTATCTGGACAGATAAATAGTGAACGATAGATATGATATTAACAATACTGCATCCATACAAATATAAACTGAATTTATAGATTTCCGAATTCTTACCACAGTTTTCAATCGACTCCAAACATTTTGGAACGTTCTTATCGATCTCTTCTTTGTCTGATTCTGTGATTAACCCCATGTCGAATGCATAATCAGTGTATGCTGAATACTGAATGCTGGGATTAGTGAGACCATTACCAATAGCA
Organism: Zostera marina; assembly: GCA_001185155.1. Classification (NCBI taxonomy): domain Eukaryota; kingdom Viridiplantae; phylum Streptophyta; class Magnoliopsida; order Alismatales; family Zosteraceae; genus Zostera; species Zostera marina. Next base: position 331,570 of record LFYR01001258.1, read on the forward strand.
ATTCCCTGCAGAAAAATATCAATTTTGATTTAGTAAAATTACTAGTAAAGTAGTAGATGACATTGACATACCTTGAGGTTTATATGAATGCCCTGATTTTGTTGGTTTCCTTGATAAATCCTATTCGCAAAGGCTGGGATATAGTGTCCGGCATATGATTCCCCAATGATGTAAAAATCATTATTTACATATTGAAAATGTTCTTCTAAAAATGCCTGAAAATATTTATTCAAATACAAATCAGATGAATGAGATAACGAATGTCGTACATATAACATGTCATAGTAAGATAATTATAAATAAAATATAGCGATGGATGAGATATAAATAGATAACCTTTCAAATTCTCAATCGTTAATTTTATGTTTCGAGGTTGGGAAAATGATTTTTCTCAAATTTTAAGATAAATTAAACATAAACAAATGAGATCATATCTTGGTAATCTTAGCATATCTTATATAATTATCTCAAGTAAATTGAATCCAATAAATAACTAACCTGCATAAAATCATAAAGATCGTTGCTAATACCATTTTCGTTGTGTCTGAGGTCATTCTTATCGGAACTATAGCTAAAACCAGTCCCAATCGGTTGATCGACATATATAATATTTGAAACCTGAAAAGTAATTGTTCACAAATTACACTATTATTGAAAACAATCGATATGCAAAAAAAAAATCATATCGAATCTAATCTATGCTATTAATATTTAAGATCGACATTGCAATTTCTATCTACAAGTTCTACAGTTCTATACAATATACCTTGTCCCAACCATGATTATTCCACACTAAGGACATGTCATCGACAAATTTAAATGGACCGTTTTCGTAAAAGATCGCTAACTCGCTGCTGCATCCGGGACCTCCTGTCAGCCACAACACAACTGGATCATCTCCACTCTCCCTTGATTCGAAGAAATAGTAGAACAACCTGGAAAAAAAAAGCAGAATAAGATCGAAGAAACGAGATCAAATATAACCTATCGATATGTATTAATTAACCAACCGATCGGAAAAATAAACAAAGATCAGATCAAGTACTAGATCATTGTTATTTAGTTCTCAATGATCACCTAGCGGCATTGGAGTGTACGATGTTGTAATATCCAGCGTGATGTCCGATATAATCATCAGCGACATCACCTTCCCTTGTGTAGTTTAGGCCGGGAAGTATTATCTGTCTCTCAACGATCATTTTCCTACCGTCTTGAGGTCCGACGTTGTTGAGTCCGATGATCGTCTCTTTTAGATGTTTTACCGAGAATCTGTCCATGGATTGAAAGCGGGAACTAGCACTAACTATCGAAATCGTCAAGAGGAGAACGACGAGAGCGATGTTGGTACGATCGGAAGGCATTTTTGTCTGGTAGTGGAGCGTTGAGGTTGTGAGAAAAGAGAGAGTATTTTATGGGAATTTTTAGGTGAGTGGGTCCACCTAATCCTCGTTCTCAAGAAGTGGGAACTGGAAGGGTCGGATCCGAATCTATACTCGTACCCGTAACCGTACCCATACCCATATCTATGGAAAATATAAAAGAAAAACTGCCTTGTCGTTTTTATTGTGCAAACTACACTACCATTCTAACGTTGTAACGTGTACTTTGTCCACCTGACCCACGTTCTCAGGAAGTGGGAACTGAAAGGGTCAGACCCGAATCTATACCCATACCCATAATATATGGAAGATATAAAAGAAAAACTGTTTTGTCGTTTTTATTGTGAAATTACACTATTGTTTTGCCATACTTTCGAACGTGTGCCATTCGAACGTGCACTTTCTCCACGACTCCACGTCTCCACCGAACGCTCATTCTCAAGAAGTGGGAACTGGAACTCTGGAAGGGCCAGACCCGAATCCATACCCGTATCCATACCCATACCTATACCCATACCTATATCTTAATTTATTTATTTTGGTAGTTTTATAAAATATTTATTATTTGTGATTTGACTTATTTGTCTCTTTTATAGTTTTATAGTTTATAATTTTTATAAATAAATGAATATTAATGAGTTTTTACTTTTTAAACGTGCTTTTAAATATCTAAGGAATTTTTTAAAACAATGTTGGTTAAAAAAAACTTAAAAGATATATTTTTCGATCACATTCATAATTAGTTTCATGTAAAACGATATTTTAATTTCTGTCTTTAAGTTTTAAGCAATATATTTAAGAATTTCATTTGATGGTTCATTAAGGTTGTCCATGGTTAGGGACTTAAATATAATTTTTTAGGAGGGTTGTCAATTAACCCTCTCTAATTTTTTTATGTATGATGATATAATTTTAAATAGAAATAAATATAATTATTCCATTTGATTTTTTCCGTATTTACTTCTACTTCTACATATATAATTTTAAAATAAATATAGGATATTTATCAAATAAAATAAATTACGTAGTTTTTTATAAATGTTATCTAGTAATATTTTCGAATTCGGATAGTAAAATTTAAATTCGAATAGTAAAATATTGTTTTTCATGATAGAATTATATATATTGTAAGAAATTAAATACACAATTACACACATAAGAAATTTAGAATATTACAAACACATAAATGAAATATATATCATATATGCATGTATATGTATAAAAATAGCAGTAATTATAATTAACAAGTAGTAAAACATTCTTAATTATGGATAGATATATTATAGAAAAACTTTAGCAACATCTTTCATGATTCCTGGATTGGCACGGTAGAAAACTTCGAATTCGCCAAAGTCAATGAATCCGTCGCCATCGGTGTCAACCTCGGCCATCATGATTTCGACCTCCTCGTTCGAGCAACATCCGAAAGTTCTCAGAGCTTCTCCAAGCTCCGACGATGATATCTTCCCATCTCCATTGATATCCAAACGTTTGAACATCCTGTCCATGGTGTCCTTATCCACCTCCGACTCGGCCATCCTTAGATCTTTCTTGATAATTACTACAAGAGGAGAAGGAAGTTTGCCGGGCTATTTATTAAGCTGGTTGGCAATTGGAGAACGCTGGTTCAAATTAGAACAACTAACGTGATGGGTGGTTTCTGTTTTATTTCTATAAATAAATAGAAAATACAATTTTTCGATAATAATAGATTATTAGATCCAATGTCAAACCACTCCCAGACATGTTTTATTCAATTGCCTTTAGTTTCGATCGGATTTAATTAAATAACATAACTCGATTACTCAGTTAGTCATAAACTCATAATCACTATTAATATCGTTGAAAATTTAAAATTCAAATTTGTAACACTTAATTATAACACATTAGATTTTATCATAATTCTGCAGATAAAATTTAATGAAAATTAGTACTCAATAGTTACCTAATTGATCAGTTAAACTAATCTTTTTGTGTTCCGTAGTTACTTATAACGTCAATTTTTTCTTATTTTTACAGAGTAAAGATTAGGATAAACTAATCAATATGTGACCAATAGAGTTCAAATTCTTACCTACCATGCTATTCATTTACAATAATTATTACATAAAGTTAACTAATATCAACCATTCATTTTTAATCCTACAGTTCTCTACATAACTTTTCTACAAAATTTACACACTTCTAAAACAAATATCTTAACCTCATATAACTTCATTTAAGTTTCTGACAAAGGTAAAAAAATTATTCTTGTTTGTCAATGTGATTTTTTTGTGCCAGACAAAAGGTTGGAGAGTTCCTCTTTGGCAACAAAATAATAATAAAATTACTATCTGCAGAAGAAGGAAAGCTTGATATCTGATATATATATCATGAACTGAACAATCTTCTTCTTATGCATCTCTTTTAACACCATACATTAAATCTTTAGTAATATATAGATGTTAAAAAATGAGTATGTGGGATGGAGAAAGAAGGAACTAAGACCTCAAATTCGCAAGCCTTGCCCTTGATGATTCTATGACGTCATCGGCAGTCGCACCATCAGGAATGGGTTCCTGTTGAAGAAAGTAAGAAACAAAGTTAAATTGGGATTTTTGAAATTTAAATATTAGGTTTTCTTTCCAGTTTTAATTTTTTTAATGGATGTTCCTACCTCCATCTCCATGGTAGCTTTTTCTTTTCTCTCGGTTTGCTTTATGCGTTCCTTCCTCATAGCGGTATTTGGGAGTTGTGCTGTTGTCTCTCCCGCTACTTCTGAAAGTACCTTTTCCACTTCATCTTCGATCTCCTCTTCTATATCCTCTGAATCCAATGCACTCTCAAGGGAGTCATTCACCATCTCTTCTATCACCCCAGCCTACCATTGCACAGTTCAGTTATTTAAAGAAGAAATGCATATAACATGTATCTAAAAAGAAAGAATCGAAGGGAGAAAGTACCTAAATACTTAGTTCAAACATTTGAGTTAATATATCTTGAAAGAATAAAATCCACATATGATAAATATATACTAAAAAGTAAAATCTATGTAACAAATTATCAGTAAATTCAAAGTAAACATTCAACCTTAAATATTACATAACCAAACTTAAAACCTTTAACCACTTAACAAAATAGTAGAAGGCAAGTTTAAACTTTATTTAATTTTAGTATTTTACCAGACTAAGATTCAAATCTTCATGAACATAGTATGAACAAGATAATTTTATTTGTGAGTAGCATGTTTCTGAACTCCTAGTTTGGACAAGTCTATGATAAATTGCTAACCATTTTAAGAAAGGCAGATGGATCTTTGAAACATTTTAGACATAAAATAGGTTGTAAATATTATCAACGCATTCTAGGAATGTACCAATTATACCATCAAGAATGTAGAAAACCGATATAAAATCATCGAATAAAAGATAGTAAATACTTAATAGATTTACCCAAAAAACGTAAATATAGTAAAATACCAAGAATAGTGATTACTGTATATACCTTTGTCATTTCTTTGCTGAATTCTTGCATAGTGACAGCCACTTCCGGGGCTTTCATAAGTCCATTCACAAGCTTCATTACCTCAGAACTTTTTTGCAAGTGACCAACAGTCCGTGCAGTTGCTGGAAATTTGAGGCAGATGAAAAAGAATCGTGAAATTCAACCAGCAAGCCTTAATTTTTCAAAATGAAGTAAAAAAGAGACAAGAAAAACTAATTTGTATGATGCATGGAATAGGAGAACTCAATTAAAAGAGTTCTAATTAATCTTTCTTTCTACAGATTTCAGTTTGAAGCATCTTCTTCCAAATTCCAATATATTCAGTTCTGATACAAATTTCCAATGCAAATATAAATTAAGAAGATCGAAGTAAAATAAATTTCATCCCAACCACCTTACAATTTTACCAAGGTATGATGAAAGCTGAAACTGAGTTTAATTGGCAGTTTTTCTGAAAACAACGATTGACAGTTTGTCTCAATTTCATCTCATGATTTCATTGGCAAATAACTAATTTGTATGGTGTGAATGGTTTAGAAAAATTCAATCAGAAATTGAGAAGATCAAAATGGTCAGAAATTTCATACCAACAATTTCATTAAGGTTCATCGAAACTGAGTTTAATTGAGCCTTGTTTTCGTGAAGACGATTGACAGTTCGTCTTGATCTCACAATTTCTTTGGCAAGCGACTGCATTCACAATTTTTTTAAACAAACATCACTTTGAACTGGTAATAAAATAATTCATCACATACTTAAAAATTGTGGCAATTTTATTTTTGAAATCTCAAGATTTGCAATCTACTCATTTCATACAAAATCGACTTTATATATATATATATATATATATATATATATATATATATTATACCTTGGCAGATCCCATGTCGTTTCTTTTAGCAGCATCCTTGATTGCCTTCAGAACATTTTTCTCCTCCCTCTCCACTTCTGCCAAACCCACAACCGAAATCAGCACCCAATTCTTAGAAATCAATCCATCACAATCCGCAAAATCTGCGCCAAATGAACAAAATCGAACCTCGAATTTGGCGCTCGATGTTACGAGACTCCTGACGGAGACGCCTTTGCCACACTCGCAACTGCTCCTGCGGCGTCGGCTTCGGCTTCAACAAACTCTTCATCTTATCCATCACTCCTCCCCGCTGACACCGCACCAGCACAGACTCAAATCAAGGAGTAAAAGTTCTCCGTTCTCCGATCTCCGATCCTCTCTTTCACTTAGCCACGATTACGAAGGAGGAGAAAAAGAGTGCGTAGAGAAGACGCGTCGGAAAAATGACCTTGAACCCAAGTGCAGCCAGGAGCCAGCCCACTTACTTATTATTGAGTTCTATAGTGAAATGATTATAAATAAGGCGAGAAAAAAATAAGCAAATAAAAAGATATAATATTTTATGAAGATTAAAAATTTAGAATCGATCATTTTTTTCTATTTTTACCTCTCATTCAATTATCTTGAATAGATTAATGAGATATTGTATGATTAGATTATATTAGATAATTGAATCATGTCCGTTCATTTTAATATAAATGGTGTCTCTATTTTCGAGATAATACAAGTGAGATAAATTTAAATTTCGAGATAGAAATAGACACCTTCAAAATCTCTATTTTCTTAATTTGTCTAACACCTTCAAAATCTTCTTTATATTTGTCTTCATCCCCTTATCAGGACTAATAATCATTAGTAACTAAATTACCTAATTAAAGTATTCCTAAACTCATGTAATTCTAATTCCTAACTAACTATGTGAAGGGTTTGGATACACCCATTTTTATAAAAGGAACCTAAATCAACAATACGAGTACAACAGTTTCCCGGACTCCGGCTCAGATGAAACCCGTCAAGACCAAGTTTCAACTTGAGATTACCAATTTGCAAAAACAATTGATACCATGTTAAACTAGCTCAACTCGATTAATAAAAAAAAAACTCAAACAGATTTCATCTATTAGAATTCTTAAAAGTGAGATTTTTATATGATTATTTTCTTCTCTAGCTTCTTCTTGCTAATTGTTAGTAGTAGTGCTTCATCTTGATTTTAAATTTTGAAGCAATTAAAATTCCAGCATAATAGCATTTGTTATACAAGTTCCCAAGAAGGTGAAATTCTAGACCCAAAGAGATGATCTTAGGAAAAAGAATAAAAAGATAGGTAAAAGAAATTTAAACTAATGTCACAAACAAAGTGCTCTTATTATCTTTTGTTCCTTCAGTTACTCAGTATTCAGAAGTGAGGCTAACCCTAGAGGCCAATTGAACTTCGACGCTACCTCTGGCTTCACACATTTCTCACATGACCTGCAACAAGGCAAAATCCATAAACAACACCGGTGTTAATTAAATAGACTAAAAAATGAGAATGTCAAGAAGAAGCCATTTTGATTTGGGCACACTTGGATGATTTGGTGACAATTGAGACTGCATGTGAGGTGAAAAGAAATCTAGAATCAACGAATTATTATCATCATTTATTTTAATCTTCCTAGTTTCTACCACAATTGCATTTTTTTTTTGAAGCAGCCACAATGGTATTTGGTGTCTGAGAAATTTGCTCTAAACATCATCAAACAGTCTAAATCGACATAAAATACCAAGAAAGCATTTTAATCTTTTATTTAATTGCTCTGCAAAAATCTGGATTGGATTAGACTTAAAAATAGAGCTAAAAAGATTTGATTTTTTTTTGGGTCTCAGATTATTATTGGTCGCAAGAAAGATCCGATGAAAACACTAGTGGGGGGATGGATAGGAATGAGACAGTAAACGTACCCAACTGACGTGAGAGGGGGTTCGCAAGCGAGAGTCGAGAACCCCTGCCGTTGCTTATGCTTGGGATTCGAGGTACATCGGACGAAAACTTTACGCCGTCGCCTGACAACCTTGCAGTACTCGCATAGCTTTTTCACCGATGCTCTAACCTTCATTGCTTCTCCTCCTGCCGATAACGTCGTGCGTCGACGATTTTGTACCTCTGGATATTTTCTAGGGCACACGTGTCGTCACTCGTCAGTGATGAAGGGAGATGTAATTTTGTCACCTTCAGCTTTCAAAAATAAATAAATTTGTAACCTTCTCTTGTTATCAATTATCATCCTTTTTCGACAAAAATGGACGATTGACATTAGTTTAAAATATCCAACAGTTATCAAAACGGCATGTCTAATTGGTAACTTTACCGTACGAGTGACAGGAACACCCACTATTGTAAGGTGTAACTTACTTTTAATCTTTTCTTCTTTAATAAAATTGCCGTGACAATGCTTGGTGTTTAGAATTCTGCTAACACAACGAAGTCTTTTCTAGGACGCCAGCTTTCCTTTTCCCCAATCGCCTCCGATCTTCTTCCGAACGGTATTTCCTTCTCGTTTTTTTATCTATCACTTGCTTGCTCTTCTGGTTCCTGTTTTTCCGATGTCGAAATCGATTTTGTGCATTTCCTGATTTTTTCCCCTTGCTGTCTTTTGATTCGTTTTTAGCAATAAAAAATCATAATGATACAGTTTTGCATTCATCTATGCCTGATCTGAAATCTGTACGTTTCTTTTAAATGTCTCCACAAAATATTATCGCCGCCATTGCCTTTTTTTCACCGTTTTCTTCTGAAGCCGATTCTCTTGCTTTGTTATTCTGTCGAATTCGGTGATCGTCCATGGATGTCTTTTTTTACGTCTGTTTTATATCTTATGTTTAACATTGCCATCTGTCTATTTCTTTTGTAGTTTTGTGCTTTGGGCCGCTGATTTCATTCAAGATTTCTTAGGTTTTTGCTATTATTCATTTCTTAAAATATAAATAGTTTCATTAGCATGCATTACTTCGATTTTAGCTAATAGTCTATTATTAGAAGTTGCAATTTATTTTATTTATTTCTTAAGCTTTTGATATTTTTGTGATAATATTTTTTTTATCGAGTTCCATTTTTTTTATTAGTAGACCGTCAGGTTGTTTAATTAAGAATAGTTTAAAAAAATTATTTTATTTTTATAACAGCAGGTTGTGATATTGTGTCATCCTTTCGTTTCTTTATTTGAGTATAAAATAATTTACATTCTCAGTGGGAAATTCTTGGATTTTTTTATTATAATATTCGTCATTTTTTTCTGGCTTGTCAGATTTTTTTAAAATATTTTTTAGTTGAGCATAGATGTATAGTCATTATGCTGTCTGCGTTTGGTAATAAGCGAATTTTCAATATAAGAAACCACACCCAATGTGCATAAATAGAAATATAGAATGTGATATTTTGACATTGGAATTCATTGATTATATGTTTTAGGAATGTTGCTTTAAAATCTATTTATTTGATTATTTGCCATTTTTAAAAGATATGTCCACTGTCCAGTATTGATGTATAAAATAAAATATTATCACCATTTCTATTATTTTTAATAAAATAAATTATTAAGGATGTGAGCATTGCATATGAATCTACATCATATAAGAAGCACAATCTTTTACAGATTGAAATACAGGCTATACGCTCATGGGTGTCCAATCTCTTGAGGCTTCAGTCCTTGGCTAATTAGTCAGGGCCACAGCTGTATAAGAGATAGACAATATTTTACATTTTATGTTTTCTATATTTACTGTATTTTGCATTTCCCTATATTTGTAATCTTGGGATCTGCCCATCCTCCTTTTTCAGTAATGAAAACTTTAATTTCTCAAAAAAAAAGAGGCTTGTAAATAATAAATATTAATTATGTTGGATATAATAAAAATATCACCATACATACGTAACATACCCAATAAATCATAAATTTGATGTTTTGATATTTGGAGCCAATGCGGTTTATAATTACTTTATTGTGTTTAATTATTGTCATGGAAAACTTTTATTGAAGGAACCATATCAATTCGTTTAATTTACACCAATCGTCAGCTGTGATGACAGTAAATACAGATGCTTGTATTTTTAGGACCATTGGCAACTCTAATGATCTAAGATGATGAATATTTTGATTCAACAATGCTTTTGTAATGTGTCTTTAATTAGCTTTTAGGTTATTCGATTGTTTTGATGTTATTAGATACGATGGAGGATCATGTATGACTATAAAATATGTATGGCTGGGTTTCGGTGTGCCCCTAAAATCTAGTCCCTTAAATGGGATTGGAGATTTTTTTAATGGTATTTAGTTAAGTCCTTTGATGGGATTTTAAGGGTCAGAATCAGGTGGCCACACCCAGCTGCACAATACCTGGCTGCATGTGATCCTGGTTCTATTAGATATTAAATCGTCAAATGACTCTTCTTAAGTCATAAAAACAATCTCTCTTCATTTGTCTAATATTTATTTAGTTTATTTATGAATGAGATTTTCTTTTCTTTTGTCATTCACTGATATTGACTCTTTAATACGTTGAATTTATTTTCTTTTCTAAAAAAATCCTAAGTAAATAATTTTTTTCTTTTAAAGACTTATTTAAAAAAATAATTCTAAGCAGTGTTTGTTTAAAAGAGATGTCTATTCTTAACCATGCTTTATTTTTAATATTTTTTAACTATTCTTAACCATGTTTAGAATAAACTTATTTTTACCATGCTTTAACTATGCTCTATTCTTAACCATGTTTAAAAGAGATGTTTAAATTGATTTTTTTAACATAAGTCTTAAAGATCCTTATTCCAACAGAGACGTTATCATAAAATCAAAACATAATATTATAATTTTTTATTATCATTTCTCATTTGCCAAGCATACCAGTTTTCACAAGGTCTTCAATGGGATTGAAAGAAAATAATGGACGATCGAGTTCTTCATCTGTGCTTGCTGGTGCAATTTTTTTATGCAATTCTTTGACAATGAAAGACTGCTTCAACCAACAAGTTTTCGGTCTTCCTTCAAATGTGCAGTTTTTAAAAAAAATTAAAGTTGGCACAACTTTATTTTTATTTGAATATCAAAAACGATACCTCTATGGTGTCTTCGAGGCGACTTCTAACGGTGCCCAGAATATAGTACCATATGCATTTACCTCGTCAAGGAATTTCTCTGCGCAGGTATATTTGAATTGATGTTCTCTACTTAAACTGTATTAATATATCTTTTTATTACTTTATTCAAGTCTTTCAGCATAAAAATGTGGTTTTTCTATTATTCAGGTTCGTTTCAAGACGTGTTTGGATTGCTATCCCCTCATTGAGAAAGAATTTTATCCTGCCATTAAAGAGAATTATTACACGTCAAAGAAATTCCATTTGGATCTTTCAGAAAAGCAGGTCAGTAATATGTTTTATCATTGCATTTCTCAAGTAATTCCCGTTTTAAAATGTATCGATAAGAAAACAAACTTCTTTTGTCCAGGTTCAAAATCTTTTAGAATTATTTGACAAGAAAATGAAGGGAAACAAAAGGAAGCCTTCTCTAGATATTGAAATCTCTAATCCAGCGAGATCTGGCCTACAATTCAGTCAATGTCTTGTAAGTTCGCATAAAAAGAAAAAAAAACAGATAGACACTCGCTTTTGTCAGGAATCTTCTTGTTACGAATATCCAAAAGTATTTAACAGATCTTTTTCAGAGAGTGATGATTCTTACTCTGTGATTCCAGAAGATGAATTTTTGTCAGATGCACAAAAGCATCATGGCTTCAGGATCAATAACAATGGTTTTAGCAGTCATTTGCAAAATACCTGTGACCATGTATGCAAGAGTTTGATTCCTAATTTCCCATGTATGCAATCATCTGCAATTTCCAGCAGAGATATCATTGTGGAATTACCATCAAGGAAATATGTATGTCCTTCTCATCTTTATTCAGATACTGCTTATCTGCCTATGACTAACTCTTATGCTTCCAAAAGTCATATAGACATGTATCCTCAGAACCTTAGTAGTTCTTTGTCTTCTGGGTTAGCTGACGCTAACACTGATTTTGGAAATTACTATGATCAGACTATTTATGATTCTTATATTCCTTCCATCCAGGCAACTATTTATGATATGCCTAGAGAATTTTATATGGAAGAGGCTATTCCTAGTAGTTCACAGTATAAGGAAACTGAACCTTATCCTAGGGAATTTCTCTTTGAGGATGATTTTGATATGAAAATGGAATTAGATGACACTATTCCCCTAAAGAACTGTGACTATAAAAAATTACGGCGTATGAGACTTGCAAGACATGATAGAATGAGACAACAAGCAACTGATCTTAAAAAGATGCAGAAATCAGAAAGTATGCATTGCCGAAAAACTAGTGTGTTTTCTCGTTTGTCTAATACAAAAAATGTAAAACAAGCTGAGCAAGGGTTAGTGACGACGGATGGTGATTTTACATTAAAGAAAAGTGGTGATTTTTCTGTTAATCATCAAACCATGTTTCGTGTTACAAAGCAACAAAATAAATCAGAGAAAATAAATAATGATGTTTTGGTCAATGACATCATGTTTAATGTTTCAAAGCAGAAATATAAATCGGAGGATAAAGATGGTGCCTTTTCTGTTGGTCAAATCAGGGTTATTGATGCAAAACAGAAATATAAATTGGTGGAGGGTAGTGATGCTAAACTAAAAGATAAATCGGTGTTTTGTGCTGTCAACCAGAAAAATAACATGGAAAAGACTGATTGTGACTTGTTGGTTGATCAAAGTAAACATTGTGTTGCAAAGAAAAAATATAAATTGCAAAATACTGATGTTTTTTCACCTAATCCAAGCATGTCTCTTGTTGCAAAACAAAAAAATAAATTGAAAAGGGTAGAAAAATATGGTTCTTTGGCCGAACAAGTTATATTCTCTGATCAACTGGAACGATCAGAGGGATTTAATTTTAAGCGGAGGAGCAAGATGCAAAAGGTGAATGAGGGTCAAGTTTGCACGGATGGATGTTTTTCAGGTAAACAACAGAAGAGGAAGTTAACAAGACCATCTTTTGAAAATGATGGTAGCAAAGATGAAAAATCTATTGTAGGAGGCTCTTCAGGTAAACAGAAGAGGAGGAAGATAACAAGGCCATCTTTTGGTTCCGTCTCTTATGAAAATGACAGTAGCATGAATCAAGATGGACAGCTTATGACTGACCATATTTTGGTTCCTGAAATAAGTATCCATCATGTTTGCCAAATTAAAGACGAAAATACAATTACGAGGATTGAAGATACAAAATCCATCAAGCATGATGGTGAAAAAACAGGTGTTGAAAAAAATGAAAATGCAAATAACAGAATTAACAAATTTTGGGCACGTAATGTTTTGTTGGGTGCTGAAACATATGCTGGTCATGTTTATGAAAATGATGATCGGATTATAAATTGCAAGAATCAAGATATTCAAGTCATGGATAGCTTATTTCATAAGGTAGATTCTGGAACGAAGATGGAGAAAGATGAAAATTCAAAGAAAAGTAATCAATCTTGTCATTCCATAGATCAACTGATTTTGGGCATGCAGGGTTCCTTAAGTAATGAAGATTCGGAATCAGGTTCTGTTAAAGTTTGTGTGAACAAAGACATAAATATAAATAGCAGGAATCAAGATGGACAGTCTATGGATCAACATGATTTGGAAATGAAGCGTCCCTTTCTAGACATTATATGTGCTGAAACAGATCTTGATCAAGTTTATCTAAACAAAGATGAAAGTGTGAATCGACAGCTAATTGATCAGTATATTTTAGCCAAGAAATGTCCCTTTCATCACATTGCATGTGCTGAAACAGGTATAGATCATCTTTGCAATACTAAGGATAAATATGCAAATAACCACAATCAAAATGGACATTCCTTTGATCAACAGTTTTTTGGTTCTTGTCAAATTTGTGAAAATAATGATGGAAAATCAAATATTAGAAATCAAGATGGGCGACTTATGTGCCAACAGGTTCTGGGCAAGAGGGCTACTAAAGATATAAAGAATTGCCAAGTTTGTGAGGAGAGTAATTTAGATTCAACTCGCAAAAATCAAGATGGGCAACTTGTCAGTCGTCATATTTTCCTCCAGAGATGGGCAAATCATGGATCAGCTAATATTACGAGTTCACAAGTTGGCAATTGCTATATTGATAGGGCGAATACTAATAATTCTGTAACTGAAGGATTTTCACAAAAGCCATCTGTCAAAGAAACTAGCAAGATTTTTAAGAAATTCAAAGATCAATCTGAAGAAAAGTTTGCAATTGTTTTGTCTTGTAAACAAGATGGTTTTCCATGTGAAATGTTGGAGGGAGTACTTAGATGTGACGAAACACTGGAAGAAGGTGAGTTTAGAAGATGTGATCAAACTTTGGAAGAATGTGAACCTCTGGAAGAATTCCTCCCATTGCATTCTAGTACTCAAGGTTTCATTGAGAATAACAATGAAATCACCGCGAGGGGTTATTCTGGTGATAATATAAAGTCATTATTGCCATTGGGTTGCATTGATCTTCCAGATTTCCACTGCAATCTTGTTGATATGTGTGATACATCATCTTACGTCGTGGATGCTGATCCTACAGTTGGAATTTCATCCAAAAATTTGATCAAAGAAGAGCTTGATTACTTTCGTGCACAGAAATCTATTTGGAAGTTCGCTGGCAGACCAGGCTTGTCAATTGAATTAAATCCACCTTATCGGGGACATGATGTCGATCATCCCTCTGTATCAGTCGGATGTCAAAAAGAAGTTAAAGTTGAGAAAGGTCTTGAGATTGATCTTAACTCTGATTTCCTTGGAACTGAAGTGTTAGTCAAGGGAGACTGTGTTGGTGAGGTAGAGAATTCATGGCAGTGTATAAAAGGAGCATCCCCACTTAATTGAGGCTATGAAATCAAGATCAAGTGTCTCTGTTATTTCTTCTTTTTGCGGGGTTTTTGAGCTTCACATATTTCCTACTAGAGTTTTACTAGGTTTGCTTAGTTTTATAATTTTTTGGGTTTGGGAATTGTGAAGAAAGAATCATTTGAGCTTACACAAGCTTGTTTTGTTTTTGAATTGGGAAGAGAGAAGCATTTGAATTTTACTGTAATTATACAAGCTTCCTCTGTTTTTAATTTGCTGTGTTGTTTTAGTGTTGTTATTATATCTTTCTACTTTCTAGTTTGCCTTTTGAATCCAAGGGATAAATTTTCTTGTGTTCACTAAAGGTGAGTGACCAACCCTCCCTCCATTGAATTTTGAATGTTAGTTGATGAGCTTTATTCTGTCATGATACCTAAATATCACAAGACCTGACCTTAGTTTTGCAGTACACTGGCTAAACCAGTTCATGAGTGAGCCTAAAGAGATTCATTTAAAAGCATTGTTCAAAGTGCTAAGGTATCTCAAGGGTGCCCCAGGTCAAGGTATACTATACAAAAACCAAGAAAACAAGAGTATTCATGCCTACTCTGACCGGGCTGGATGACAAATCAGTAGAAAGTCAGTGACTGGATTCTGCATCATGATTGGAGACTCAATAGTGTCTTGGAAATCCAAGAAACAAGTGACAATATCCAGATACTCATGTGAGACAGAATACAGGGCTATAGCTCATACAGCTTGTGAAATAATATGGATTCACCAGTTGCTTAAAGAAATGAAAATTAAAACTCAAAATCAAACAACCATATATTGTGATAACAAATCGACAATCCATTTATCTAATAATCCCGTCTTTTATGAAAGGACAAAACACATAGAAATAGATTGCCACTTTACAAGAGACTTAATCACTTAAAGAGTTTTTAGTCTAAGGCAAATTGAAACTAAATATCAACTAACCGACATGTTTACTAAACTCATGGGTGAAAATGAGATTACTTCAGCCTCTACAAGCTAACATTTATTCCGGAGTTTGAGGGGGGGAGTAAAGAAGTAATTAGATGATAAACATTCACTGGACTAACTCTGGTTGCAGGTTTAAAAGAGAGTTAATACCAAGGACTAGGCTGCAAAGTTACAAGTAAATAATAAATAAGCATTGGTCCAATTATTGTCAGAGGCCCAATACACAAGATGGAGCAATCAGGGAATTAGTTCAGTATTAGCTAGTAGTTAATTCAGTTATATTAGCTAGTAGTTAATTCAGTTAATGAGTCTGCTGTTATCTAATAAATACAAGTGTAAATAATTCATTTTTAATTAATTGAAGAATCAATTTTCTACTGTAGCAACTACTTTGGAAAGTTAGGTCAAATAACTTCCAAATTTCCCCTTTTTTCTTAACTTTGAATATTCCGACAAGAGACTTCGCCGGAGCTCGTTACTGTCTGTCTAAACTTTACGGACAGCTACACGCGACCAGTTTAATAGGGTTTTCGTTATTTTTTTGATGGTTTATATTTGATTTTTTAATGTGGATAACTATATTCGTGCATTGGTTTACGATGTTTGATAATATAAAACACACAATAAAAGAAGCCCTAGAAAGTCGAAAGTCATGTTAGATGAATTTATGAAAGTCCAGAGTGAAGAATCAATCTGTCTAATGTATTAGTATGATTGGTAGTTGGTTTGTTTTTGAATCACTCGAGATTAAAGAGTGAGTAAATTTGGTTTGTTTTTGAATAATGAGAAGAAAATGTAGAGAGAGTGGACTTGAACAACCACTTCCAAGTTCCAACCTCTTATAAAGCTGACAACTAAACATAGTGTATAATAGTAAAGAAAACTTATTATAGTTGAACCACAGTCTACCTAATTTGAACCATGATTCCATGAATTCCCTTCCCTTCCCTTCCCTCGCCTCTATGTAAATAGGGTTGATGATAATTGACACATAATTACCACCTCACTTTTCCTGTGAAGAAAGAAGCAAGCAAGGGTCGGTGGGTCAACAAAGTGAAAATCTTTGAATATCATCTACATGGATGCATCTCTATAATATTCAATTCATCAACATAGAGAAAGAGAGGGAGACAGATGAGATGGGTCCCAGCCATGCCAAGCCGCACGGGCAGCGGCAGCGAGCAGTGAGTCCAGTCCTGCTGTGAACGTACGTATTTTTTCTCTACCCCCTCTCTTACCCATTATTTCCATTGCCATCTCCTGAGTCCCGTTTTGTCGTACGACCAACAAACCAAACAATCAAACAAAACAAACAGATCAGACTGATCTCCTGTTCTATCACGGTCCGGTCTTCCACTGACTGACGTCAATTTGTTGTTTTCTCTTTCCCGGTCCTTGGTTAATTACTAATACAATTGCTGTGCTTCTGTTTCTTCTGCTTCTGCTACCATTGCAGTATTACTACTGTCGACCTCCTCCTTGGTCCAGTTTTGAATGTCTACATATATGTTGGATATATCTATGTGCCTACCCTACTACTTTTTATGTCTATGCACGCGGTGAATCTAAGGGTTGATGTTGGTTTTAAGCTTGATCGATTGAATCTTTGTGTGGTGTTTGCATTATTTGAATTGGGTGTTTAGAATTTACAGCAAACACTCCATGTGATCCGATTTTGAAACTTTAGTTATAAATAATAAAAAAGCAAGCTTTCTTTTCAGACTACTACTGCAGGTATATTTAGTGTTAATAAAAAAAGCAGATGGTTTAATTTAATTTATTATATATGCGTTTTGATCTCTTCATCAAATCAACATGATTTTTTTTTTCTTTCTTTCTTAATTTCTTTATGACAGCTGGTCAATATTGAATGAATGGAGGGATGATCCGGCCATGTGTTTCTTGATGCACGTACACATATCATCACTGTTGCCTACATGCTTTTTCATGTTTGGATTGTTGGGTGAGTTTCAAATCTGGTAGTAAAAATCAAGAACAAGCAACAACCCATGCCTCAAGATACATAAATCCATACCAAGATTACATCAGTATTCATCTAGACATTAGACAGACAGGTAGATAGTACGTTATCATCTACTTCTTCTCGACTTTAACCCTAGCTCTAACCCTATATAACTGTAAAATCTACAAATGATATGGCAATCTAAGATGGTGGTGGATAAGGATTGATGGAGATCGATGAGAGTGGCTAAATATAGAAATGAAAACAACATGAATGATTGCTGTAACTTGGAGATCGATCGAGTCAGCTATAGAGGTAGAGCTAGCTAGTAATCATTGCAATCACTCCAACATATGAGCATCACAACACACCGGCGAAGTATGTAGAACCTGGCTCTTTGCTCTCTCACCAGAAGCTTGCACCTCCTACTGAAAGACTGGCATGGCTCCCACAGGTTCCTCCTGCAAAACCCATCTTTTCTCTCTGCTGCCATATGGATCGATCAACTGCACCAAACAGCACTAACCCGGCCAAGTTACTCAGTTTCAGATTTGAGTTGACAAGATAGATAGAGAATGGAGCTAGATGGGTTGGGAAAAATGAGGAGATGAAGAGAGTTGGAGTAATGATGGTGGTGCTTGCTATTGCTATTTGTTAGGGTGAGAGTGTTTTTTTTCTACTTTTATCTTAGGCATGGGTTTCCACATATATAGATGTGAGATTCCTTCAATTTATAACAGTGGTGACGCTTATGAGAGTTATGACAGTGTTCTACTTCTACTTATTATATGACTTTACTGCCAGGGTGGTTGTGGTCTTTGTGGTGGGTCTTCTTTCCATGACTAAAGAACCTAAGTAAATCAAGAATGCAAACTACAAACTAAAGCTTAAACTTGAAGGAGTACTACTAACACAACTCGATTAACTCAATTAGTTACAATCACTATTAAGGTGACTGTACTGTAGGTTCAATATTCGAGTCTTTAGTGTATGCATTTTAATTAATTTTTATGTATATATATAACTTATAAAAAAAAAAGTACTATTACTACCACTATTGCTGCAGTTTACTTATGACACTAATTTGAAAAAAAGATGTGGTTAATTTATTAAGCTTCAACTAACTCAACGACTGTTATTGAATATTGACACATCATCTGGTTAATTGGTTGGTGGAATAGCTACATACTCAGATTGGGATTAAAAATATTATTAGTTTTTTTTGTGGGAGTTTATGACTGTATAAGTAGTAAATAAATGGGAGAAACATACATTCTTAAAGCTCAAATCATCTTAAATCTTAGATAGTGGCAGCAGCAGCAACAGTAGTTGTGATAATTTGAATGTGGGGAATGGATGTCTGTTGGTTTTAGGAATAGTGACTCAAATGGACATTTTTTCAGATTTTGAATCTTTACTTTACCATGGTTATTAATGCATGAAATTTCTTCTTGAAAATATACAAAAACTGCATGTAGCAGAAACAGATAGATAGATATTACACATTGTGTAGATGAATGAATGAATGAATGAATACTTACTAGTAAATGCCAGATTGCCAGAAACATGTTTTCAGTTTTGAAATATTTCTGTTTATTTTAATCTTGGGTGTCATAAACACTCTCTGATTTCTAGTAACTCTGGTAAATCTGAGCAGCAATACATAACATTTCCTATGTAAGCTTCAGATCATTCATGGCTCTGTCTTCTGCTGTTTTTCTATTCATAAAGCAACTGTTATGGAAGAAGAGCAATTAAAACATCGACAGGTTGAGTTTCCACACACAAACAAATCTATAACTTTAAACCATCTTTTGATCACAAAAATACATGGGTTTTTTCAGTTAGGAGAACCAGAAACGATATGTCAACAAATATATGTAATCCGTAATCCATCCACTAATGATTTTGCTTTAAGTCACCCTTGTTTGAATCGGTTTATGAAGAATAACAGTCACATACTTTGATCGAAAACGATGTGTGAATCCAAGAGCTACAACAGATCTTGGACTCTCGTGTTTCTCTATGTAAAGATGGTTGAGGATCGCGTTCCATGGTGATGGAAGACTGTTCGAAACGTATCCTCTGGCAGAGTAGCTTAGCAAGGTGTGCTGCAAATGGGGAGGAACAAACATGGGGGCTTGCATATCATCTTCTCTGCCCGGTATTGGGTTATTGTAGCTTGAATCAGGAGATCTGGGAACTTCAAATCCAGCCACTAAATTTACACTTTCCTGGAAAAAAATTGGTTTCTGTAAAATTGAAGATATGAAATAGAAAAAAATGGTAATTATCTAAATATTTATTCTGTACATCAACTTCGCCAAATTGTCTATCCATGGTGATGATGGCATATACTTGGTGTAGCCTGTATACTGTATAACTCTAATGTGTCGATAAACCTGAGAAAACATAATTTTTATGGTCAACCATTCAACATCTACACTTATACAGAGTAGATAAATATTTATAAAAACCAAACTAATTAAAAGTATAACTAACTGTATAAGACATAAATGAAGAACGATAAAATTACAGTATTGTGCACATAAATGATCCACTCTGTAATCTGTATGTTGTTAAAAAAAATCTTAAATACCTTTTCATTTACATCCGAAGATAGCAAATTTTCTCTAATATTATGAACTACATAGACAAGTAAATCTCTTGTGCAGTTATGCTTAATAAAAAGGTCAAATAAGATAGATGACAGTAGAAAAGATATAAATATCAACAAATGATGAATTGAATCAGTTTTTTTGAGATATTTAGCAAAAAAGATAGTAAGTCCAGTATAACTCCGTTCACGTAATTGACTTACAGCAAAAGATAAAAATCACTTAGAAGAATTGTCCATACAGTTTCCTTTCAATTCAAGCTGAAATACATCAACCCAAAATTTCCTTTCAAAATATCTAACAAACCAAATTAAAGTAAGAAAGAAAGAAGAAGAAAAAAAAAAAGGATCAGGCATACAAAAACAAACAGAAACGGAACGAATAAAAAATTTCTTACAGAATCGAATCGGAGATATCGGAACATTGAAACAGACACGTAATTACATAAATACATACCTGATGCGAATATCGTGAACCCCGGAGAATTCTGAGATCAGGAAGGAACTGAAATTGCTTTCAGAATAGAATCAGGCAGGGAAATCTAATCATCCAATGTGTAAATTTATTCTTTCCCGTCTGTGTTTTACGAGAAAATTAGGGCTAATCGATAGCAGCGTAATCGTAATTCCGTAAACGATAGGGATTGATTTTTTTTTAATATTCTATTTCCTTTCCTCGATCTTTCATTTCCTCTTTCTTTCGATCCCCCTAAGAGGCTATGATCTTTTGTGGGCCCGTTCCATACCCAAGCCCAAGCCTAAGCCCACTATTGGTGTTTATTGAAGTAAGTTCTAAGTGTTGTAATCTATCGACGGAAGTTGTTCTTTTCATATCTCGTGTAGACTGACCGTCACCCAACAATGAATTCGACGGAGCTCATGCTTGTGGCCGATGTTCCATACTGTGATTGTGAGACTTTGGCAGTTCGACAAATTGCTTGTAGGAGGGAAAATGACGATGATCGTGAATATTTACGGTGCCCGAAAGTATTTAGGGTTTTAAGAATTTTTAGATCTACGAATTACGAATTGTTCGATTTTCTTGTTTTAGACTGAGAGCGGTTGTGGATATTTTTTTTGGATTGTAGATGATAAAACTGAGCTTACCGATCTGAAGTATCAAACGTGTTGCTTACAAAGAACCTTAGTCTCAAGACTTCAGTTGATGGACATCTCCCTATCCTTCGGCAGATTTCGCAAGATGTGGCCAGAACACTAGTCTAGATTATTATAACGGATGGAGCCAAAAGTCGATAGGATCAAATTCGGTGTATTTTTGTTTGGTTTGTATCTTCTTCTCTTCATTCATATCATTCATTTGCTGTCGATTTGAAGTATCATTTGGCCTTTGACAAACCGTAAATCTTCTTTTATATATGTATTTTATCTTTTTATCCGTTCTGTGTTCCTTCAACTCTGTGTTCTTAATCTTAAACTTTTCGAGATTTCTTCAATTTAAGTTCTCTAACCATGATGATCATCGAGAACGGTTGTTACATTTGTTCAACTGGAGTTGTTTCAATTTTGATCAAGCCACTGACCTGTGACAGTTCCACGAAATAATTGAGTATTTTGTGTGTGTTGAAAAGTAAATGACTTCTTGATTCCCATTTTATGGAAGTATTAATGTGCCTCTATTTAAGTTGTTAACCGAATAATTGCTAAGCAAATATGCAAAAAAAAAAAAAAAAAAAAAAAAAAAAAGATTCAGAAATCAAAATATTCACAAAGGGTTATAGTTAGGCTTGTCTATCTCGGATTCGTCGTGATTATCTAGATATCCGAATCCGATCGAATAAAATCCGGATATTCAAATAATCTGAATCCGAATAAATTATTCAGATTTCCGGATAATCCGAATAACTTTAGAGTTAGTGTTAAAGTTAGGATTATGATTTAATAATTATAAGTTATAAAGATTTATAATTATAAAGGTAATTAGGTTTAAGACTTTAAGTATTTAATAATTTATAATATAAATATATAATAAATTAATATTAATATATTATATATTTATCTGGATATCCGAATCCGAAATTTTTAAATAAATTCGGATTTTAACGGCGGATTTTCCAGATATCCAAATCCGACCGAATAAAATCCGGATTTCAATTCAGGTATCCGAATCCGAAAAATTCGAATCCGGATAGTCATATTCGAATACGGATTCGGTATACCATTTAAAGGTTTAGTCAATCAACACAAAATAACCGTTGGTTTTAGTGGGATTTTCCCCGCCGACGCAACTTATGCAAATCTTGATGATAGCATAATAGGGTAACTTATGTGAACCTTGCCACTACTCTAAGAGAGTAATGGGGATAAAATACGCACATTTGATGTGAATTTGCATTTTACAGTACTAGAAGCGAGCTACAGGGTATATTTAAGAACTAGAAGTAAGAGTGGTGTAGACATTATTATTGTAGATAAATATGGACATGAATTATAAGATTTCCGAACTGTTATTACCCAATATCTAAAGTTTGATAGCAAAGTCTAATAATGTTCTACCAAGTATGAAAATAATAAGCATTATTGCAATTTGCAATCTCTATTTGTTTACTTTACCTAATTCATCTATGTGCTGACTGTTGAAGCAATCTTAATGACTACGGGGTCTAATCTTTATGCTTAAAAAAATACATCACTAGTTTATTACTGATTTTCGATCATTTCTTCCACCTCATGAACTACTACCCAAGCTTTGTGTCCACCAAACACCTCTCCTTGTTTTTTGCTATTTTTCCAAACCTGCATAATAACAATGTAATTGCGTTAGAAATGTTTCAAATATGTTATTTTTCTTCAATTTATTTTGAATTGATGTTAGTAGTGTGAAACAAAGAAATAGACACAAATAATACACACCTGTATTGTTGGCATCTTCTGCATGTACGCGTAATAACACAAATGGGGAAAATAAAATAATATCAAAATTGATTTTTGATGATCATAAAATTAAATTGTGCATGATATTGGAAAAGAGAAGTAATGATAGCCAAATCACATTATTTTTACAAATACTAAAATTTAAATGTTTAATGCATGATATCCAAAACTTACGGTGACCTCAGCACGATTTACAAGCCGCTGTGGAACTGAGTTAACATCAATGTAGTAGAACCTAGTTCTGCAAAACAAGAAACATGTTATTATTTTTTTAAACCTAGGTCTGTAATTTACTAATTTATATGTTGTCAAGTCATGAATATAAAAAAACAGAAAGACCAAACAGGTATAGAAATGGAAGCTTACTGGAGTTGCATATCAAACAATTCAGATAGGAGTAGAGAGGGTTCTAACCTTGAATATAAGCTTGCTGCTAACTTTTTCAACTTAGGTTTTAGATAAATGCATTTTCTACACCATTCTGCCATCCTGCATTGAGTTATAGTTAAAACATGAATGGATAATGTTAACATCACCAGCTTTGCATCTGTTTAATTCCTTTGTTATTTCCTTCTTTAATTCAGAAAAAAAAAAGATTCTTCTAGATTGATCATTCTGAATCCATCCCCAATGACTGTTAAAATCCCTTTCCAATCATTGAGCTCAGATTTAAACATTTTTGGAAATTGTCTAACTGAAGTAGTGAATTAGTGATTCACCTAATGATCTTCTCGGAGAATTAGTAACTTTTTTAAAATATATATAATATTCCTTAAAAATAGAGTGAAGTACTGAAATCTGAAATACAAAATAGTAAAATACTGTAGTCTAAAAAAAACTTAAATATGAATTTGAATCAATTTAAAGTTCTAATCATCCTCTAGCATCTCCGAGACTATCTTCCATTTGTTTCTTGAATAGGTTTATATGAACCTTCAATTAGTTACATCAGAAATATTTGGTACTTGTGTGGTAAATCACCTACCCTTTGAATAGTTTGGACACTCCTTGCAGGAGGACATTGATGCTCACCTACCCCTGATGCTTGCTCTATAAGCGAACAAGTTAGACCATCGTCGTAAATCGTAATACACAAATTTATTTGATGCTTCTTCGACTACAGTAAAATTCATCTGTGGAGTTAAATTCTTCAATATGGATTGGATCCTACTTATTTGGATCTTCTTCAAGCATTTTGTTAGTCATGAACCTCTCATAAAATTTTTATTGTAGTTGATAAGGACCGTGTCCATCCACATTCAAGCAGTTCTTGCCTTTTGTGTGAAATTGTAATAAAGGAATTCAAATACAAAATGCAAACCAATTCCAATTCCTAAAATCTAAACATTACTTATACGCTTGAAGGTACTCCAATTCCTCTCACAACTAGAGGCAGAAGTATATAATCTAAGAATGCATGTTGCATATTTTTTCAACTTCAGAGTGCTTGTGCCAAATTGATCCAGAGTGCTCAAAGTTTAGCCTTAGGAATGCAACTCTAAGGTATGGTATAGAAGCTTTTGTGTCACTGACAATCAACCTAAGGAGTAAGGACTGCTGGAAGTGGTTAGAAAGCTTTGAGAAAATCTACAAGTGCTATCTACGAGCATTGGCTAATCATCAAATCTGAAACTTCTGATCCATCCCAATCGAAAGTCGAAAGTCCTCAATTTTGGCTCGCAATCATGTAAATTTTGAAAATAAAAAAGAATATTGTGAATAGAGTTATCCTACATCTCAATAATTCTTTTCCCTTCATCCATGCATTATGTAAGCTTGAATGGATGTACACGTGTAGTAATCACTAATAATACAAGCATTACGGATCACATCTTTTCCAATTACTTTTTCATGTGATCTTCAATGTTACTTTAGATTTTCGTCTTCGTTTTCTGTTTTCGGACATGACTAGTGGCCCTTTAATAATTCCAGTCAGTGTGGATCTAACACCACTACCATTAGAGGGAACCTCTTCACTTCTTTGTTTGGACCTTTTGAACATCCACTATAGGAAAAGGTTTAGGAGTAACTTATGAAGCTTTCCCTTTTGCCAAGAAGTAGTCTCTCATCTCAATCTAGACTGCAGCAATAACTCTATCTTTCTATCATAATTCATTCTTTCTTGATATCCATATTTCCACCATGGGGATTGACACTATTAAGGTATACCTTTATTCGATGAATTCCTCCTTTTCAAACTTTCTAATTAGAAATTTCTTGATGCCCTTCTCTTTGTGGTAGCAACTAGCAAATAACAACTAGCAAGCATACCTCCAACATAAATCGTCTGCATTCGTTGGAAAGATCATTGGTGAATAATGATAGTCAGATCAAATGATCAATAGATCGTTCGATAGGAATAACTATGAGAGGAACTCGTTCAACCACTTTGGTGACTTCATCTTCCTGGGGAAGGTTTCGATATCTTCATCTTTAACATAATTTTGGGTCTTTACCATCGGAAGACATGGTCTGAAAAATATTTAAAATATTGTGAAAATTCAAGAAAAAACAAGAAAACAGAAAATAAAATAACCAGCAAAGGTAGTTGGAGTAATTCTGGTCGGAGAGAGGCTTGTAGGAGATGGCCAGAGTGCTTCTGGAAATTCTTGGAAAAGGGTAAAAAATCCTAATATAATGGTAATAAGATTCTGCATCCGTTTTCTATTTTTAATAACTTTGAAATGAAGGTATTCAGGTGGATCCAGAACCAGATCCACACGCTTACGAGATTAATTGAGGGGCAAAAAAGTGTGGTTCTTCCAGCATCTAGGTGTGCCGTGTGCATAATGCATGCCTATACCGCTATACGTAGATATTTTAAACCGTGTTTTAAATTATAGAAGAATTCAAAGTGAATAGAAAGTAAACTAACCAGAGCACAACAATGAGCTTCTCAGTCTGCTTCCCTTCAATGATCTGATCAAACTCCTCTTCCCCAGAAATAGCCTCTAGTTCCATCGAAGACGGCTTCTCTCCGTCTCTATCAAAAGCTGATAAGGATGCTGCCTTACAAATTAAGTTTGAACGACGGAGAAGACATGGAGGGAGAATGACTGCATGGAAAGAAGAGGAAGATATAGAAATAGGTAGAAGAGAAGATTGCCGATTGTTGTCCATACAGATTGATAGGGGTTGAGGAAGGCGGAAAACATCTCTTCCGATCATGGATTCAAGTTCGATGGTTCTGTATTTAAAATAGTAAAATGTTGAGGTTTAGAAATAAATTGAATGCATTTAAAAAGGTAAATCACACATGTTACTAAAACCACCTTGTAAGTTGTAACAACTACATGTCTACATCCATTGTAACTATCAAAATTGCAAGGATCTGGTTATCCAACCATATCCCTAGTCTTGAGGAGGCCCCAGACCCAACATGGGTGAGATGGAACAAGGACCTGTGGAGAGGTTCCATCATCAGGCTGCATAGTCAACTTATAAACCTGGACATCTCATCATTTACAGATAATGGGCTGTGGAAGAAGGCAAACCTGCCTGCTCCAAACCGTACTTGAAGAGACATTAGGGTGGGAGACATCCTTGACCTGATTAAAATATTCAAGAATCTAACTGCTGGGCACTTATTGGGGCGGCTTCTTGGCATATTTAGCAGGAGAGGAACAGAAGATGGAAAGCTCAGAAGTCCAAGTCTGAGGAGGAGGTCAGCAATGATATGATCAGGGATGTACACGTCATTTAGATATCAGGACTCTCACTAGATACCAATGCTCCCACTAGAAGGGAAAGACAATGACGATGCTATTACAGTTTAACAGTTTAACCAGTTGTAACACAGCTGTTAAGGATGCTCTCTTTATCTTGTATGCAAATATTTTGTTTTGTAAAACTGGGCAAGGCCTACTTCTTTTCGCCAATGAAATTTTATCCCTTATTAAAAAAAATACTGTAAGAAGGTTGAATGGAAATAAAGAAATAATTAGTTACACACTTATACATGCGGTTTAAGAAAGCAGGTTGAATTCCACTGACCGGTAGATGATAAAAAAAATACATTTTCATGACTCGTAGTTTAGCATAGTATAAAATTCTTAGTATAGTATAAAATTGACTCTATCATATCCAAACTCCTTAAATTAAACTTATAACAAGAATAATTGATCCAATTGGAGCACCTTCTTTTATACTTTATAAAGAATAACAAGCATGATAGTTAAAAGTCGGAAGAAATCACTTAGAACAAATTACAGAGATATTTTATCTACATTTTATTTTCATTTGAAAGGGAAATCTACAGAAAATAGTTTCCCTGAATGTGTTAAAAATCACTTAGAAAAATTCCAGCTGAAGCCTGAAGTGCATCAACCCAAAATTCCCCTTTCAAAAATTCTGGATCAAGAAACACCATGCATATCTATTTAAAACTAGTAGTTAACAAGGAATGATGAAAAAAGATGTACTTTTTCAAACTGTTAGTTAACTGGAGAGCATGTTATTGGCAGATATATATCTTATATTTCTAAGATTTCCTATACTTTCAAGAATCTCCATGTCTGGTGTGTCGAGAGTTTCGTTACTTCGTTATTGATTCCGGCAGAAACCAGTGAAGATGTTGTTCCTATGTTTGGATGAATAAGATTAGAAAGATGGATTCCTATCTTTGGATGAATTGAACCAGTGAAACCATTGTGACTGAGCTCTAATTTCTTCATTTAAGTCAGATGAATATACATCAAAAATCAAAATTCGACTGCTCTACTTGTTGCATGATAAAAGTTAACGGAGTTAAAGAAGGTTCTAACCTAAATCAGTCGGAAGTGTTCGGTAAGAAGATTATCTCCGACACAAAATCCGTAAAGAGTTGAGAAGTTGAAAAGAGATGGTGGGAATTAACTAAACAAATGATTGAATAGAAGATAGAGAAAGTTAATCTTGGTGCAGTAACTGATCTGAGATGAAATGTCACTAACCAATTTGTTTTTTGAAAGGAATATGCTACGGAAAGTAGCAATGAATAATAGTTGAAGATCAAGCAATGAAAAAGATTAGAAAATCAAATCAAATAATGAACAACAAAAGAACATCTGAAAATAATCAAGATCTGAACTGCAAATAACCAAATAAAGAAATCAAGCATACCTGAGTCAAACTGTTGCTGTCAATTGTCGACCGAGTACTTGAGACTTTGAGTTGATTCTTACTTGAATTTTTTATTAACTGAATATCAAATTATGATCAAAGTTCGCAAGAGAAAAGAAGAATTAAATAACTTACGATTTGCCGATTTGGGACGCCGTTGAAGAAGTAGACGAGTAAGGTTTTCCGATGGAAGTTTATTTAGGACGATGGAGATTTTCAATTTTCTATTATTTAGAGTTTATTTCAATAACCCCCTAAATATTTTGTTTATAAAATATTGGGTCGGAATTTATGAGTACATTTTTCATAGCCCCATGGGTTCGGCTATACGGCCACACCCAGTGGCGGATCCAATGTCCCTTCCCTCTAAAAAAATTGTTTTTAAAAGGATCTTTATGTAATTTTATTAACTTTGAAGACTTTTTAATAAAATATCTAATTAAATGAAATCAGGAACGACGTCTGCACAGTGATAACGTGCGGACTGTAGATCTTGACCATACACGTGTACCATGTATGTTATCTACAGTTATATATAGGTTGATAAGTAACAGTAGTAGGGTTTAAATGTAATTTAAATATCAGTGTATTGTCATTTTAAGTTGTAAAACGTTTAAGTGTTGATGTCAACTCAATCAACTCATCACATCAAAGGGTTTTCGAATGTCATCATTGCTTTTTTAAATTTCAATTTCTAAATAACTGATATTATCGTCGTTTGAGAAAAACAATTGCATTTCAACCTGTCTACCTACTTTTAGGGGGGATTTTTTTTGGTGTCACCTAATAAACACGACGGAAGCACCCAAAGGACGAGCTGGTGAAAGGTATTTAGGCTAACAAGATCGGCAAGGTTGCGCTCAATCTCTGAAGAGTCAAGTGGGGGAACTTACCAGTAAAAGATAGGCTAATTGAGCGGGGCATGACAATCAGTGGAGAATATGAGCTCTGCAATCGTGAATAAGAATCGATTGACCATCTATTTGCCAAATGCGAATTCACAAAATGGGTTCTGAATGAGGCAATGGAAGCCGTCAGAGCGCTGGTTAAACTGGAAGCAGTGACCAACTTTGAGGAAGCCGCTAAGGAACTCAACAAGGTGACATCGGGCTCGCCAACGTGTGGGGATTACAATGGAACATTGTAACACACTTACTAGAACTTGGAGGGAAAGAAGAAGAGAATCTACTTGTGGAGCCGGAGGTTAGAAAAGAATCTCCCTAGGGAGCCGGAGGTTAGAAAAGAATCTCCCTAGGGAGCCGGTGGAGGAAAACTAGAATTGGTTGTTTACTTTGATAATTTGTTATTCATACTCTTGACTATTTAAAGATTTATTAGTCATTGGTAATTTGATATATGGAATTTCAATTTAACTACTAATTAACCTTGACAACTACTATTAATCAATAATAGACATAATTTCTTAGTAGTTGCTTCCGATTTCAGTTCCTCCTTAAGTCGAGTCGCAACAAACTCTAGAACAAAGTTTGATCTGTTACATCCCCACCTTCTTTCAAACGAATCTTGTCCTCATCAAGATTCAGGCACCGTCATATATATCCTCCCATGCTTTTTCTTCTAATGATAATGTTGTGTTTCTCCTTATTTTAACTACTACATCTCCTCCTCCTTTCGTACTAACCATGTCCTCACGGTTAGGGTTTGAATAATCTCTATAAAATCATACATTTTTCCACGAATTCTCGCACAAATTTATTCATACCTCTCCAAAAAAAATTCTGTCGAACATGTCGCAATGTTCGATAGTAACCAGAATGGCCTCCTACTCGTGACTCGTGTAGCTTCTTTAGCACATGTCTTCTGAGCTCTGATGTCGTCCCTACACAACATCAATTCCGGTAGTATAGGATACCTGGATCCCAAATAAAAATATGAGAAACTAAAATTATCCCTTTCCCGCTGAAAAGGCTGAAAACTCTGAATTCTGGTAGAGATTGAGTTTCATATCCATGACGTTAGACAACCGATTCTTGAATAAAACTGTGAGTGCTGCCCGAATCAATTAGAACCAACAATGGTCGACCTTGTACCCATCCTGTTAACCTGATGGTACGTGGATTGAATGTACCTGAAAATGCATGTAAACTAATATCATTCGTGGTCACTATCTCCGTTGCTTCATTTTCGGCTTCAGTCTCGCTTGGCTGATCCACGATTTCAATCAAGCAATTATTTTTCCCATCCATTCTAAACAATCGACCTTTACACTTATGACCCGGAGCATAAGATTCGTCACAATTGAAACACAACTCTCTGGTTGTGCAATCTCTTTTCTCTTCTGTAGACAGTATTTTTCGCACAATGGTTACTGTTCTGGCTTCACTTGGTGGATTCTTGATTAAAGGTTCTTGATTCACCCCTCCATACGTTTTTTCCAATGCGAACGCCCTTTGGAGAGATGTTGGCTTTACAATGTTCAGTTCGCTCATCAATTCTTGTTTCAAACCAGTGAGATAATGAGCTACTGTCGTCGTCTTTCGAAGGTGAGATAATTCTTGAAGCTTATCTTCGAAGGTCGAACTTCCAAAGTGTTCTTTCATATCATCTTTGAACGGGTACCATGCCGAAAGTAGATTATTCCGACGAAGTCCCCGCATCCATGCAAGTGCACCCTTGATCATGTAGAACCCTGCTATTTGAATTCTTGAATCATCGAATATTTCATGAAATACGAAATATTCCTCTGCTTGGAATATTCATCTATCCGGATCCCTGAGAATTTGGGTAGATCTAGTCTGATTGCTCACGTTGCTTTGTGCTCAGAGCTTTCTGTTCCACGATGACCACTCATCGAAACTTGCAATTCTTTCATCATATCTCCCAAATCCGTGATTCTTTGCATCATATCTGCCATTGCCACTTCTTGCCTAACTAACCGCGATGTCTGGTTTGCTAACGCCTTTCTAAATTCTTGACGAAATTCATCCAGCGTGTCGTTCGATTGATCAACTACTACCATTGTCAAAATCAACAATTAAGATAGGAAAATTATTTTTTTACACAATTAATACGATCTGCTTCCCTTTTCTGGATCCAGTCAAGGCCTGGAACGCGCCTTGAAGAGTTTAAAAAAAATTTAAAGTCGTTTCCGACTATGATGATCCTTGTTCCCGAAGACGATCGTATCCAACTCATTAAAAGCACCAATGCAACACACTTACTAGAACTTGGAGGGAAAGAAGAAGAGAATCTTCTTGTGGAGCTAGAGGTTGGAAAAAGAATCTCCTTGTAGAGCCGGAGGTTGGAAAAGAATCTCTCTAAGGAGCCGGTGGGGGATAACTAGAATTGGTTGTTTACTTTGATGATTTGTTATTCATACTCTTGCTATTTAAAGAGTTATTAGTCATTGATAGTTTAACATGTAGAATTACAATTTAACTACTAATTAACTTTGACAACTACTACTAATCAATAATAGACATAATCTCTTAGTAGTTTGCTTTCAATTCCTGTTCCTCCTTAGGTCGAGCCGCAATTAACTCTAGAACAAGGTTCGATCTGTTACAAACATCTACGAAATAGTCTTGTTCCATATATGGAAACAGAGGAACCAGAGACGAATGCAATCAAAGAAAGATACGAGGCAGGAGGTTCTGCGGAGAAGCATAGATATGACGGAGCTCGGCTTCGACGGGGAGAGATTTAAGAGGAAATGTAGGACAGCCAACGAACGACGAACGTTGCTCCAATAGGATGCTTTGCTCATACTCATCCACGACAAGGATGGAGGAGGTTAGCCACGGCTAACCACCAAGCAATTTAGGAAATTAATTAAGTTATTAAGTGCTATTTTATTTTTGTCTAAAATATCAAACTTATTTTCATTTATGCTAAAGTAACCTTAATCAAAAAAAGAGAAATAGGGTAAGATATGGTTTGCATGATAGATTGAAAAAGAAATAGTTATATGCTAAAACGATTAGGTTACCGTAAAAAAAGGGAGGAAAAATGGAAGAATGCACGACGATGGAAGGAGGGGGAGAAAAACAAAGTATTCACCATTCGATATGATTGGAGGAGATAAAGAAGGAAAAATATTTTGGTAGACAAAAATCTTGAAAGATCGATAAATAATTGAATATTTGTTTATATAACCCTATGTTATATTTTAATACAACTTAGAAATATAAAGTATAAATTTTAAATTGAAATAGAAATAACCCAATATCTACTATAAAATCCCAAATAACCTTGAAGGTTCCAAACCGTTACTCATCTCTTCAATTCGATAAATTGTCGGCTGTCTCCTCTCCAAGACTCCGGCGATCTCCTCTCCAAGACTCCGGCGATCTCCTCTCCAAGCTGCCGATTCTTTCCTGTCTAAGGCAACTCTACTCTCCTGTCTAAGAATCCGGCGACATGATCTTTTAGGTACATCCAGAAATAAATTGATTATAAAGAAATCTGACAAACACCCGATTGGTATGGTACATACAAGACAGAGATATACATGATCCCAAAATTTTATAAACAAACCCTACAGGGGGTATTTAAATGTGTCTTTAAACCCCAAATTAAAAGTTTAAACCCCATCCGTCCCATCGACATCTCCTAATTGTCTCCCAACGGAGAACCCTAATTAGCTTATACCCCTATCGGCGGTTCAAATCGCAAGTTCACTTTTTCATATTTTCTTCTTCTTCTTCTTCTTCATCATCATCATCATCATCATCATCATTATCATCTTTTCTTTTCCTTCTTTTTGTAGTTTTCTAAATCGGTAATATATTTTTTTCAGAATTTGATACTCATGTGACAAGAAATGAAGAATTGAGAATACAATCAAAACTCTCAAATACTCAGTTGACAATTGACATCAATACAAGTAAGCTTCGTTACATTATTTGCAGTTCAAATCTTAAATTCTTAATCAGTGTCATAGCTTATTTCAGATCTTCTTTTGTAGTTCATTTTACTTCATTATTTGATCTTATTTTCATGTTTTTTACATTTTCAATTTTTTGTGATATACAATGATACATTTATTACTTATTAGAACAAAAAATTACTTTTTTTACTAGATCGGTTTTTTCTTACTAAACTGGAATTTATAGACCAAATGTCGCATTCAGTAGTAATTTTGATACATGTATGGGGTATAATACCTAATGTGTACGATCTGTTTATATTGTATAGGATGCACGGGCTATTTTATGATACGTTTATAAAGTTTGCCCAATTATGATACATTCATTAGTAATTTTGTTTCTTATTGTTTTAAAATTTAATCCAAGATTATTTTATTCCAATAATTTCATTGTTTTAATTAATCCTATTTATTCTTTGGTTGTTTTAATAATCCTATTCTTAGGTCGAACTATTAAAACCATTGTATGCATTGTTGTTAAAATTTTATGTTTAAAACTATGTTAAAATGTTGGATGGTGAAGACTGAGGAGGTCAGGTATTGGATAAAGGTGTGGTCTGTGCTTTTTGGAGTTTTGGTGAGTTGATAATCGATAGAAGTTTTTTTTCATGTATCGCGACCATAAGGTAGTAGTTATAACCATCTCCCAAACTGAGAAAGGATCAAAATCCTCCAGACTTTATAACACATGATTAGAGGATCCGACCTTCCTAGAATTGGCTAGGGTAGGACTTACTAAACGTCTAAACCCATTAGAAGGAATGGTCTTTTTAAGTTTGACAGAAGCTGAACAGATCAGCTGGTCAGATCTGGACTTGAGGACTTAGTTAAGTCCTTGGAGGAGAACCTCAACTTCACCTTGCACTAAACAAATACACTAGAAAAGAGAAAAACTCTTAAAAATAAGATTATGAATGAAAAATGTGACCTCAAACAAAGGAGCAAGGTTAGCTTGCCCTAGGAGACACAGACTCCAGATTTTTTAGCATAGCTATAAAAATCAGGAGATCAAAGAATTCTACCCTTAGAGTTCTCAACAGAGAGAGAAACAAAGAGTGACTAGAATCAGTATGAGCTACTTTAAGAAATCTATTTGGCAGATCTAACTCTTTCCAATTACTTGTTTCCATGCTGGTCTCTCTGGAAATGAATGGATCCCCTAATAATCCCTTGAGGCTCTTTTAACCTTGATGGTTTCACCTCAAAGTTCTTTAGGAAGACGTGGTCAGAGGTTAAGGGAATTGTGATGGAATATGTCCATCAATTCTTTAGAGGAAAATCCATTCTCAAATCAGTAAACCACACTTTCCTATCACATGCTCTTCCTCACTCGATCCGGTGTAAACGTGGGGATGGGTTTCGACTTTTGAGGCAGATTTGGACAATCCTCACCATACCTATCCGTATTTATTTCTTATATAAACATAAATAGTAAATACATTGGAAGTGTACTCTATTTTATTAATTATCAACAGCTGAGATTCGATCTACACTCCGTCCTCTTTCTTGTTTGTTCCTCAATCCGCATCTCTCTCAAACCTTTGCTTTTTCCTCCTCTGCTAGTTCACACTTCACATGATCTACATGGATGTTTTGAAAAAAATAAAGCAGATTATGAGGCCACAACTGTAAATCGGTATGCGGCCACATCTATTCAATAGTTTATACTTTATATATATCAATTTATTAAAATCATTAAAACATGTACATTCAACAACTATATTTTTATAGTCGTACTGTCGTACAACTGTTGGGTTACATTTTTTTGGATAGAATTCAAGATTTTCCTTATATAAAATGAGGGACAGTGCCAGAGCTACAAATTAGAGAAGATAGATAGATAGAGGGATAGGACTTTTTGGTCCATTCCTATTATCCAATACAGCCTTACAACTAGTGATTACATGGGTTGAGGTCCAATAGTAATAGATAGTAAAAATGAAAAATAATATAGTCGTTCGGCCTATTAGGTGTTTTCCCAAGTCGATTAGGTAAAGACACACTATGCAACCTCCACCTATAATTGCACTATGTGGATTGTAGTTGCACTATGTGGTATGCGGCCTCTTAGTGAAAATAATGTGTACATCTCTTGCAAGGTTTAAAAGGTGCCAATACGCTGTGCGTTGGCACTGCGCACAAGAGTTTAAGCGTGCTTTTGCACCAGTAGTATTTTCGTAATTAAGTTAAAATAAAAAATAATAATAAAATACATATTTTTCTATATATGTACCAAATAAAAATATTGGACAGACTTTCAAAGAAGTCTGGAAAATAGTGGAGAACTCGCCGGAGCGGAGCGGCTCATAGATGATGGCGGGGATCGCTTGGAAAATAATTTTAAGACTGGAAGACAGACCAAACAGGTTCTATCTGTCTTCTAAATAGGATAGAAGATTCGGGCAATTTCTGTCTGGATCCATCCTAAGTGTGATGTGCACGCCTGCACGCATCACACTTGAGAGGTGCACTCACGCAAAGTGCATATCCTGAACCTTGATCTCTTACTTTCACTCTGATTGATTCCCTAGGATGTTTGTCATCGCTGACCCTGTATCTTTGATTGTTGCAGCAATTTCTAGGTTTTTTATTGAAGAGGGATGCACAGGCTGTTTTTTAGTTGTGTAGAATTGTAGAAACACCGGAAGATCAGGCGGATCAGTGTAGGAGTTGACATTGATTTTTTTCACAATACATCAAAATTATATATATATATATTTTGTTCTTATTTTCCCCTTCTGGTCGACAGTTTCTCCTTCTGGCCGTTGTCTTCTGTAAACAATCGAAAAGTGATGGCAATGAGTATGGAGCCATTCAACCGGTAGGAAGCAATTGACTTGCTGATTTAAGTCCACAGGAGTTAGCATATTTTTGGATTTCTCGTGGTTTCTGGAATTTCATATGATTGTTGTTGATTTCAAGTTATTTTTAACTTTTTATCAGGTTGGTGAGGCTTGTGGCCCGTGCTTTTTATGATGACATAACCATGAAGGGAGAGAACCAACCGAAGAATGGAAGGAGTGACAACAGAGGAATGGCTGTTGTTGTCCTGGACGCTCTCACCAGGTTAGTTACGTCCACTTTTTTTTTTTATAATTGATAGATAGCAGTATAGCACATAATTTTAAGTCTTTTGTGCTGGAATTTAACTGATATGTTGATTGTATTCTGCATTTAGAATCTTTATTGTCTCTTAACCGTTGTTTGTTTGTTTATTTTTATGATAAGGTAAATTTTCATTAGAAAATGAAGTTGGTTTTGCTCAGACCTCAGAGAATATCAAATATTTACAAGCAGAGCATGTCCTTAACAGTTTAGCTACCACCCTGTCAAAAATTATTTTAAACTTTAAACCTCTAGGGCTTTCGGTTCCTGGTTAGAAAATGATAAACAAAGATTCAGTAGACTTGTAGAGTAACTATCCATAGCTATGACTTCTCTGGTACCATTGTCCGGGGGCGTAGGCTTGATTTCAAAGAAGAGAATGTAAGTCGATTTGCAATCCACAAACAGATCTGATATCTTCTGATCAGATTCTCTCTATCTCGTATATCTTCTGATCAGATTCTCTCTATCTCATACGAGAATGGTGGCTCTCTCTATTCTCTCAATTCTGGCCTCACACGAAAGTACTGATCTGAAACGTGTAATCAGATCAGAAAAAATAGAAGTAGAGGAAGGAAAAATAAGAACACGCAACAAAAGAGAATGTTTTGTTAACGAGGTTCAGTTGTGCTTACTCTCCGGGGGTGACTGGGTTCCTCCTACCCTTGGTGACAAGAATTACAGACGGCAAGAAATTATCCAGCACATTACAAGAGAAAAATTAGATGCTATTTATAATTAGTTATCTAAAGAGGCGTGCCCTAGCCCTTGATAACTAATTAATCTAGCAGGCCCAATAAAAATTATTAGCCCATGAAGAATATTCTCTATCTAACTTATGCCTCCCTTATAATTTAATTAATTACTCACTGAAATAATTGCAAATAACTCCTTGTAATTAATTTCAATGCAATTAACTCCAACAGACAATGGCATCCCTGGCTGCTTCCTTACTAATCTCCTCACTTTGCCTAGATTTTCGCAGCTTCAGCCTCCTCTTTCTTTCTTTCCAGGTGTGCCATGAGAGGGATCCCAAGTTCTCAGCAGTCTCTAGCAGTTAGACTTCTTCCTGAAGCTATGAATTCCACCCATGAGGTTCCCAGATCTTATGTTCATTCCCAACCCTAGTATGGGGGAGTTTAGCTACCTCCATAGGGCATGACCCGTGACAACAAAAACATCAATGAGAATTTTCCTAGAATAAGTCTAGTTAAAAAAAAGTGACCAATGGGCTCCTTGTGGCGTTTCTTGCATACCTGATTGCCTAAGCATTTTGAAGGACAATAAGAGGTCCCACCTTAGTCTCCATCGGTGGATGGAGAATTTGGTGGGCTTCCTCATCCCGATCTCTTCTGTCATCGTATTATTCCCTTCAAGGAGTGTATACTTAGCATGAAGATTCATCATTTATAGCATTTTTCTCCTTTAGATCATCTAATTTCAGTTCTTCCTTGGACATAGAAGTGTTTACCGAAATAATGATTCCAGACCAGCTTTCAAGTAGTGATGACATCAATGTAACTGCCTGGATGGCTGGACCTTTCGTCAAACTTAATCCCAATAGAGGACAACTGATCCAATATAGCTGTATACTTATTCACGTAATTAGTGGCAGAATCACCATCCTATATATATCTTCCCAATCATCTTTTGTCATCTGCTCAGGTTTCCTGCCCTTCAAAAATTTCGCTAGCTTCTTTTGATATAAAAGCTGTCTACTCCCATAGTCACGTTTTTTTTAATGAACATAGCTCATGATGCTCTTTTGCTGCCTCTCCAAAACAAATCCAGCATAAACAGTGTTTTTCGCATTTTGATTCCAGCCATCTCTCGGATCAATGAGGCTCTGATACCATTTGAACAGAATCAACAAATGTTCAAATTTTTTCAGAAACCTAGCTAGCTCTCTCGACCAGATTATACTATTAATGTGGCATTAAGCCTAATTGGATCTTCTGTGGTCCATGACCAAGGGATCCTGACATTTCAACCTTAATTAGGTCACTCATTATACCGATTGGGGTTTTAGACCTGATGACTTATGGTTTATACCAATGGGCTCATTAGTTATTTAATTATCTTAGATATCTAATAAATTCTCATATTATTCAATCATCACTGGTCATTTTTATGATATTTTTTCAGACGGCAATGGGTGAGGGAGGAGGATTTGGCCAAATCTTTGAAGTTACATTCGAAACAACTTCGGAGAACTCTGCGTTTTTTTGAAGAGGAAAAGTTAGTAACTAGAGATCACCGGAAAGAGGTTAGTTTGTTGTAGATTGTTAATTATGTATGACTAACCTAAATATAAATGTATAATGTCATCTGAACTGCAAGGCATGTAAAGACTAAAAAGAGAATAAAAAATGTATATAATGTTATTTTATAGCTGTTATTAATTTTATTGCAGACTGCTAAAGGTGCAAAGATATTTAGTGCTGCAGTAGCTGCAGCTACAGCTGATGGTAAAAAAAATCCTAGGGAAGGTGAAGAAAAAGTGAAACTGCATACTCATTCCTACTGTTGTCTTGATTATGCACAGGTTAGTTAGTTTTTATAACAGAATTGAATAGTTGAAGTAGTGGGATAGAGTATTTTCGATCCCTCTTTTATAGTATTTAGCAAGGTTTAAAAACCACTGGTTAACCGGCTGACCGGTAGAAAACAGAAAAATGGTAACCGGTTAGTTGTTGGTCGGTTATCGGGTCGGGTCTGACCCGGGTCCGATCCATTTTTAAAATTTTAAGGGTAATTTCTTCCTTTCATCCCTTTATTTGTTTTTTTACAAAACTATTACATCGTTTTCTACTATGTTTAAGTTCCCATATTACATTTCTATTGTTTTTTTGAATTTCTATTTCTATTTTAAATTTCTATTACTATTTTAAATAGGGAAATTTATATAGACTAATATATAACTATGGAAAATTAA
This sequence comes from Zostera marina, assembly GCA_001185155.1. Taxonomy (NCBI): domain Eukaryota; kingdom Viridiplantae; phylum Streptophyta; class Magnoliopsida; order Alismatales; family Zosteraceae; genus Zostera; species Zostera marina. Next base: position 370,648 of record LFYR01001258.1, read on the forward strand.
TATGGATTTATTTATAAACTGATGTACGACAGGGATTTTATATTCAATTTTTATTTACCAAAATTAACCGAATAACCGGTCAGTCAGTACCGGTTAACCGGTTTTTAAACCTTGGTATTTAGTAGTATTATAACTATCGCCAGTATTTATGTAGGGCCAGGATTAGGTGAGATCCTAATCGTGAGACTAACTTATCCCCTCCATCCGTTTCCAATATTAATGTCAACCGTTCGATGTTAAAATTAATTAAAAAGACTACCAAAAATTTATTTACATGCTAGTTGGCTTAATAAAATTTGATATCACTATATGATATTAATGACTCTTTTCCATCAGATTTATGATGTTGTGAGATACAGAATTCATAAAATGAAGAAAAAGCTAAAAGATGAATTGGATAGCAGGAATACCATCCAGGAGTACATATGTCCTGCTTGCAAAAGAAGGTATACATGGGTATATATGGAGGGAGGGAAATATAATGATCTTAGTCATCCTATTTTCATTACTCAAATTTTTCATCTAATAATTTGTAATGTTTATGTATCTAGATATTCTGCTTTGGATGTGCTCCAGCTGATAAGTCCAACTGGGGAACATTTTGTTTGCGAAAGATGTAATAACGAACTTATTGCTGAAAGTGACAAATTGGCTTCTCAAGAAATGGGAGATGGAGATGAAAATGCTAGGAGGAGGCATCGTGAGTATCTGAAGGAAATGCTTCAAAAGATTGAGGTTTGTTATATTCTTTTTCTTTGAATACTTTCAGATCATATTTTTTTATTGTAATTCTAATGTAATAGAAGATATGTATTGGCATGTTGTGTCCCTACTTTCCAATGACATTTGCAACTTGCAAGGTATTTGCGAACTGTTAATTTTTTATCTGTTGGCTACTTGGGTTTGTTAACTGCACAATAATCCTTGTTCCCATTCATTTGGATGACCAATTATTACCAAACATACTATATTAGTGATGCAGAGCATCTTAGTGAGAATATTAATGCAATTCAGTCTAAGTATCGGACTGGAATTATTAGGACTAATAGCTACTTGGTGGAGTAAAATCCATGACAAGCCCAGCTTGAGCCACTATGGTTATACTCTAAGCTATTTGAACTCTCAATGTGTAATTGTCCACTATATACATTGTGAGTATAAATATCTAGTGGACCCATGAAGTGATTAGTTTTTCCAACCATTGTGCCAAGGTACTATCAATTCTATTCTCTCTATCTTTTTCCTTTATGTTATTCCTCAGCTACTTTTCCATTCTCTACATTTCCAATCAGATTTAGTATTCTTCTTTGTGGTGGATTCCATTTGAGAAGAACAATCACCAGTTCCTATTGAAGAAGAGATCACTTCTAATTTTCTCTTTAATCCAGCACCCAAGCTTCATTTGTTTGCCAATCCTCCATTAGTCCATTACATGTTATCAGATTTAGAGTCAAGATCCGGCATTGAGATGACTGACAATGTAACAGGGGAGGATCTCAATCGACTAACGCTAGCACCCACTGATTACAATGGCAACAATTGACACTTCCATTTCAACCAGAAGAGGATCCGTCGAAGGAGGCAAATCCATGACTTATACGTCCTATGACTCAACAGTAGTTACAGTTATAAACCTACAATGTTAGAGGCGTCACTATGGTTATATACAGAATTGATTGTGTTGTTAGAATTAATTGCTTTGAGATTAATTGCAAGGAGTTAATTGCAATTATTTCAATGAGCAATTAATTAATTACTAAGGGAGACATAAAAATAAGTGGAGAATATTCCTCATGGACCCAATTCCCATTGGGCTAGAGAGAATCGGATTAGTTGTCTCTGGCTCAATTTCCAAGATAACTAATTCTATAAATACTTAATCTTTTCTTTTTTGTAATGGATAATATTTTATTCTTTTATCACCAAGAGTAAGAGGAGCTTAACACCCCCGGGAACCCGTTAACCAAACATTCTTGTTTTGTGTCATTTCTTTCCTTATTATTCTTTCTTTAAACCTCTCCTAAATTCCTTTGTGAGAAAACCTAGAGGGCCACCATTCATTGTGATTTGTGTGAGAGAGAGCTAGCTCTTGTGTTCTACAACAAGATCCAAGGAGATTATTCAGTTTGAACAATAACACGTGGGGGTGCAATAAAGTATTATAAAGACGGATAAAAAATAACTACCCCAATGAATTTGGAGACTATAGGATGTGTATGGAACTTACTTCCTTCAATGACCATATTTACATCTAGAATTTCCTTGATTGGATATCAGAAATATAATTTTGTTTTTACTACATGAACACTGTTAAAACACAAAAGGTTAAACTGGTTGCATCGAGGTTAAAAGGAACTACGACAGCATGGTGGGATCAAACAGTACAAGGCCGAGTAAAGAACTAAAAGACACCAGTGAGGTCGTGAGACAAAATGAGGTGTCTCCTACGTCAAACATTCCTTCCAGCCGATTATAAGACCACTCTGTTCATACGGTATCAGCAGTGTCGATAAGGAACAATCTGGAGGAATCAGAGGAAGATTTGCCCACTCATTTTGTTAGTGGATTGAAAGAAAAACTCTAATGCAAAATGGCAGTAAATCCTGACTACAGTTTGATGAATGCAATAATTTGGCAAAGCACCTTGAATAACAATCCACACGTTTCATTTCATAAAGCTGCGGAGCTTTAACTAGCAAGAGAGTAACAGATGGTGAGAAGGGGTTACTGTCTACACCAAATGGGAAAGAATCATTGATTGGATCTGGCAAAACAAACCCCATTCCATATGATCCAGCAATGAGTAAATGGGGCATAAGTGATAAGTTCAATACATGCTCAAAGAGGAGAGAAATCCGATTAATCGAGGGAAGAGGAGCTTATGAAGATCATTCAACAGCAGAAACAGATTCTGAGTCAGATAATGAGGGACATCAGTTATCATGTTTGGTACACATTACCTATCACATACCTTGCAACCCTGATTTAACCTAAAGATCAAATCTTTTCAAGACCAGAGGGACTATAAATAGTAAGGTCTGGAGAATTATAATTGATAATGGCAGTACTGACAACCTGATAGCAGAAACAGCTGCAAAGAAGCTGGGGAAGATCACCCAAATCCTTATACTGTGGAATGGATTCGTAATAGGGATGTTGTGAGAATAAAAAAAAGCTGCAAAGTTCCATTATCTATTGTAATGAATTACAAAGGGGTGGTTAATTGTGATGTGGTGGACATGGATGCCACCCATGTACTGTTAGGTAGACCTTGGTAGTTTGATGTGGATGTGCCTAAATCAATATGTAATCAAAGGTAGATGACAAAAGAGTTGCTATGTTACCCTTATCTCCAGAAACAGGATACAAACACATGGAGCATTTGTAAGAGAATTAAGCAGTGAAGTGCAAGGATTCGCACTGGTGTCAAAGGGGATCAGTAGTTAGTACTTAGTACCATTATTCCCTTATCTATTGAACAATTACTGAAGGAGTTCCTCACAGTTACAAAGGAGCAGGGTACTTTTCTACCTTCAGTAAGGGAGAAGGACCATCGAATATATCTAATTCCAGGAGCTTCATTGCCTAATTTACTTTATTATAGGTTTGGTTTTAAAGAAGCTGATATCCTATTGTCACAAATGGAGCAACTACTCAAAGATGGACTTATTAGACCAAGTATAAGTCCACGTGCAGTACGGCAGTACCTGCATTATTAGTACCAAAGAAGAATGGTGATTAGAGAATGTGTGGAGTGTGGACAGTTGTGCAATCAATCGCATAACTGTAAAATATCACTTCCCAATTCCCCGATTAGAACTTTAGAAGAAATGGTTGATGAATTAAATGGTGCCAAATTTTTTTCTAAGCTTCATTTAAAAAGTGGTTATCACCAAATTTAGAATCAGAAGAAATGAATGGAAGACTACATTTAAGACAAAGCAGGAACACTATGAATAGGTAGTAATGCCATTTGAGATATCAAACGCCCCCTCAACTTTTATGAGGTTAATGACAGGAGTTCTCAAGAGTCAAGCCTCTCTTAAGAGTTTGTGTAGTAGTCTACTTTGATGACATACTCATTCTCAAGAGTCAAGCCCTCTCTTAAGAGCGGGGAAGATCACTTGAATGACAAACTCGAATTCGACTCTTAATAACAATTATATTGTCTATAAAAAATTTAATATCTCAAAATATAAATATTATCGATCATTAATTGATCTCTTGACAATGTTCATCTTCAAGACTAAATACTTCATAGTCTGCCAAATAAAATGCAAGCTTGGAGGAATAGGGAGATTACCCTTGTGCAAAAGGGTAGACTGGTTGTGAGAGAGGGAGTTGCTAGCGTGCTAGGGTTTGAAAGAGAAAAAAAGGGAATGATGGGTGTTTGAGGATTTAGGGATTGTTTTAGATGTTTAAATCTTATCGGGTCGTTGTTTAATAAAAAAAAATATATCATCTAAAAAGAATCTTAACGAGTTTAACGAATCGAGCTCAACTAGACTAAACTCGAACTCGTTAAGCTTAACGAGTCTAGTTATCAAGCTTAAACTCAACTTGTTAGCTCGTCTTGTTGAGTCTTAAACAAGTCGAGTTTGAGCCCAAAGTGACTCTTAGCCCCAGCGACCTCTCCATAGTCCATAGTCTGTCTCTAATTCCAATCTCCACAGCCTTATATTCCAAGTATTTGTTTTTTATTTATTATCAACTATAAGATTGACATATATTAAAAATTAAAATAGACAATAAAATACCCCCTCAGGATATTTAGGGATACCTAAGCATGCAAAAGCTTGTGCATAGGGTCCTGGTACCTTTTACACCTGAGATTTTAAAATTTTGATTTGCATACTATGTAATGATTTCTTAAACGTTTGTTTGGGTTTCAGAAGTGACAAGCTGTCAACTATTGTTTTACAATTTTTTATTCATGAATCGCAGATTCAATTAAAACCATTGATACAACAAATCAACAGAGTAAAAGATTTGCCTGTTCCAGAATTTGGATCTCTTCAAGCTTGGGAAGCTAGAGCAAATGCTGCAGGTTTATTGAATGGTGACCCTGGGGGAAATGATCCAAATAGAGCCAATCAGGGCCAAGGATATGGTGGGACACCCATGCCATATCTTGGTGAAACAAAGGTAAAACTTGTCAGATTTTTGATCTTTTCCCATTTGATAATAGCACATTTTGTTGAGACAGCTTATTAGAGGATGGAATCTATTTTTAGATATGTGATTTCCTTTTTTCGGGTTTTATATCTGATTCAACTCCTAATATTTGTTTGGATGATTTTTTTTCAATGTAATCATTTGCCATGTAATACTTGATTCTACTCCCATAATGTTTCAACAATGTTTAATTTAACAAGTTTCGACAATGTTTGATTTAACAAGTTTCAACAATGTTGAAGGTTGAAGTTGCCTTATCTGGAGCTGAAGTTAAAGGTGAGGAGGATAACGGAGCTGACATAGGTTCTCCCATGAAACAATTACCTCCATGGATGATCCAGGAAGGAATGAATCTCACTGAAGAACAGCGACGTGGGCGTGGTGAGGTGAAATCTGATACAAAAATTGTTAGCAGTTCAACATCTACATATGACATAGATGAGAAAAAACCAAATGATGTAAAGGAAGAGGATAAGAGTATACAGGTATATGAAATTTCATTCGCAGTTTTATTTGATTGATTTAAATATCTTCCTTGCACAATTCCATTAGTATTATTCCCCTTCAATCAATTGCATTTTCTTGTATCTTGCAGGATGAGTATATCAAGGCTTATTATGCAGCGATGGTTAAAAGGCAGGAAGAACTTAAAATGCATCAGAAAACACAAAATGAATTGCTTGGCGGTGATGTTTCAAATGTACAAGAAACTCATCCTGGACGCCAAGTTGGCATGAAAGCGAAAAGGGAGGATGATGATGTTGAATGGCAAGAGGCTGCAATACCAGGTATTCCATTTATCAACTACTTTCTCATTAATCACAGTATCACACAAATTACTATTTTTACACAATTCATCCATGAATTCCTGCAGTCTTTCGTAATGATCAGATATATGATCATATTTTATCTATATGTGACTGTTTTTGACTTTATCGTTTTGAATCCAAGGGTTATGGTTAAAATAACTCATACAAGAAATACCTTTTTCTTATAATAAGGGAAATAAAATAAAAATTGATTTGAAATAAATGAAATAATTGAAACTTCCATCTTCCCAGAATCCCAGTACAATATGCATGCATAGTACGTTGTTTTTCAAAAACCACCTTAGTTTCTTATTGTATGTCACGTAATGACTTATATTTAATAATATCTTATTAGACCTTTACTATCTACATATCAAGTAAAGACCAAAGACCCTAGAAAAGAATGACTTATATGAATTTACCAAGAGAGCTTACATGTTTCATTTAAATTTATCGCAGCAGTCGCAAATGGAGCTCCCAAAGTCAATGATTTAAATATAACTGCCAGTGAATCTGAAAATGAAGACGATGATGGAGTAGACTGGGAGGAAGGTTAACCACGTAGAATTGGAACGGAATATGTTTGAATTTGGATATTTTTATGCAAGGGATGTTCATTGTTTTGGGTTTTAATCTTGTACGAAATAATTAGTAGATAATATTGTCTAGCTTTTGAAAGCTGAGCAAATTGGATGATAATGGGCCTACGTAAACTATATGACTTGATCATAGTCAAATTTATTGCTAGTTATAAATGTTGTGAATTGATGATTGTCTTTAAATTAATGCATGGAATTAACCAACGGCTATTAGAAGTGATATATTTGAGGAGATTTAATTATTTGACAAGTTCGAACTCGGTCCACAATTAATATAATCACAAAAATTAATTTTAAATATTATTTTAAAGTACGTGTGACTCAAGATGCAAGAGAATAGAAGTTTTTTATGAAAATATATTATATATTATTATAGAGAGAATATATATAACATGTTAGTAAATTTCTTGAAATAATTCTAAGATCATTTATCTTTTTTTAAATCGAAATGTTACAAAAATAGTTGTTGTCATATTTTGTCAACATTCCATAACCACTCCTAGTTTCACCCTTATTAATTACCTTACAAACTATCAGATATATTTGTTGAGATAATTTCTTGATTTATAAATGCACATACAATACACACAATACAACTAACGGTTATATTTCTATTTCACAAAGTTCATCCTCCCCAAAGGGAATCATATGCTATCACGTACTCTTCTAACTGTCATTGCTTCGATCTCCCGTCTTCATCTTCAGATCTGCTCTTGTTCTATATGTTCCAAGATCTTCATCTTCCGATATTCGATCACCTATGTACAGATATATATCACTTCTATACATATATGTACAGATATATATATACATACATGCAAACATATATATAATACATCTGACTACACCTTGTAATTGACAATAATCATAACATATTTTGTACCTAAATACGTTATACATATAATCATCCGTTAAATATTATAAAACATCTAATTGTTATGAAATCTTAATATAACTAGAGTCAATAAGTTTTTTCTCATTTTTTATTTTATTTCTATCTATATTTCTATTCTCTATCTTTTTGTAATTTAACCATTGTCTTTAATTTTTTAAATTATTTTAAAAAAACGAGTCCCATCGGGTCGAGTGGCAGCGATGTGGTTGAGGAATATAAATTAACTACTGGATGGAAGTGATGGAAAGCTCGATCGGGTGTGGTTAATGCTTTGTGGCAATTGGGTAGTATGCAAGTGTACGTGTGGATGATAGAGTGGTATGCTGATTCTATGATCGAGTCCCCCTTCTACTCTTCCATTAGTGCCAATTTATAAGAGTTTACATGGCATGCATGTGTTGTCACCTAATCTCCCATGTGTCAACACTTGATCGACACCTTGCCAATCGGGTGTTGATGTTTCATTGAAGGGCGAGCACCCAATAGACTTATTTAGATTAACAAGCCTAGATCCTAAGTTCTATTTTAAAGAATGGTGAAAAAATTATTTCATAAAAAAAACACATCTCTATTTTCTTTGCTCGGGAGCAACTTTAGAAGACTATATGGTATCTTCCACGAATTAATCTAGTGCATGTTGCTTGAAATCAGTATCGTTCACAACACTAGTGGAGGATCCCCCCCCCCACTCATTTTTTTAAGGCTAGTCGAGGCATATATAAGGCATGTATAAATATGAGGGATATGTTTTTAATACAATTAACACGTCATTCCACTATCTTCCTCGTCTCCGACTACTAACTCTTAACTCCGTCAACCTCTCAACAGTTATGTGGATAATAGTTATAGTTAGTGATGGTTAGTTATTAACTATTAGTTAGTTGTTAAACTAATATGAAGAAATCACATGATCAATCGATGAATGATTATTTGGTAAAAATTAAGAGTTTATATGATACATTATGCTTATCAGGTAAGAATTGCGACGATCTGGACACATGATCAACACGACAATTGACGGATTGAGACCTGAGTATCATGGTTTCATCACGTCGCTACGTACATGTTTGAGAAAAGATGACCGATCTTCAACCAATTGTTTTATCTATTGATCGATCTAGGAAGAATGATCGATTAATTAAGAAAAGATTAGAATTGGCATCCGGATCAACTGGTACAACATTCACGGCTTTTGCTAGAGGCAGGAGTCGAGGAAGATCGCAGAGAAGAGGAAGGTCAAGGAAAGGACGGTAGAGATCTGTTAATCCAATTACCCCACCCACGTACTCGGTAATACCACCAACAACGGCTCATTCAATTAAATGTCAAATTTGTTACAAGCTAGTTAGGGCATTCTGCCATAACTTGTAACGATAGAGGCAATTTTGCCTACATTGCAGGTACGATAGTTGACACAACTTCAAGTCAGAAGTCGGTCGATGATAGTTGGTGTTTAGATATATATTGGCGCATCACACCATATAACACCTAGCCTACGAAGGTGCTTAGCTCCCTGCAGTTTTATGTGTTATGCCCGTAGTCCTTGTGGAACTTGCAATACCTGTTCCTCCTTGTTCGGGCCTCTTTTAATATTTCAATTTTTTCTAGGTATGAAATTAAGTAGTAAAAAAAGGAGATAGAATCTACCTAAATCAGTCAAAGTATCTTGGAAAGTAAATTATTACTAAAATTCAAGTTTCTTGGAAACTCTAGGTTCCGTGAGGATGAAATCCAAATTATAACAAGAAGAGAAAATCACGAATGAATTATCTGTTCATTACAAGAGTTTATATAGTGCTTCAATTAACAACAACTAACTACTAATACTAACTGATTTTTAACTAATATACTATTTAACAAAGTTGGCAGAAGTTAAAGCAACATCAACTCGATCCAGTCACTCCAAGATCAAAATTAAGCAAAGATAAAGGAGAACTGTTAGAGGAGATAAAATTATATAGACAAATGGTAAGATGTTTGCAATATCTGACAATGACACATCTAAATATATGTTATGCAGTAAACCAAGTGGCACAGTTCTTACAAAGTCTAAAAACAACTCACTAAATTACAGCAAAAAAGTTACTAAGGGAGAATCATGTTCAGAAATTTTATGAACAAGAAAATAGACTCATTGGTTGCATTTAGTGACTCAGATTGAACAGGTGACCCAGATGAAAGAGGGTCAACTACATGAGCTTGTGTTTTTCTTGGAGGTAACCTAATCAGTTGAGTATTGATGAAACATTCGACTGTATCAAGATCAAGTACAGAAGCCGAGTATAGGGCTTTGGTTCATACAACCCCATTCATAAGGTGGTGGTGTTACATCTTAAGAGATTAATTTATGAATACAAATTGATGGAACACCAACATTTCATCCAACACACCATCACTTGAGGTTATGTTTTACGCAGATCGTTTCCTTTTTCAATTATCTGTCTATAATTAAAGGTTATAATATAAAGGTAATAAAGGCTATATTATATACGGTCATTTCACGCAGATTCGAGGTTAATTCAGTCATTTTACATTTGACACAAGGACGGAGTACGTTTAATATATATTATTATGTACATCTACGTAAAAGACCTCGACCTTGTTACAATTAAGGGTTTAACTGAGGCAAAGATATATCCGTTTTTCATACGTGTTTTTCAGGTATTCCGCACTAACCTCAAAAAAGGCTACTAACTTCCCTTGTAACCTCTGTACATGATCCAACACAGATCGCACAAGAGGCGATAATTATATATCTAGCGCACAGATCGCACAAGAGGCGATAATTATATATCTAGCGCACAGATCGCACAAGAGGCGATAATTATATATCTAGCGCACAGATCGCACAAGAGGCGATAATTATATATCTAACGCACAGATCGCACAAGAGACGATAATTATATATCTAGCGCACAAGAGGCGATAATTATCTAGATATGGGAAGGGACAAGAATTTGGCTGAAGTGGATGAAGGGTCAATACATGAGGAATCATAGCCTACTACAAATACAAAAGAAGTACATTAATGACTCTCCAGACTAGAGGTCCATTCTCGATCAGGCACCAAACACAAATGACTGATGCATGGACTACAATACAAATTAAACAACAATATGCAGTGGGAGGATTGGGATTGAGGCCATCGATTTCAGAACACGATTAGGCCAAGGAAACCAGTTGATTAGTTGACTTTCAACATCTGGGCATTGGCCGCATAAAAAATCAACCTGCCATGTTTGAAAAAATTATCAATAATAGATTGACTACTTGTATATATAAGGTACGATACTGGAAAATAAATGTGAATTGTGGGGAGATGCAGGTAAAACAATGGAACACGCGATTTACAAACGTCAGCTCTCAAAGGAAGTTCTAGAGACTGGGGATGATTAGTTAATGTTCTACTCTACAGTACACTATAGACCATGCATGACTGCAAGCATCGACACCATAACAAAAGGCTTACCACTTTGGGGTCGAGAGCTCGCATGGTCAACCATAACATAAATGTCATGCATGGATCATATGGAATGAGAGAAATAAGAGAATGAAGGAGAGTAAGTTCCAAACAAGGGAGTGCTTGCTCACACAAGGTCTAAATCTGATCAATAAGGGATTTCACCCATTGAAGTATAAGATCTAAGAAGCACTGGCGAAGATGCGAGGAGGAATCTCTACAGAAATGAGACGCACGCATGGCCTGAGAAGCTGGCAATGAAACGGATCTGCATCTGTTGTTAAACAATGTAATTTAAACTATTCATAAACTCTAATTTTTAAACATTATAAAAAAAAACATTGTATGATGAACTTTTTATAATGAAAGTAAAAAGGAAAGTGATCGATTGATGTCGAATAAGACACCAAATAATCTTCTTTTTACAAAAAATTTCCTATTCTATTACAATGTTTTCTTTCCCTTTCTTAGTTCAATCCTTAATGATATTTATACACTTTTCTACTAAGTCAGGTCTTTCTTTGATCTTTTGGGTCCGGCCCGTCGAAACAAGCGAGATGAGTACAACTTAATAGGCCAAATGGGTTTGTCGGACTTGGTTTGGGGATGGACACGTCTGATGGACCAGGGGTGTCATCAGAATGCTTGGAGATTGTGTTGGTTGGAGATCTTCTATATCAATTAATATGTTTTTGTATTGTTTATGTAATTTGTTCTTAACTAGATATCTAGAATAGTTATTTGCAAAAAAAAAAAAAAAAATCTAGAATAGTTAATAAATAATAGAACACTAGATTTAGCCCGAATAGAAATAGAATGCTAGTTTAGATTTAAACAGTGTAATTAATTAAAAAGGAAGAAGAAAACAAAATATTTTTATTATTAATTAATGGATTGATGGGTCCCACTTACAGCAGTACAAATGCTGTGACAATGTGACACTTCGAACTTTGCTTATAGAATAATACGGTTGCATGAAATATCATTTAATATCTATCGTAAATTTCACTATCAATGATCAGGATCAAATATCTCATATTATTTCATCGGAATCCAACCTTATAAATTATAATAATAATTTCGATATGATAGTGACGTCACATCTTCTTCTCTCTTTTGTCTATCATCAGTCCATGATTTATGATGTAGACTTCTCATCTTCTACCCATTTCCGGCGGTTTGGTTGCCGCCGTTCTCGTTTCTAGCTCGAGTTCTCCATGGATCGGAAGAATGGAAGAGCTTGTGGAGCTCTCGCCACGGTAATCACCGGAACAGAATAAATGTCTTCCATCGTTTTCATCTTCCTCCTCATTGTTTCTTAAGATATCCATAGATACCGACCTTCTCATTGGGCGTAGAAAATTGAACTCCTCCGCCTTCTCCCCAGCCGTAATGTTCAATTCCCTCACTAGTGACGCGTTCCGGTTCATGGTTACCGGCAGTGTGCTGGAGGCGACAGGGATATCTAAGATTGGTGAGATTGAGACTGAGACTGAGGCATCGTCGTCGACTACTACTATCATCGAACTTAGGCTCCGGACGGTGATAAACGAAGGAGTCTTCTGCGGCGGAGTAGGGAGGTTTACGGCGGATATGGTTATATTCGACCGGCAGATTGGGCAGTTGAGATTGGCCTGAAGCCAGGTGTCGATGCAGTCGATATGGAAGACATGAGCACAATTGGGTAGAAATTTGAGTTTCTCGTAGTCGTCGAATTCCGTCAAACAGATCGAACACTCGCAATTCTCTTGGAATTTTCTGAACTGAACAATGGGTATAGCTCGGATCTCGTATTCTTCAAGTCCAACCCCAGTAGAACTGTTGCTGCTAATTACCACCGATCCAGGTCGACGACGGCGCCGCCGCGCCTGGCGGGATATCACGAAACGGTTGATAGTGTCGGAGTAGCGCGAATTCGGGGAGCATTTGATGGCAAATGCGTAGTAACTCACTAGTAGAAGGGACATGATTAGGATTCCGATTATGGAGATGACTAGGATTGGGTAACCCAAATGCGCCGACGTGGGTTCTGGTTCAGATGCCGGCGGTGGTTCTGGCGAATGGTTGGCATTTACAGCTGCCATGAATCGGAGATTTGGAGGGAGGGAGGAAGGAAGATACGGACTATAATGATTTATAAATTAAAGAGGGTAAATAATTGGAATTTGGAAAATGATGTTTTTAATTCAACTCAATTCAAGTTATGTCCTTTTCTCAAGTAGTTTGTACTTGTAGGCTTGTCTAATTGTCGTGGTAATTTATCAATATACCCTTCAAACTTAAAATAATAAATAATCTATTAAAAAAACTTTGAAGGACATATCAACAATTTGACACTATTAGAAAACGAAACGATCGATTTCTATTTAAAAACCAATTAAGAAGCAGGACGATTGATTGATTGAAAAATGAAAAATGACGTGATAGATCTTCCTCTACATGACTACATTAGGGATTTAGGGTACTGGCGGTGACGTTGATGATGATAATGATCGGTCGGTGGAGCAGAATTAGCATCAATTCTTCCATGGATTTGTTTCCGGTTCACTTCTTGGCGTGTTCCTGGCTCAACATGTCTTCCAGAACCTTATCATCCAAGTATTCAAACTCGATCACATCCTTGCCGCGGGAAGAAGATGCGCCGGCGGTCGAGATCATGGAATGCGACGACGATGCAGGCGATTCTCTGGGGAAATTAAGAACGGCGAGTGATCCACGCATTTTGTAAGCAGCACGATCGTATGCTCTAGCTGCGTCTTCTGCTGTGTCAAATGTGCCGAGCCATAGTCGAACTCCCTGACGTGTGGAATCTCGGATCTCAGCACCATACTTCCCCCACGGCCGTCTTCGGACTCCACGGTACTTCACCACTCTGTCCGAGTCTCCTCCCTCCATTTTAAATTTTTGGTGTTGAATCGGGACTCTTGAGTGGTATTTAAATTTGGTGGGAAGTGGTGATCAAATGAACGGTGTGGATTTAATCGAGTCTCCTTTAAAAAAAAAAAATAATAGAGGGAAGATAATTCAGTTATACTACACCCACTGCCACTTCATATCGATTGAATTGACCGCAGTTAATTTATTAAAGTGGTCAACAGTCAATGGTTAAAAAAGTGGTCAATATTCTTGAGATAGGATTAGATTTAGTTCTCTAATGACTTTCTTAATGTCCTAATTATTATTTATAAAACACATTAGATTTTTAATTACGAGATATTGTAAACAATTGTATTTTCGAACAATAATTAATTAATTATCGGGTTAATTATAATTCAATAAAACCAATTGATTTTCCGCAAATTACCTTTTTAGGGAATAATTGATATGAAATCGACGTCCACGTGTGTTTTTCTTTTTTCCATTCTTCTGATTACAAATTTGGTCTTCGGTCAATTAGTCAAACTAAAGATTTTATTTATTTGAATCAAACGTGTCTTTACATCCCCACCCGCACGAATGGGTTCTAACTTTTTTTCACAACCTTTGGATTTCCATCGGAGAAAATTTAAACTAGTTTCTTATAAGTTATTAAAACTAGGATTAAATGTGGGAAATTTTTATTTTTATTTTTTGATGATGTGTGGGCTCGTGCACACACACATATTTCTAATATTGTTCTCATTAATAATCGATCTTTTTCCATGTTGCACCAGGGGAGGTATTTATAGGACAATTCCCTGAGTCTTCTGGGCCCAATAGTCATGTTTGGCTCATGGTCTGTCTGGACGGACCCTGATACTAACATTTTTATATATTGTAAAAATAATCTCTATTATAAAAAAGATAGCCAGAGATATTGGGGACAACTTAACCACAAAAAGATCGAAATTAACTCTATAATTCTAGGAAAAGGTTCATAAATACCAATCTCCTGAGAAAAAGGGACAAGACCATGGTGTCAACTAAAACTCGGCTCAATTCAATAGGCTCGTTAAGGGTTTTTTAATATTTAAATAAAATATATATATTAAAAGATAGTTATAGATATTAATTGATAATGATTATTAAATAACTTATAAAAAAATTTCAATAAAAAATTAAATATATATATTTTTCTTAAAATAATTAGTTTTTTTTTAATTTGCAGAATTGTAAGTTAAAATTTAAATTAGGAGCCTCGACAAATATTCCTTTACAAGCCGAGTCCGAACTCGCACGGTCAAATCAGGCCTAAGCCTAAGCCTGAACAATTCCTTAACGAGCCGAGTCCGACTTTATAAACAAAAGCTCGGCTCAGCTCGTTTGATATCCTATACAAGACACGTTACATTGAATACCTAGACCCTAGACTACATTAGAGAGAAAAAGAGAAAGGGAAACTAAACCTTAATCCGATTGTGTAGGTTTATCTTTGACCATACATTTTCAGTGTTAAACACTTAAACCTGACGTGAAACAACCCAACTCGATCATTCATCCCAAAATAAACATTTTTATATCTTACAAAAAAAGAGTTAGAGATGCAACTAAATGTCGATTTTATTCTTTGATCTATTAGTGTTAAAATATTAAAATTAAGTATTACTCCTCAATTAAAATTTAATTAAACTAAGTATTAGGCATGGTTTAATTAAATTGTTAAGATTACTAATGAATTTTATTTCAGGTTAATGGACCAAGCCCAAAACTCAGATCCGGCCCAGGAAAGAAATAAAGATATCTAATGGAAGGATCAAGTTGCAAATGTTAAATAGTTTTGGGCTGTAATAAAATAAGAAACTTTTATAAATAGGATTTGTAAAAGTTACAGAATTAATTCAATTCAATTCAATTTTTCAAACAATTTTTCTTCCCTCTTTTCTGTTAATTCAGTTTACGCAATTTCTTCTGTTCTTCCCTAATTCGTTTCAAGAACCGGCGTGAAGGTGACCATTCCAGGCCATTCGTCGAAGGAAGCTCGCCCACGTTTGTTTTATATGGTATCATTGGTCGACTCTGGGAACTCGCTGCTGCTTTCATTCTCTCCAGTGCGTTGCTGCTGCTGATTTCATGGATGCTGAAAAAGAAACAAGCACAGAGATGGAAACTTCTGTTGCAATTGAAAAAAAGCCATTCGATCTGGAAACAGCCTTTACAACCAGGTCATCTGTATATTTTTTACATTCTAGCGATAATCCAAGTAATAAAATTGTAAATGAACTTCTTAAAGGCCAATCAAACTACCCAACCTGGTCCAAAGACATGAAACTTTGGTTAGTAACCAGGAGAAAACAGAAGTTTATTAATGGAAAAGTCTCTAGGCCTAAGGATGAAAACTCAGAAGAGTTTGAGGCCTGGGAGACAGTAAATGGGGTAGTCTTTTCTTGGATTATTAATGCTTGTGATAAGAATATAGCAGCCTCTATTAGATCTTCTGAGAGTGCTTATGAAGCCTGGGAAATTTTAAAAATAAGATACAGCCAAGGGCAGGCACCTCTGAGGTTTCAAATTGGTCAAGAATTGGCCAATTTATTTCAAGGAGATATGTCAGTGAGTGACTACTATATAAAGTTAAAATCAGCTTGGGATGCCTTGCAAGATATAAGTAAAATTAAGAAATGTACATGTGGTGTTTGCACATGTGGAGCTATTGAAGCTTGGGAAGAAGAGGTTGAACAAGACAAAGTGGTTAAATTTCTTCTAGGTTTAAATGAGGAATTTTTGAATGTAAGAAGCCAAATATTGGCTGGAAAAGAAATCCCAAATATGGATTCTGCTTTTTCAACAGTAATTACTGATGAAAAGCAAAGAGGGGTTACCATTAAAAAAAAATATAGTTATGAGAGTACCCCAATGGACAGTGCTATGGCTGTAAGAAAGGTTCCTAATATTAGGAATGAGCCTTTCAATTCTGAAAAGTATAAGTTCAGTAGAAAAGGGGTTAAACTCAATCTAAAAATTAGATGTGACCATTGCTGGTTTTATGGTCACACTAAAGATTCATGTTATCATCTGACTGGATATCCTTCTGAGAAAGATGCAGCTAAAAATTCTTTCTCTGCTGCTAAGAAGTTCAAAACAGAGCATGCTAGCTCAGCCATCACACACACCATTACTGATGAGGAATATAAAATCATGCAAAACATGTTCCTGAAAAATACAGGTATTATTTTCAATAATATTAAAACTAATTTAGCTTGCTTTGCATATAAATCTTCTAATTTTAAATGGATTTGTGATAGTGGTGCTTCACAACATATGTGTGGAAACAAAGATTTTTTTGTTAATCTTAGACCTTCAAATAAAATTAGAAGAGTCTTATTACCTAATGGAGATTGTTTTTTAATTGAACAAGTTGGAGAAATCAAACTTTCTCCAACAATAACTTTAAGAAACGTATATTATATTCCAGACTTTAAACTAAATTTGATTTCTTTATATAGAATCATAGAAGATATGGATATATGTATTTTTTTGAATAAAAAACACTGCCTTTTTCAGGATCCTCACAGCAAGGATCTGATTGGACAGGGTAGTGCTGAAAATGGGGTTTATACATTTGATAAAGAAGAAGTTTGTTGTGTTGCTCAAGACATCAAACTATGGCATGCTAGGATGGGGCATGTATCTTATGATAAACTTAGAATGTTAGCTGAAAATTCATGTAATAGCATTAGTTTTTCAAACAATTCTAAATCAAATAAAGAAATCATTTCTCTATGTGATATATGTCCTTTGGCCAAACAACAAAAATTATCATACCCAAAGAGTATATCTCAAAGTAAAAACTGTTTTGATCTTATTCATGTTGATATTTGGGGAAAGTTTTCAATACCAACATTTGATCAAAATTTCTATTTTCTAACTATAGTAGAAGATAAAAGTAGAACAACTTGGGTTTATTTAATGAAAGATAAAACCAAAGTTTTTGAGATAATTCATTTTTTTATCAAAATGGTTAAAACCCAATTTAAAACTGTTTTTAAAACCTTAAGGAGTGATAATGGGTTAGAATTCACTTCTTTAAAATTCAATAATCTATTAAAAGAGAATGGTATAATCCATCAATTCTCTTGCCCCTATTCTCCTCAACAAAATAGTAAAGTTGAGAGAAAACACAAAGACCTATTAAATATTGCTAGGGCAATCAAGCTACAAGCTGCCCTTCCAATCAAGTTTTGGGGTTTTTGTATTTTAGGAGCAACATACATAATAAATAGGACTTGTTCTAAGTCTTTAGAAAATAAAACACCATTTGAGATTTTAAATGAAAAAAAACCTAATATCATGTTAACAAAGACAATTGGATGTCTTTGTTATTATGATAATACCAACAGAGAACATAAGTTTTCTGTAAGGGCAAAAAGAGGTGTTTTTTTAGGGTATCCACAAGGAACAAAAGGATATACAATCCTAGATATTGAATCTCAAAGAATAGTAATAAGTAGGAATGTTACTTTTAAGGAAATGGTATTTCCTTTTAAAACAATTAAAGAAATTTTTTTAAAAGAAAATCAAAACAAATGTATCTTTGATGATTTTATCTCAAAGATTTATGAAAACAATCATAATCTAAAAAATCAGATTATAAATAAATTTTCTGATATAAAGGATGATAGAACTAAAGAAGTATTAGACAATAATCTAATACAAAACAAGAATGATAATTCTGAGTTCATTATAGATGATGAGATTGCATCTAAAAATGATAAATTAATACACAAATCTTCAAAAAATAAAATACTAAACAAGGTAAATGATCTTAACATATCAGTTTCGAATGATGAAGTAGTTTATGATTTAAATATAGATAATACAGGTACATCTCCTGATTTTAATGACTTAGAAATTTCAGAGGAAAACTCTGATAAAAACATCTCCCCTGGGTCATTAAATTCCAGTGAAGGTGTGCAGAACACTAACATCAGTGTTTTATCAAATTCAGGCATACAAAACCCTCACATAGAAGGTTCTGATTGCTTAGATAATGATAGAAACAGCTCCCCTGAAATTCCAGATAGAAACAGCTCCCCTGGGTCATTAAATTCCAATGAAGGTGTGCAGAACACTAACATCAGTGTTTTATCAAATTCAGGCATACAAAACCCTCACATAGAAGGTTCTGATTGCATAGATAATGATACTATTAAAAAAAATAAACAGTCATTAGATGTAATGACTAAAACAACATCTCAAACAGATGTGCAGTTAAATGAAACTAATTCTGAAAAACAAAATATCACACAAATTAGAAAATCAACTAGAGCACAACATTCATCTAAAAATAAAGATTTTTATTATAAAGAGGATAGTGATTATGATAGTGCCAATTGTAGCACTAATCACTCATTAAACAAATACATATCATATAAAAAAATAAATAAAAAGAAAAAGGAATATTTAAGAAAAATTTCTATGAGCAATGAACCTCATAGTTATGGAGAAGCTTCTAAAAACCCAAATTGGGTAGAAGCCATGGAAAAAGAAATGCAAGCTCTCTTGCTAAACAAAACATGGGACTTGGTATCTCTCCCACCCACAAGAAAACCCATTGGATCTAAATGGGTTTTTAAAATCAAATATAACCAAAATGGAGAAATAAATAGATACAAAGCTAGGTTAGTAGCTCAGGGATTTTCCCAAATAGAAGGTTTTGATTATTATCATACTTTTGCTCCAGTAGCTAAAATAACAACCATTAAAATACTAATCACAGTAGCTACTGCAAAAAATTGGAATTTACATCAAATTGATGTAAATAATGCCTTTTTATATGGTGATTTGAATGAGGATATATATATGAAACCCCCACCTGGTTTTCTAAAAAAAGAAGACCAAAGGGTATGTAAGTTAAAAAAGTCTCTATATGGACTAAAACAAGCTTCTAGGCAATGGTTTGCCAAGCTGAAAGATACATTACTGAAAATGAATTTTAAACAATCATTTTCAGACTATTCCCTTTTCATTAAAGAGTCCACTGAATTTGTTCTATACTTAGTAATATATGTGGATGACATTGTAATCACAGGAAATAATGAGAAGGAGATAGAAAAACTGAAAAAAGATCTGAAAATGTATTTTAATCTAAAAGACCTAGGAAAACTACATTATTTCCTAGGAATTGAGGTATCTTATTCAGATCATGGAATTTTTCTATCCCAAAGAAAATATACCCTAGACATTCTAAATGAGAATGGACTGCTAGGGAGTAAACCATCAAAAATACCAATTGAAAAACAAGATTGGAGACAAGATGAAACAAAACCATTAAAAGATCCTTTTAAATATAGAAGATTAATTGGAAAACTAATCTATCTAAATACAACAAGGCCTGATATTACCTTTGTTGTTAGGACCCTAAGTCAATTCATGGAGAAACCCACTGAATTGCATATGGAGGCCATTTTTAAACTCTTAAGGTATCTTAAAAAATCTCCAGGACAAGGAATCATGATAACCAACAATAAACCTCTTATATTAAGAGGATATTGTGATGCTGATTGGGGTTCATGCACCCTAACCAGGAGGTCAGTAACAGGCTTTTGTGTTCTTCTAGGAGATTCTTTAATCTCATGGAAGTCGAAAAAACAAGAACTAGTCTCTCAGTCATCAGCAGAGGCTGAATACAGGGCAATGGCTAAACTTTCAAGTGAGATAACATGGGTAAATCAATTGCTAAATGAACTAAGAGTTTACAATAATAAACCAGTTCAAATATTTTGTGATAATATAGCTGCCATACATATAGCAGAAAACCCTGTTTTTCATGAAAGAACCAAACACATTGAAAGAGATTGCCACTTTACAAGAGAGAAATTAGAAAAAGGTTTAATTACTTTAAAATCAATTGGTACTAATGACCAATTAGCAAACATCTTCACTAAAGGAGTTGGAGAGATAGAAATGAGTAATACGTTGTTCAAACTAGGTATAATAGATATTTATGCCTAGCTTGAGGGGGGAGTATTAGTGTTAAAATATTAAAACTAAGTATTACTCCTCAATTAAAATTTAATTAAACTAAGTATTAGGCATGGTTTAATTAAATTGTTAAGATTACTAATGAATTTTATTTCAGGTTAATGGACCAAGCCCAAAACTCAGATCCGGCCCAGAAAAGAAATAAAGATATCTAATGGAAGGATCAAGTTGCAAATGTTAAATAGTTTTGGGCTGTAATAAAATAAGAAACTTTTATAAATAGGATTTGTAAAAGTTACAATATCAATTCAATTCAATTTTCAAACGATTATTTCTTCCCTCTTTTCTGTTAAACTACAGTTAGAGTTTCTTCCTCAATCCCCCCTTCCCGTCGTTCTCCATCTGGTGATCCCCGGCCTATCGTCGGAGATACTGGATATAATTTCGTGTTATATTAATTACACATTAGTTACATGTGTTAGTTAAATAATACAATGTATAAATAACACTAAGATCAATACAAGAAATATACAATCACTTTATGAAATCGAGAGTTTTCAACATGGTATTGAGAGCTTGAAAAATTCTGTTTTTTTCCTTTTATTTTTTTTTCTCCGTTTTCTTCATTCTTCACCAACGAACACGCAATGATGGGAAAGGGTCATGCATCTCTGATCAAGATCAAGGTCGCGGCTATGGTAAAGCTCGATCAGTCGAACTTCTTCTCCTGGAAAGCGCAAGTGATCGCGCACCTCCGCAGATATGGTCTCCTAGATTTCATCAACTCTCCCGTCGATTCGACGAATGTGCTGCACGTGCAACAAGATCAACTATTGTTGGGATGGCTTCTTTCCTCCCTATCTACGACAGTCTTACCTCAGGTGGCATCGTACACGTCTTCATTCGAGGTTTAGACTGCTCTTCAAGACATTTTTAATTTGAAATCGAAGTCACAAAGACTCCAACTACAACACAAACTGACGACGTTCAAGAAAGGAGGTATCGCAGTGGATGACTATCTAGCAACTCTTTCAAAGAAGGTCGACGAAGTCCGGGATGCTGGAATCACGATCGAAGATGAAGAGATAGCGTTGATAGCACTAGATGGACTGGAAACTATTATGACACGTTTGTTACGACTATTACGACATCAACAGGCGATCTGTCCTTTGCAGAATTCAAAGGACTGTTACGTGCTCATGAGAAAAGGCATACTCGCACGGTGGAACAAGCTTTTCCGTTTGCAAATGCTGCTCATTTCAACACACGCTCCGCCCGTTCTTCACCTATCATATGCCAAATACGTGCGAAACCGGGGCATATCGCCATAGCATGCTTCAATAGACACAACGAGCAATGTTATCCCACTCCTCCTAATCCACGCCACAACAACTTCAAATATAGAGCACGCCAAAATCCGGAATCAACAACTTCAGATGTCAATGCCGGCTGGTACACCGACTCGGGTTGCACCGATCATGTTGTCCAGGAGCAAGAAACTTTGAACGGGAGTTGAACCTACACCGAAAGAATCAGGTTTGGTTGTCGCAAATGGTAACGTTCTTTCAATTAAATCAATTGGTAAATCTACTTATGATTGCAAGGGTAAATCAATTCAATTAAATAATATTCTTCATGTACCTGGAATACAAAAGAATCTTCTATCAGTTAGACGATTATGTAAAGATAATCCGGTGAAAGTAGTTTTTGATGATGATCTTGTTTTTATCAAGGATCAGGTGACGAATGAAGAGCTTGCGACTGGAGGAATCAATGATGGTCTTTACTACTTGAATCTTGATGAAGTTCCGAGTACAAACATGGTGGTAAAAGCGTTTATTTCTCTATGGCATGCATAAGCGTTTTGGTCATATAAACAATAAGATAGTCAAGGAATCAAATAAGAAATTCAACTTACCTGTAAATGATGATATTGGGAATAAATATGAATCTTGTTTGGTAGGAAAGATGCATCGTTTTGTGTACAAATCTTTAACTGAAAAATCTTCATCGGAATCCCTAGAACTGATATATGCCGATGTATGAGGCCCAGCATCAGTCATCTTCGAGAACGGAGAACGTTATTACGTTAATTTTGTTGATGATTTTAGCCGTTACAACTGGCTATTTTCAATTACATCAAAAGATTGTGTTCGAAATATATTTTGCACTTTCAAGGCAATGATCGAGGACCAACTAAGCCGTAAAATTAAGATGCTCCAAACAGACAACGGCGGTGAATTTATTGCTTTAAAACCACTCCTAAACGAATTCGGCATCAAACACAGACGAGCGTGCCCTCACACTCATCAACAGGTAGGCACGGTGGAACGTCGCCATAGGTACATTGTGGACGGAACTCTAACACTACTATATGAAACAAAGCTCCCTCATAGCTTCTGGAACTACGCCGTATATATCCACGATTGCGTTCCTCTACAACCAAACGCCCACAAGAGTACTTCACGGAAAGACTCCTTTTGAAATATTATTTGAAAAAATCCCAAACGTCAAAGGCCTAAAAACGTTTGGGCGTTTAGCATATTCAAATTTGCGTCCGTTTCAAAAGCAAAAGTTCTCTGAGCGATCAACGGCTCATATATTTGTCGGCTATCCACGCGAACATTCCGGCTACATGTGTTTGAATCCGGTCACCAGAAAAATAATTATCTCTAATGATGTGGTGTTCATCGAAGATAATTTTGAAATTAACAAGTTATTAAAATCGGGAAAATCAACTAATCAAGAACAAAGAATCGAAGCAAACTCAATTGTCACAATCAAGGTTAACCAAAATTTGATCCCAAACTCGCAAGCCCAAGATGGCAAGATCCAATAATAAATGAATAAAGTTCGGTGGTAAATAGTCAAGAGCGAGTCCGAATCAAGTTATTCGACCGGAAAACTCGATCGAGCAAATCACAAATCCGGTTATTCAGCCAGTAGTTCCATCGCTTGAGGTCCCAACGGCCGAAGAATCATAAGAACCCCACAGACTCCGTTCAATGGCCACTCGCTCGAAATCCGGGATTGTCAAGAACAACCCGAAATATGCACTCCAAGTTACCGCCACTCCATCGGTGCCTACAGGATTTTCTGATGCAATCAACGACCCTCGATGGAAGATCGCAATGAACGAGGAGATTTCGGCGCTTCACCAGAACAAGACTTGGGAATTAGTTCCTCCACATACGTCGCAAAATGTATTGTCATGCAAGTGGGTGTTCAAACAAAAACTCGACGAATCCGGCAATGTCGAGCGCTTTAAAGCCCGATTGGTAGCCAACGGGATGAGGCAACTAGACGGCATTGACGTGGATGAAACGTTCTTCCCAATGGTCAAACCACCCACCGTGAAGATAATTCTAACACTTGCGGTCACTTGGGGGTGGGAATTGCGACAATTCGACGTATCCAACGCCTTTTTACATAGGATCTTGGACGAAACAGTTTTCATGAAACAACCACCGGGGTATCGAGATCCAGATAATCCGAAGGGAGTTTGCAAGATTTTAAAATCAATCTACAGACTGAGACAATCTCCGAGAGCTTGGTTTCGTCGGCTCCGCGACTTCTTGGTTTCGTTCGGGTTCTCCAAATCAGCCTCCGATCAGTCGCTATTCACATACTCACAAGAGAATACAAAGACATATTTTCTCGTGTACGTAGATGACATAATCCTTGCTTCTTCTTCCGAACACTTTACTAGCCGTTTTGTCACAGAAATCAGTAAGGAATTTGCTATTAAAGATCTGGGGACTCTACGTTTCTTTCTCGGAATACATGTGAATAAACTACCAGACGGATCACTTCTTTTAACTCAGCATCAATATTTAGGCAACTTGTTACATGGAGCCGAGTTAGCAAATTTAAAACCATCGTCAACACCAATGGAAGCACGTGCGTCGTGGAACGACCTGTCACCGGAGCTAGATATGACAGAGAGTACAAAATTTCGACAGTTAGTCGGGTCATCACAATACTTAATCATGACCCGACCCGATATTGCTTTTAATTAGCGTGAATAAAATCTCCCAACGTAGACCAGACCTTCAAAGGCAGATTGGACGACACTTCAACGAATTCTTCGCTACCTCTTCGGGACACCATATGTTGGGATCACAATTAGCAAAGTACGAAAGCTGGATCTCTCATCTTTCTCCGACACTGATTGGGCCGGAGACACTACCGACAGACGAAGTCATGGTGGTCAACTGATTTTCTTGGAGAATAATCTAATCACATGTAAGTCAAAGAAGCAACCATCAAGTTGCGAGATCTTCGACGGAAGCCGAATACCGGCATGTTGAAGACTCTCGATTTCATAAAGTGATTGTATATTTCTTGTATTGATCTGAATATTATTTATACATTGTATTATTTAACTAACACGTGTAACTAACTAACTAACTAACTGATTCAATATTACTAACATCAATTTCATTGTTTTCATGATTGTTTGTTAATTTTCTTGGTTATTGAATTCGTCTCATTGTTGTTTCATTATTTTGGTTAAGGTTTATTTTTGTCACTAATGAACTTGATGGATTAATCAAATCGACATTAGAATTCTATTCCTTGTTTGATTTTTCCCCTAGAATTGATAATGTTGATTCTCGATTTTTATAATTTATATACTTTTATGCCATTTGGGTATCTCACAAATACACTTTGATTGGATCTTTGATGAAATTTATCCTTTTGATAATTGTTGAAATAGCGTATGTTTTACATTATAATACTTTTAATTTATTATAATTCGGAGTTTTCCCATATAATTTTTCAAATGGTGTTTTATTGTCTAACTGCTTGGATGATAACCTATTGATTATATGTGTTGCACATAATATGCAATGACCCTAAAAGTCGATGGGGATTTTTAATTGAAATCTTATAGCTCTTGCAACTTGTAGCAAGTGTTGATGTTTATGCTCTGCTACTCGATCTATTTTGTTGTAGAGTATATGAGCAAGTTAATTGGTGTATGATTCCAAGTTTGGAAAATAATAATTTTAATTTTTCATTCACAAATTCACCTCCATTATATTAGCAGATTGGATCTTAGATGTAATATTGAATTGATTTTAGATGAAAATTAAAAAATTCGATATTTTATCTTAAACATCAGATTTTGAAACCAATAGAAATACTCATGTATTTATACTAAATTCATTAAATCCATTGATGAGAAATCAGACACTTCCGTTCTTTTATTAACAACAACATGCATTAGTGATTTGTTTCTGCAAAAAACATAAACTCATTTTCTTTTTTCACTCTGCCCAGTCTATTTATTTCAATTTCTTTCTTGAATAATACAAGATTTGACATTGAAGACAACATTGGTAAATACTACAATTAGTATATCTAGTATATCTCTACATTTTACTACTGAATCTAGTACTTTAACTTAGATAGTTTGGTCCATCACTTATAGGCCTCTTAAGGTTTTATATAAATAGGATCTGTAATTATCTTTTATTTTCACTTTTTCACATTATTTCAAATAATATATATATCTTGGATTCGTTGGAACCCTAAACACCGATTCGTTTCGTCTCCCTCCGATCACTATTGATCGTTCTACTTCGGTCTCGCCGTTCACTCATCACTCTTCTTGTTGTTCCTGGCGTTCACAAACATTTTATCATTAGTTTTAGCTAATTGTACAATTAAAATTAAATTTACTGAAAAATCAGGAACATAACACACAATTTTAAATACATTTCATTGCTAATTTTAAAATTACCTATCATGTTTATTTTCTTAAGTGTGCCATTAGGTAATCTAGCAATGATTGGATTGTTTGATTGTGTTATTTTATGAAATATTTTTTTATTTCCCGACATATGAGCTGATGCATATAAGTAATATCTATTCATATAAATAATTTATTGAATTTGAAATATTCATATTGAAGCATAAATTCATACTTGATGATAATGGTTTGATCATTTCTTGAAGAGCCTTCACTTGATCACATGTGAAGTTATAGTTGTTGTTGATGGCAGTAGATCGGAAGTAGCTCCCTCATTTACTTGATCGAACCAGACTGGCTTGAGCCTTTATTTTGTCTTGATTTCCGTACTTATTTCCCTTAGGATACTCAACTAATTTGCAACACACATCCTTAGTATGGTCATGCCTTTCACAGTGATCACACCACAAATTAATGTTTAATTTTCTCCCATTCCTACCAAATTCAGAATAGGGTTTACTATTCTTCTTGACTATCTGATTTTTCTGATGATTGATCTTCTTTGACTAATCCGATTGAACATATATAATATGATTAGCTACCTCAAAACTTTTCTTCTTATGAAATGATCATGCCTTTCACAGTGATCACACCACAAATCAATGTTTAATTTTCTCCCATTCCTACCAAATTCAGAATAGGGTTTACTATTCTTCTTGACTATCTGATTTTTCTGATGATTGATCTTCTTTGACTAATCCGATTGAACATATATAATATGATTAGCTACCTCAAAACTTTTCTTCTTATGAAAACTCCTATGTTTCTCATCTTGTTGGATTAATGCAAAAACTTTGCTCAAACTTGGTAAACTTTCACTAGATTAGAGTAATTGTCCTCTGACAGGTATGAATCCCTCATTTAGACCAAGAAAAAATTGCAATATTCTATCTTCTGGTTCTAATTCGAAAAACTATTTTAAACTATCACGTGTGCATTTATCACATGAACAAAGTGATTTCCTAATGCACGAATCCAACTAATCCTATAGATTTTTTAGTTTTTGAAAATAAATACAAACAGAATCATCACCTTACGACATCACAACAATATCGTACTTTATTTGGAAAATTCGTGCCTTATTGACGATCTTGTATTTGTCTTCTAGATCCTTCCAAGCAACGACAGACGAATTGGTGTATAGCAGAGTTGTCGCTATCTCCGACTAAACGGCGTTGAACAACCACGACAGTACCAATCTATTGCATATCTCCCAAGCGTTGCAGTCCCTTGAATCATCCGAGGGTCTAGGAATCTCTCCAAATGTGAACCCCAACTTATGCCTCGACACCAACGCGATTTTCATGCCACTTGAAAAAATTTGTTTCTCTTTACCAGCTTCTTGGTCACTAGGGCAGCTCTGGGTGCGTCGCTCTTCCGATCTTGATTCGGCGACATGAATCCCGACACCAAAGACTTCTCGACTTGTTGGTTTTCAGATTTTTCATCCCATTATTTTCCTCCATTGCAAACAACAACCTTAGATCGAAACCCCCAACACTCGCGTCGTCCTTCCTTTGTTCTCTGATACCATTAAAATCGGCAATGATGCCGATATGTAACGGAAGTGTAAGAATGTGGAGTAGAAGACGAGTGAGGTGGAGAGGGTTTTAGAAAAGAAATCGCAACCAACAAGTCTTAGGGTTTAAACCCTAAGCTTTTTGTATTAAAATCAAATGAGTTGAGTACGTTCACTGTTTTTAGGCCCTAAATAATATCAAATAATATTACAATGCAATAATACATAGATATATGGATAATCAATGATTAAATTAATTAACTCTAATTTAATTTCTCCTCTATCTGAGATTCTGAGTAGAGTTGCTGGAAGAGGATTCATCATTGATATTAAATTTCTTGATCATCTAATTACCTACATATAAATAATAGTCAAACAATAATTTATAATTAATTAACATGCAGATGAGATACTTGCCTTGATGAGGCTTCTGATCGAAGCTAACGTCGAATCTCATTAATCGTAATGCCGAGTCGAATGAATTTCGGAAGTCCATAGAGATGATCGTCAACCTTCTTCCAACAATATTTGTGTGTGAAGGAAATTGAAGATATCATTACTTAAAAAAGACCTATTATCGTCCACACTCGTTAAATTATTAAACTAAAACGCGAGGCAACGTACCCAGCCACGAGGGGGGGAAAAAAAACAAGAATACACGATTTACGAACCGCTGGTCTTTGTCAAGATCGGAATCGAAATTCGAAGGTCGAAACAAACGAAAGGTATGCAACCAAAAATCATCGTCGGGATAACAAACCGACAGTTCTGGCAGGCCAAGAAAACGGTTACGGAGGAGAATTTCACCCGATCTGATATGGAGGCTGCTGAGAGTCTGATGTTGCTGAGCGAGAACAACGGCAACGACTGTGATATCAACATCCGGAAAAGAGGAAGAAAAAGATCTTATCCAAATCGATGTAGCTGCTGCGATGATCATACATCGTCAAGTTCTTCGATACCGTCGGTGAACATGATCATCATCAATGATGAGTTCCTCACGGGACCTTGGGTGAGGTTGCAACGGTACCGGACTGTCGATGATGTTTATTCCCACACGAAACGAATGAATCGATGCTGTGCATGATCGACCGTTCGCTGGGTACGTTGAGGGATCCATAAGTCAGTGTGCTTATAATTTCATGTGTAATGAATCCTTTTCCATTTTGATTATCATATTGATTATCGAGTATATATACACGATCCATGGTCCTTAAAGAGTCCCCAAGAACTCCAGACGGAAGCTTGAATGGACAATTGGAAAATCAGATAGTGTGAATTGTGGAAAGTTAAACAGAAGCTAGCCTTGGCTGAAAGAGTGCAAGTCGATCGCCTTTTTCACATTCCTACACTTTATCCAACAAGAATATCACAAGCGAACGTCTATACTCGTCCTTGTCATCAATCGAAACACTCATCTTAGAAACAACTTGCTCGCCTAACTTATAAGCGTCACCAGTCGGCCCATCGTTGCAGAGAACTTCGAGAATAACCTTGACAGCGAGTCAGTGACTTTATTCGGTAAAACTTTTCTTTTCAACATTTAATCAAACACCTTCAATGCATTCTTGAAAGCATCGTATCAAACGACTGTTTTTTCTCTTCGGACTCCTGTACGCATCAAGAAGTTAAGGAATGAAATTGAGATTCCGATAACAGTTAAGGACCGGAGGAAGACGATTGGAAAACGGAGGAGGGTAGAGTCTACGATGGCCAAGTGAAGGGAAGAGGAGGCGATATTGTTTACAGTTACGGGTGGCCCGGGATAGTTGGTCAGACTTCAGCCTACATGACGCATAACTACAAGATGATCCAGGTTTCAGAACCCATCGTTATAACTTGTTATTCATTATTCACCAACCGACCGACCTTTTCACTCCTCGCTCGGTAGATTTTTTTTACTTGTAAAAATAACAATACGTCGGACGTCGGTAATTCTATGATGTGTCTGTCATTCTTTTAACAAAAAAAATCTTCCAAGTCGAGAATTAGAAAATCTTCCAATGTCAGATTTACAGTTTTGACATCCACTTAATATTCTCTCTCATCATACTTTTAACACGTGCTAATTGTGGAAAGAAATTCTCAAGGGGGGAGGTTAAGGGAAACATAGCATCAAGGGATAGACTGAGACGTAGATAAATGAATGTGACAGAAAATTGTGTATTATGGTGAAAAACCTGAGACAATATCGCATGTTTTTCAAATGCAGGTTCGCGAGGTGGATGCTAAAAGAGGGCTTTGATGCAGCGGGTGGATTGGTGAATACACAAGACATTGATGATTTTGAAACCATGACTCATGAAATTGAGAGAATCACTCTTGGATCAAAGTCCTGGGGATTGCATTGGACAATGTTTGGTTTCATACTGTTTCACATATGGAAGGAGCGAAACCAACGTCACCATAGAGGAATTTCAACCTCGCAGGAAATGATCATAAAGGAATGAATCAGATTGACGAAAATCGGTTTCAAGGAAGACAAATTCAAAAAGACACACAAGAGGAATGCGGAAGGGCATTACACCAATGTGATGCTTTTCACTTGCTGATCCACAACAGGGTAGAAGAAGAAAGTTAAGATTGATTAACTGTCGGGCAAACCCGTTTCCTTAGATAGAGAGTAAGTAGAAAGTAAGTATAACTTTATTTAAATCAATTGTTTTTGTGTGTTAAATTTCTTTAAACCTTAATTTTTTCTTTTAATATATAAAACAACTTATTCAAAAAAAAAAAAAAATAAATCTCAAGGGTGTATATAAAACATTGAGTAAAATAATGGTGCTAACTTCAAATTTTGGGAAAATATGCAACCCTAAATAAAAATATTACGATTTTCTTCTGCGAAAAGGAAAAGAAGGGAAGGCGACACGAATCTTGGATTGAGGAGAGAGAGCGGGAGAGAGAGAGAGAGAGAGAGCACCGATCGTTTCGTCTTTCGAAATCTCGTGATCTCGTGGAGGAGTTGTTTGATTAAACCAAAATCACCTATCATCTTTATCTTCTTCTCCGCATCAAGGTAAAGAAAGAATCAAAGAGATTTCTTTTATTCTTTTTGAATTTTTATATGTTTTGGATTAAGTTGGATTTTCAATATCGATTCCGCTTCTTCTTTTGGTACGTTTCTCTAGATTTTTGGTGTATTCAAAATAGCATAACCAATATTTGATACTACGATTCTGAATTTTTTACGATCAGTATATGGTCGGAGTTTATTATAGATTTGTTTATAACTTTATATCTTCTATGATGTTCGGAATTTGGTGTTGTTCTTCAGTGTTCATCTTTCTGTGTTTCCGATTTCTAGCTAATTTTTTCTTGTGACGGAATTATAAGGACCAAATGTTGGAGTATGGGGAGGTGACCGGGGACGGTATCCCGTCGATCATTTTAATTTTATTAAATTAAAAATATCACAAAACAGAAAATACAAAATATCCTTAGTAGACATGTTTAATATTAAAAATATTAAACATTTTAATTAAGATGTTTACCATCTTCTTTCAAAATAAAACATGTTTACCACCTTTAAAATTAGTAGAGGTATGCTGATTTTATATATGCTATTTGAGTATTTTTATAAAAAAAACAGCAGCCGATGATGACTAGTACCAGCAGCACAAGTGGAATCACTAGCTGGAGGATAGGGGTAATCGAAAATAGCTAGATAAAGGATGGTGGGAGTGGACTGTTGAGAGTTGATGGGGTATTAGGATTTAGGGAATAGAGCAGGTTAAGGGACGATGATTTATTTTTTTATTGGATTTTTTATATTAATATAAGATGATTGATTGAATATCGATAAATGAAATTAAGATTTTTTTTAAGATTAATCCTATATAATAAGTATTATCACATTTTATAATTTAAAATATTTATAAATTACCATTGGGGATGTGTACCCAAAAATGCCCGGGGATTTTGCTACTTGCTTTATTTCCGTTAATAAAGGTGTAAAATGTAAATATTGATATTTTGTACGATTCAAAATATAAAACACCTGCTTAAAGATTTGTTTTTACTGAAGTTTAAAGAATGTGTTGATTACTTATTTAGTGACTAATTTTAAGGTTATATATATAACATATAGAATAGATTTCAAAAGAGGTTGGATCCCTTTTAATAGTTAATAGATTGTGTATTTTATTTTTGAAATAACTAACGATTCAAGTAAAATTAGCAAAAGGTTTTAATTGTAAAATTGTTGAAAATGATTTTTTTTTTATATGATATATTACATGTTAATATGTTTTGAAGAATTCACATAAAACACTGTTTTTTTTATTAACTTTGGCGTTTTTTGTCGTAAATAACCCATGTGTTTTTTGTAAACAATATCTGCGCTATTTTGTAAATCCTAAATTTATCCATTATATAAATTCTACAAATTACATCTGAATTCCAAGTGTTGGCATGTGGGACCAAATCTCTTTTGCAATCTTTGCGACTTTTAGTTCTTATGGCTTTCACTGCCTCCTATGTTTCTACTACCTCCAATTTTCCATGTGATGGAATTTTCAGCTCTAAAAAGGTTGATATCATCACCTGAGCTCAGTGTCTCTTTCCATTGTATGGAATCAATGCCCTGCCTAGGCTGTATATCTTGGAGAGCTCTGTTCTCCACATATCTGTAATATTAAGATAATTATTAATATTATATAGAATTAAAATCTTTAGTACTGCCAAAGCACCCTTTATTTTGTGATTTGCTAGCTGCCAAGTGCAAATAAATTTTTGACATTTTTCCTTTGATCATTTTAATCCCAATTTTTCCAAATAGTTAGAAAGATGAAAATTTTACATACTTTGCAGACATTTCAGTAATCCTGTGTCTACTGAATTGGTGAACTGTGAGATTTTGCAAAATAAATGGATTGTAAAACCAGTTCTGCTTCTTATCCTGACACAGCCACTACTGAAAATCAAGAACCAAAAGTGCCACAAGAGTCAGGGGAGGACCTGCATGTAGGATACTATATTTACAGAGATGATGTTGTTAGGTCAAACCATGATGAAAGTATGCTTGGTGTTGTTATTGAAGTTCCTGGTGATTCTGATTCAGATAGCAGCAGTTCATACGACAGTGATGTTTATGGTGAAAACCATGCTGCTGATGGTAATGATAGCACTCCTGCGAATAAATCCAGTGAGAAGAATGACTGTCTTGCCACTGGCCAAGCCAAAGTAATATGGATTGATGGAACTGAAACTACAAACAGTCTGAATGACATTTCTCTTATTAATAGGGGCTTCCTACATGGGGATATAATTTCCTCTGTAAGAGACCCCACAGGACAACTTGGTCTTGTTCTCGATGTTCACATTACAGTTGACCTGCTGTCTTCAGCTGGAGAGTTGGTTACAAATGTATCTTCCAGAGATTTAAAGCGCTTTAGAGAATTCACAGTTGGTGATTATGTAGTCAGTGGATCATGGCTGGGTCGGATTGATGATATGATAGAAAATGTAATTGTGTTATTTGACGATGGGTCTGTTTGCAAAGTCATGAAGGCAGACACTTCACGCCTCAAACCTATTTCCAAAAGCATAGCTTCTGATGGTGTTTTTCCCTACTATCCTGGCCAGCGTGTCAGAGCTGCTTCTTCATCTGTTTTTAAAGGTTCCAGATGGCTTTCTGGATTGTGGAAAGCCAACCGCCTTGAAGGTACTGTTACTAAAGTTCAGGCTGGAACACTATTTGTTTATTGGATTGCTTCGTCTAACCCAGGTGAAGGTTCTAACAAAGGTATGGTTCCTTCTGAAGCGCAGAATCCCAAGGATTTAACATTGTTATCTTGTTTTTCACATGTAAATTGGGCACTGGGTGAATGGTGCTTGTTTTATGGTGCTACAACAACAAAGGAATTTGACAATTCCGCAAATGAATGCATGCCTAATAATAAACAACTCAACAAACTGAAGAAAGGCATTGTATGTGAAAGTGAGAACGTTAAAGAAGTCCAGAACAGTTTAGAATCTCATCATATTGAAAATGGTCATATATTACACTCTTCACCAATTGAAAGCTTAGATGGAATTGCAACCAATGATCAACGTGGGGCCTTTGATAATGTACATGAAGCATCAAATATAGATGAAATAAGAAAATTAGAATGCATTAATGCAGCAACAGAACCTCAATCATGCAGTGGTACATCATCATGCTTGAAAGATTCCAGTCGTGAAGGCTTCCCTGCTTATCGTAAAAAAATCCGTAAAGTTTTCTTTAAAAGGGAGAAGAAAGTTCACAAAAGAGATGAAGAGCATGCAAAAACTTTTATTATTGCTAATATTAGTACACAAGCGGATGTAGTTTGGCAAGATGGAACAAGAATGTTTCAAATGGACTCTAAACTTCTAGTTCCATTCAACAATCCTGGAGATCAAGATTTCTTTCCAGAGCAATATATAATAGAGAAAGCCTTGAATGAAAATGAGAACACTTTAGATGAAAATGAAGGTTCTGCAGTGAAACGTGTTGGAGTCGTAAAAAGTATTGATGCAAAGGAACGCGTTGCATGTGTTAGGTGGCTGAAACATGTTTCTAAGCCAGAAGATATGCGGGAGTATGATGTGGAAGAAATGGTAAGTGTATATGAACTTGATATGCATCCAGATTATGATTATTGCTATGGAGATGTTGTTGTTCGGTTATCTCCTGTTTCGATTCCTTCAAGTTCAGTCACCTCCGAGCCACAAGTTCAGGAACAGGATGATCATATGACCCCAATGCAGATCAGTACAAACAATTTGTGTCATGATGTAGAAAATATTTCAAATGGGGGATCAAATGTTGACCATTCAAGCCTGTCATGGGTTGGGCATATTACAGGTCTAAAAGATGGTGATATTGAAGTCACATGGGGGGATGGAATGGTTTCAAAGGTATGATACAACAAAAGGCATTTGTCTTTGCAAGTTTATCATCATCCTCTTGGTGTAGAATGGTTTCATCTTGTGAATGTGGCTGAGTGCTCACCTTGTTTATCAAGGT
Organism: Zostera marina; assembly: GCA_001185155.1. Lineage (NCBI taxonomy): Eukaryota > Viridiplantae > Streptophyta > Magnoliopsida > Alismatales > Zosteraceae > Zostera > Zostera marina. The sequence continues at coordinate 405,697 of LFYR01001258.1, forward strand.
ATTTAGGAGTTTATTCATATATCACTTACTGTAGTTATTATTTTGTTTTAGGTTGGTCCTCAAGCAATATATGTTGTTGGTCGAGAAGGTGATGACGAAAGTTTAGGTGGAGGCAGTGAATACAGTGATGGTGCTAGTTGGGAGACAGTTGAAGAAAATGAAATGGTTGCACTTGATTCTTCTGAAGTGGTTTGTTTTCTCATTTGGTCATATATGCTATACTTTGTGTTTGACCAGTTTTTTTACATTTTTATAATTATTTAACTTTCTTATTGCGATTCAATTCATGCCTATTTTATATATATACTATTTTGTCTCAGGCTGGTTCGGAAGCGAAATATATCATTGGTCGAGAAGGAGACGATGGGAGTCTGAATGAAAATAATCAAACTACTGATTGCAATGGAGTTACAAATGAAGGAAGTAAAATGACAATGCTTGATGTTTCTAAAGTGGTATTGCTTCTCATTTGATCATATATACTTAATTAGTAGCAATTACTAATTAGTTTTTTCTCTCTTATTTTTTCTTTTCACATTGGAATTTGATTTATGCCTAATTCCTGCTTCTCTGATGATTAGGAATCCATTCTACCTCATTCTATTGACAACAGCGTGGTGGATGTAAAAAATACAGAAACTCATGATTTGCAAGGTGGAGGCCTTGAACAAAATAGTCCTCTTTCTTCTGCTATCAATTTTGTCACAAGTTTAGCATCTGGATTTTTTTCTCATGGGAGAAAAGAGATAGATGTAATGGATTCCAAAAAAAGTGATTTGAATGAATCTGAAGTCAAGGAGCATCCTGTCCCATTTGTTGATGCAGATTCTGAAGTGATTAACTCTAGTTATTTGTCAGATAAAGAAAGTGTAAAGAGCAATAGTGCAGATGATGTAGGTGGCAAAAGTAGCTTCAAACACTTTGACGTGGCAGAAACCCCCTTAGACCATTATTATTATTTTAATACTGAAAGTGAACAGGTAGACTAAGTTACTCCTTTATTTTTATAGGTTCCTTATGCATATTTAATGAATAAAAACTGCATTTCTGCACTCTTTTGACTTTTTAATTCTAAATTGCAGAAAACTGGAGATAAAAAGTGGGCCAAGAAGGTTCAACAAGAATGGAACATCCTTGAGAAAAATTTACCAGGTAGCACAAAATAAATAATTTGAATATGGTCGTCTTTTTGAAGTCCTTTTTAATTTTCATTTGATCAAAATAATATAAAAATCTTGTATATTCTGCGCAGATGAAGTATATGTTAGAGTTTTTGAGGATCGAATGGATCTTTTAAGAGCTGTCATAGTCGGTGCTTGTGGAACACCATATCAAGATGGCCTTTTCTTTTTTGACTTTCATCTCCTTCAGGATTATCCACGAGTCCCTCCTGTATGATATTATTGCAATTTAAATATAATATCTCTGAATTTATTATTATTTTAATTTTTTGATCACCAACAAATACTATTCTTTTATTGTAGTCAGTATACTATCACTCTGGTGGTTTGCGTGTAAACCCTAATTTATACGAGAGTGGCAAGGTCTGCCTGAGCCTTTTGAACACATGGACTGGTAAAGGAAACGAAGTGTGGGACTCAGATTCTTCTAGTATACTACAAGTTCTAGTTTCAATACAGGGTTTGGTACTAAACTCTAAACCATATTTTAATGAAGCTGGATATGAGAAACAGATAGGAACTTTTGAAGGGGAGAAGAATTATTTACCCTACAATGAAAATACTTTTCTATTAAATCTGAAGACAATGATGTATCTTCTAAGAAAGCCTCCTATGGTAAACCATTTTTCTTGCATCTTTTTACTTACATACGTTCATCAATTTTAAAATATTTACTGTAATGCTCTTAATATTATTATAATAGAAGCTTGAACCGAAAAAAGAAGAGAGATCTGTTGAAATGTATCAATAGAAATAAGCTGAAATCAAGTGGAATCAGAAAAAATCCGACATGAGAAACCAGAATCCACCGGAGACAACATGTATAGGAAGGGGAAGAAGAATACCTGGCGAAAACAGAAAATAAGCCAATCTTTACTTCCACCTTCTGTTCCTTTATTTTCATTCTCATGAAAGCAGAATACATCAGAACATGAAAGAGCTAATGCTGAGAACGTGTCTTTTGAGAGTGCGAGATGCTCAATTAGACGGTGACATGGTAGGTGCTATGTTAGAAAGTTTCCTTGTATGACAAAGTATTAAGGATCCTAACTGTATCTGTATTTCAGAATAGATGTGTCTCAAGGTTTAAGATACCCTGAGATAAACTATACTAGCAACCTGTGCCTTAGGGTCTCCTTGTATAGTTGTATGACATAAAGTATTAAGGATCCTAACTGTATCTGTATTTCAGAATAGATGTGTCTCAAGGTTTAAGATACCCTGAGATAAGCTATATTGGCAACCTGTGCCTTAGGGTCTCCTTGTATGACATAAAGTATTAAGGATCCTAACCAAGCTTTTACATGCGAGTAGGCGTTCATGCCTTAGGTCGCCTAGGCGTCGCCTAAAGCATGGGGGGATTTTTGCATAATTTCCCCCATAATTTTCCCTAAAACATGGGGGGCTTACTGGAGTGGGAATTAGGGTTGGCCGGAGTGGGAAATAGGACTGGACAGAGTGAGAAGTAGAGCTGGCCGGAGTGGGAGAGGTTGAGGTTCGCCGGAGCAGGCTGGGTGATGTTCGTCGAAGCTGACCGGAGGTTGCCGGAATCACCTTGCGACATTCGCCGGAGGTCGCCGGTCGTCGGAGGAGGTTGGCTGAAAAAAAGGTGGGAGAAAAGAAAAGGTGGTTGGAAATTTTGAAGAAAAGAGAGGGAAATGGGAGAAAAATGATGGAATAGGGTTTTAAAATTCTAACCCTAACCCCCTCTTTTTTAAAGAGATTTAATGGGTATTTGGGTTAGATGGATCCGCTTAACCCGCCTAGCGCATGAAATCAATTTCCTACATGTGCTAGGCCGCACGATCGCCTAGGCGATCACATGTAAAACCATGATCATAATTTCAGAATAGATGTGTCTCAAGGTTTAAGATACCCTGAGATAAGCTACACTAGCAACTAGGGGTGGGCGTGGTGGGTCGGGTCAAACCTGAACCCGAACATGTCGGTTTGGGTTTGGGTCGATATTTTCGGTCATGAAACCCGTTGCGAACGACCTGAACCCGAGTATTTTTCACCCGATTTTTTGGGTTGGGTTTGACCCGAACCAAACCCGACTCACCCGAAACCCGAAGAAATTTATAAAAAAATCATTAAAATATAAATAATTAATATAATTTTATATAAAACACTTTATAAAATTTTTAATATACATAATTATAAATTTCTCGTCTTTTATAAACCTTAATTTCATATCCTAAAATTTAAACCCTAATTTCATTTCCCTCTCCTCTTCCACTTTCATTTTCCCTCTTTTCACCGTCGCCGGTCCTCTCCTCGCCGTCGTCTGACCTCTCCTCACCATCGCCAGACCTCTCCTCACCGTCGCCGGACCTCTCCATCTTTACAAACCCTCTCCATCTTCACAAACCATTTTATTTGATTTTTATAAAATTTTAAAATTATTTAAACAATAAGGTTTTTTATGCAAAATATTCAATCAATTTATTAAATCCGAACCCGGACTCGACCAAACTCGACCAAACCCGACATCTAAACCGGGTTCAATTTTTTGACCTTCCCGGGTTTTAACCCGAACCCGATTTGAAAACTCGGGTCCGGGTCTAGGCAAACCCGAGGGAAACCCGACCCATGCCTGATCCTACTAGCAACCTGTGCCTTAGGGTAATAAGCACGCTTAATATACCAAACAATATTTTTAAACTTTAAGGAAGGTTTCATATGCGGGCATGTGGTTATGTGATTGGCATTTCTGCATATACACGCTAACTTAAGCAGAATTATGAGTTATGAGACATCTATTTATAAGAATGGATGATTACACATCATACATTCTATGAAATATCAAATATATAATAATCTCTGCTATTATTTTTTGGCATTTATTTACATTTCTAAGTATTTGTTGCTATAAATTTCACAGGTGTGTAATACTGTTATTTTCTAATCACTTGTTTTTATTTATTTTAGCATTTCGAAGAGTTTGTTGTAAATCATTTTCGAAGAAAAGCTCACAATATTCTAAAAGCTTGTGATTCGTACATGAAAGGTTGCGTAGTTGGTTCGCTTACAAAAGATGCATGTTCAACTGATATAAACATTGAGAATTCTTGTTCTGTTGGCTTCAAGCTGATACTGGAGAAAATCGTACCAAAGCTTTTTAAGGAACTTAAAGAAATTGGGGCTGACTGTCAACAGTTTGAACATTTTCTATAATTTTGATTCATTTTTCGAAGAATTGAATATTTCATTCATCAATGCAAGTATTGTCGACTTGCTTTTGGTATGGTAAAATCTACTACTGAAAATACACAAATTTTGCTAGTGTTTTTTAATAAAAATACAAGTCTCCACTGACCAAAGATTTCAATGTTCATTACAGGCTAGTTTGCTATTTTGATGACGCATCTCAGTCAGCTCAAGTGGCAATATAGTTCAGTGTTTTCTATGAAAAGGAGTCTGTCAACAGAAAAGAAAGAAATTATTCATGAGGTCTGTGGTGTTATTTTTGGTTTTTATAGTTTATCAAATCATCATTTGAGCCTGGAAGAAAGCCTATTCTTTTTTAACATACAAACATTTTGAGGATGGGGTTCAGTACTTGTTTGCAAACATTTTTATACTCTGAAGTCTGAACCTTGATTTAAAGTTTGAAACTGTCTAATTCTCCATTTAGTTTTTTTAATGCTAAATATGGAACAATCTAGTTTTTTTATAACAGAGGAATGTCTTACAGTTATAGACACATAAGTAGGTGCGGACAAAAAAACAGGCACATAATTCCAAACATCAGATGGAGAAAAACTAAACACGTACATTGAACACTAGAATACATGTATTGCATTTTACAACAGTACGTATAATGATAAAAGTCACAAGATTAGTACATTAAACATTATCATAAATTCATAATTGTTTATTACTACATACTGGGAAAGTTTTCCTTATTCGAATTCTTAATCATCGTCTCCAAAGATTTTAATTACTGGAATAATTGATTTTACATAAAAAAAAACTTGTTTATAATACATATTTATCATAACCCCGGTAAGTCGTAATGATATTGGACGTAAGTACGTAAGTCAACCTGGCTAACTCATTGTATTGCATATTTTTGAGGTTAAAGCAGGAATTACAGGATTCAGAAAGACTTCAAAAATAGTTTTGTAGATTTTGTATCATTTGTCATGAAGCATACTACTTTTCTTTGTATTACATCAAATAGTTTCATAAAACTTAGGATTCAGTGCGACATTCGGAATGACCCAGATTGAAACTCCAAAATCCTTGTCTTCTTCAACTATTTATTTATTTGGTTGATTTTATTTCTTCAATAACCGACGTATAGACTGCACAGTAATGTGAATTATGTGATGCATACATCAGTCATTAAATATGAGATAGTTGAGATAATTAAATCTTATCCATTCAGTACCATAAATCAATTAAAAAATAAAAATACAATACAACCAATGGATTAACCAACTGTGAGATGTTAATTCTTATAGTAACATCTAGTGCATTATATCAACTGAAACCTCAATTAATCTGTTATATAAACGAAGTTTTTGATTGTCTGCTGCAGAGTAGCTGTCACATACATAACAATAATCAGTTATTCTATTCTCTACATGTTGGCAACAAAATCAGTTCATGCTGCAAATACTCAGGGTCATAAATAAAACAAATTAAAGAACCACGAACCAAGGTCATACGAAATTTGCTACTGGAAGGAAATATTTAGTAACAAAGCTATCTATCGCCTTGCATTCTGCAGAATGAACGGAAACAAGGAGATATTTCAAGCTAGATGGAAATTATGTGAAAGAATAATGGTTAGCTAAATAAATTAACAATAATGGTTAGCTAAATAAATTAACAATAATGGTAGTAGAACTTCTTTTAAAGCAAGTCTTCAATTTTGAGGTTATAGAACAGTTGAATCTTTACCGGATCTTAGGTGTGTATTTAAAACTGCACAATGGAAATTCTGAGGGCTGTTGAAGTGGTTTTTTTTAATATACTAAAAATAAAAGTAGATGAGAAGAACACACTCAATATAGATTATTTTTCATATGAACTTCATTTAGAGAAGCAAGACTGTGAGACAAAAAGACAACTGACTTTAGGACGCAGATTAATACGGTGAAAGCTACAACTGAAAGAATGCTTTTTTAATCATATGAACTCTGCAATCGCAGACTCACAGTTATAAATCAAGCCAAGATAGAATCTAAGATATATTTAAAACAAAAATCCTATTTCTAATTCAAAACTTATTTTAAAATTACAAAATTAAATTCATAATTAACTGACCACAATCCCAGTAAATAATCTGTGTCTAACCAGAATCTCAAACATGACACATAAAACACATTCTCACTATCAGAACTCTAGAATGTTCTTGACAATTCTAGTCACGCAGTAAAACAACTAGGACTGATGAGTAAAGGATAACCAAACAATACCTATAAATACTCATTAAAACAAACTGCTTAAGATTTAAAAAAAAATCAACTTTTCTTGAAAATTAATAATCACTTACTTTTCCCATCATTCGAATTGGGATGGGTTGTGCTTGAATATCAAGAGTTCCTCATTGGGTTACTCGATATCACACAAACAATGAATTTTAAAGGCAGTTCTGATTATGGTTCAGAACAAAACTTACTATCTAATAAAATAAAATAAAAGACATCAATTTGAATTGAAATCTACATAAAAAATAATAATCTGAAAACCAAAAAATACGCTAAAGAAATAAAGACAGATGCATTAAATCTGAAAGAAATAGAAGTTCATACATGGACCCTTGATGATATTCCTCCTGGCAAGAAATCTTGAAATAGGAGGCGTGAGCGCAATGGTGATAGGAACTCTAACAGGGAAAAGTGCCTTATTCAAAAGAATTGCAACAGCAAGCGCACCTCCACTAGAAGTCGCCATCTCAGCAGTCCTATTACTTTTCTTTTTCTCTTGCTTCGACACCCCACTCTCAACGTAATCGTCCAAGATGACGATTGCGGAAGGGTCGGATCCGTTGACTTCAGATTTCTGTTGCTGCTGTTCTTCCTTGAAGCTGGAGGAAAGACCGACCTTCTGAAAGAGGGATTCGACGTCTACGTTGTTCTTGACGGCGACGTAGAGACCGGTTATTGAAGCGGCAGAAACGGAGAAGTGGACTCCGAGAGCAACCTTGCCGTATTTGTTAAAAAGTTCCCTGAATCTCCCTGGCGCCATTGTTGCCGGAAATCGAAATTGGTTGTGTTTATGGAAAATAAGGGTTTATGAATGCTGCTATCCTGGTCTGCTGTGCCGCAAGAACAAAGTTTGATCCAATAGAATTTTATAATAAAACTATAATCAATTAAAAATGCTAATTAAAATTAATAGTAGCGTAAAAAAAACTTCTATTTTTTTTTTAACCTTAGGTTAATGCAGATTTAAGTGTTTAACCTTAAATCTATTTGTTATTTTGTTTAATGCAATTTTACCTTACCAAAAATATATATTCGATAATGTGGATTGTGGAAGGGTAAACTTGTAAAATGCCTTCCTAAAATTCACAGTGGAACGGGTTTTTATGGTAAATTCACACTCAACTCAAAAGAGATAGCTGATGACTATCGATCTTCGACTAAGAACAAAATAAACTATTTTACATATCTATCTATCAAAATGACATAACAGCAAAACCGAAATAACAAGAGTTTTCAGCTACACTAAACAGTTATAGTGTAAGCTCTAGTATATCACCCAAGAATTTTGGTGTTCTACACTATTGGTAGGAATTCCTTTTGTTAAAAAAATTATACGAAATTTATGAAAACTAGAAATATTTCAGGGAGATTTTGTTTAATAAGAAAACTCAAATATTTGGTTTCAGGTTTTGTACAATCTGAATTCCAGAAAATCTAACCAACAATGCCCTATTTCAACTAACATCTCTAAATTCCATTCGGATTTTACATCAAAATTATTCTAAAAACTAACCTTCAATCTTCTTCTCCCTTTATTACATCAAAAAGTTCTGGACATTCAATGTGATCTCAGCAAGTTGAATGCTTCCATGTAAATTAGCAGCTTTGTGTGATGGCATGAAGCAGAAGACGTCAAGAAGCTTTTCACATTTCAATCCCCACTTCAGTATCAAGAAGTTGATCCGATGATGACCACTGCAGAACAAAATAACAAATACAATGAAATGTTAAACAACAATTCACCATAACTGCATAAGGGCTCGACTCCCTGAATAGGGTTACGTTGGCCCTCAAAATTCAATGAGTTGGACGTTACCTCCTGTTGTGGTATGTGGTTATGAAAACTGATCCAGGAGATTGTTGCAAGAGAAAAGTAACAGTCGCGAAAAGATCATCAAAATCTGAATCATTTGCAGAATCCATTAATTGATGATAAGCAACAAAAGATAATCAAAGAAAAACATACATACACTCATTCAGTCATACACACAATGCATACCCTTGTTATCATAAAAAACATCTGCTCCAAGCACAATCTGAGGATTGAGATTAAAAATGGGAGCATCCCACTTTCCCCAAGTGAGTCCCATTACCTAAATGTTTAATAATGAATATTATGAGCTTTTATAGTGTCCGTAGATAGGCAAGAACAATTTCATGTACCTCACACTTGACTTTATTCAGTTCACATGTTGCCCTTATGTTGTCGAGCACCTGCATCTCCCACAAATGATGAACAACATTAAGGATATCATAGTAATTCATATTTGGTTGAGAATGACGACTGCTATTCAGAAAATTGGCAATCAAATATCAAATTAAGAAGAGTTTATAGATGCATGATGTAATCAGCGATTGCATATCGACAATTGACTTTGAAAATAATTCTTATAAAACCATCACTTTTATATAGCAACCATATGCTTCGACTAATCAATTGGATTGCATGTGTTTAGTGACATCAATATATTTATGATATAGCAAAAGTCCTGCCAGATTACCTCTAATTTATCTGAGTTATCAGTCATCACAATGCTAGATCCCACCTTTGCAGCAACAAAACCAGGCAAAGACGTCCCTGAACCTAGCTGCAATCAGGATGGTCATTCATTCCAGTCATCCAGGGATTCGATAAAAAAAATCCTCTGAAATTATTTTAAAATTCGGTCCAAGAATTGCAAATGTAATCATGTTTACCCAAAATTGCAGTCAACTTCGAAACATCTTCTAAAAGAGAAAAAAGTTGAATAGTTTTCGAAAAATTGAAGACAAAAACAAGATTCTGTAAAAATTTCACCCTACTAATCACACGATTTTATGACTGAAATACGAAGCAGAATAGATCATAATTATCAATACCTCGACTACAGTTGTGCCGGAAAAACGAGCTCGTTGTTGCCACACATACTCAGCAAGTGCAATGCTGCACGGCCACACAAACATCCCATAGGTTTCTTCTATATTCTAGAAGAAGAAGATCTGAATGTAAGAAAACAAAAACTAAAATTCGACATCAATAGCAAGCGTCAAAATCGAACCTCAATGATATCGATATAAAAACCCCTATGATCTCCATCAGCACTGATGATATCAACATTTTTTGTTTCCTCTTCTCCAAAGTAGTGTCTGGAGATCGTTTTCATGATAGGAATGGGAACTGGAGAAACTTCGGAAACCGTACCGGAATTTCCTTTCGACCTTTGGGACGGCAGAGACGCCATTCCTATGCCTCCAACGACGTGGTACTCCTTCTAGGGTCAAACAACTGAAGCAAAGTTCCAATAGTTACCGCACCGCCTGACGCGCCAGCCACAATATTTATATAGAGAAATTTTCAGGTGTGGTTTAATCCTGTCCTTTCATTTTTATTAGTTAAAATCCAACGACTGCAATGCGATCTATCAAGTCTGATCCAATGACTTGGCAACATTTATTCATCTGACTAGTCAACCAACACTTCAATCTCCACCACGTCGACAAATATTCTCGCGAAAAGATTTACCGGTGGTATTTCGAAAGAAGAAAAAAAAGAATGATCACCAAAAATAATAATTAGAATATATAATTTAAAAAATTTAATTTCTATTATCATTTATTTTTCGATTTATAAAAAACATTTCTATTGTCGAAAATTTAATTTGAATTTCATTTCCTTCAATTTCTATTAATAAATAAATATATTAAAAAAAACATCTCTGTGGGTTAAGCTACCAAAAATATTTTTTGCCCGGAAGGTTTTATTGGGGGTTAAGCCACGAGAAATGTTTTTTCGTACTATTGGAGGCTAAGCCATCAAGCAACATTGATATTATCGCCAAATAATACACGACATTATTACAAGCGACACTATACTGCCAGCTACGTCGTCACGAGGATTAATACGGGAGGCCAAGCCATTAGTAATAGTCGTCAGAAAAAGTCATTTTTTCTGTAGTGGATCTTGTCTTCCATTGTGATGTATCGACTTCTTCTGTGATCATCAATTCATCATGAAGAGAGTATGAGGAGGTTTGAACTTTTTATACGAAGTTTAGGGTTTACCGTATCCTAATTAATACTCAACTTCTGATTTTTCAGCCGCCAAGAATTATGGAATTGTATTGATCATGTTTTTGCAGATCATCAATTAGCCGTTTATAGCATAGTTGGTTTTTACACCTAGTATGGATAACCGCAGATTGCTCTTTGATTTTCTTAATCATTGTGTGTCAATCGATGTGTTGGTTAGGTCTTTGAAGATCTCATTTGGATAATGAGTTGATTCTGGTGGTTACAGATGAGCTTTGTTTAACAAATAATTGAATCTCATTGTTACATGAGTTGCGTGTTTTACTCATTGTAGCAGAATTCGCAGCCATCAGATGTCATTGAATGATATGAACATGATTCAAGTCTTACAGTAAAATCCATTAATATCACAGTTGGACTATCGTGTCATATAACCTGATTTCAACTGTTTAAATTGGATGATTGAGATCTACGTACAATAAGGTAGAATATACCCACAGATCTACCTACTTAGTTTTTACCCAGATTTACCCAGGGCTATAAAATATTAATTAATTGGCTTGTAAGTTGGAATGATAGCTAGGTGGTGTAAAATCCAATAATATTACATTTAGAATATCATATCACCAGATTTCATCTATTTAAATTCGATGTTTGAGATCTACTTAATTTTCCCCAAGATTTGGAAAACCCACGGCTATAAATACCCGGCCGGGATCCGAGATTATTCACAATCCACATCCAGTATTTTTTCCGGTGAGAGGTATCCATCCGATCAAGCTATAATGGCAGCAAGAGTGGATTTGGATGGGCGTCTGATCAAGCCGATGACGATATGCATGATCGGAGCTTCATTGGATCTCATCTCTGCGAGAAGCTGATGTTCGAGACGTCTCACACCGTCATCGGTGTGGATGTCTACAATGACAAGATCTTTAGCTTGCACCTTCTCGAACCTGTCGAGAAGGAAAATTGCACTTGGTTCGGGAGGATTCAATTCCACCGGATGAACATCAAGCATGACTCTCGTCTTGAGGCGCTTATCAAGATGTCGGATTTGGCCATCAATCTCGCCGCAATTTGCACTCTGGCGGATTACAACACCCGTCTGCTCAACACTATCTACAGTAACTTCATTGACGCACTTCCCGTCATGAAGTACTGTGGAGAATACAGTAAGAGACTCATTCACTTCTCAACCTGCGAGGTTTATGGTAAGACGACCATCGGAAGCTTTAATTCTTCCCAAAGATCATCCATCCCCTCCAAAGAGGAAACTCCATACATATTTGGGTCTATTCAGAAGCAGAGGTGGTCGTATGCATGTGCAAAACAACTCATCGAAAAGATTGGTCTACGGTACGTAAAATACTATACACTAAACCTTAAATAAAAGATATATTTGTTTAAGCGTCATATAATTTTACAGCCGAGGGGGTCGAAAATGGTCTTAAGTTCTCCATCGTAAGACCCTTTAATTGGATTGGCCCGAAAATTGATTTCATTTCCGGAATCGATGGACCAAGAGAGAGTGTTCCCAGGCCGGGTTTTGGCTAGCTTGCTTCAGTAATTATTACTTACTAATTATCGCAGTAATTAAGCGGTAAAAAAGGTTACAGAAGCTGGTGGACGGTGGAGAGTCGCAAAGGACGTTCATATACATCAAGGACGCCGTCGAAGCCATGACTCTGATGATTGAGAACCCCGACCGGGCAAATGGGCACATCTTCAACGTCGATGCTTGATATTTATAAAAAAGGGGAAAATAAGAAGGATACAGTGGTAAATTAAACTGATGACCAAACATGTTTGTTTATTTGTTTGTTTGGTCATCAGTTTAATTTACCACTTTATCTTTTTTTTCTTTTACTTTTTGTCTTAAAAGTATACTAATTGGACTGATCACAGTAACTATTAAAGTTTCTGAAAATTCATGAGCTAGCTTTTTCAGTTGATATTCGTCCACCAACTTCCGGTAAAATTTATGTCTTCTTGTAGCATTACTTCCTCACTGTTTTCTAACCACTCTGATTATGAGAGTTTTGTTTTCATGTATAATGTAATAGTTTATTGTGCTGATATGGGGATGTGCACAACATTCTTCTTTCTAGTTTGGAAATACCCCACCTTATTTTCCTTTTGCCATTAATCCCATTGTCGACTAACTTCTGGAGAAACAAGATTCTCAATTTCATGCATATTTAGTTGTGAATTAATCTTAATTATAGTAAACTTTAATTAACAATATAACCGTATTAAAAAATACTTTTAAACTATATAAAATTGACTTGATATATGATTATTAAATGAAAATGAAAATAATTTATTTATTATCATCAAACAAATCTCTACACTGATTAAGTTAATTATTGTAGTTTGTATTTATTTCGATCTCATCAACTATTTTGATTTAACCCATGTTTTATCAAATTATCGTATTTTATTAAAGGTTAATCAACATGGTGTGAAAAAAAGCTTATCTATCTATGCAAGCTTCAAATTAAAAAAAACCTCATGACGAAACGTGTAGCTACTCCTCTTCAACAAATCTACACTTCAAGATCTCAAAAATTAATGCTTCATCAAATTCTCTACTACAAGATCTTGAGAATCAATGCTTCACCATAACCTATGCATGGATTTTACAATCTCAATCAAAAAGAGATGAGATTTCTTTTGAAAAATTTATTATAGATAAGAAATCTCTCTTCTACCAATGCTTGTTGAAGTTGAAGAAAATTACCGCTCCGGTCCTATGCCATCCACGTTTTCTATAAATTAAGGAGGGACACACCAAGCTCTCAAAACATCACTTATTAATCTATGTTGAAGCTCTCTTGTTGTCAAAGCTTTTTCTCTCCAAGTTCTCTTGCTCTTTTTCAAGCTTTGTGAGAGTTGTGCTCAAATTCTTCACTTCTTCTTCCCCTCTCCTACATGCTAAGAGTGTGTTAGAAGATCAAGATCCACATCTTGTAAGTGTTCCAAGTATTTTGAGAGACTTGTCTCAAGATCAACATTTGTGAGGTTATACAAGTTGACCATAAAACTCGATTTAATTTTATAAAGTTTTCGGGAAAACTCTTAAATTGAATCTACCTCAAAAATTCGGGAAAACTTGGTTCTTAAAAGTGTCATTAATACTCTAAGGTGTGTGTCTACCTGTAAAAGACTTGGTTTGTAAGAGATGTAACCTTAAAACTTACAGAGGTTTTTAAGAGAGCCTTTGAATACTCTAAGATGTTATGAGTCTACCCGTAAAAGACTTGGTTCGTAAGCGAAATATTCTTAAAACTTACAGAGGTCCTTAAAAGTGTCTTTGAAAACTCTAAGGTTTAAGTCTACCCGTAACAAACTTGGTTCTTAAGCCCTATAGCCATAAAGCTTACAAGAGATTTTGTCAATACCTTTAGGCTAGTGATCTTCATGTGTCATCGGCATTAGATTAACACTTGTTTGGATGAATCAGTATAAATCTTTTGTGTTCATTTATTTTCGATTTTTAGAATAAATAACTTAATAAGATTAAAAAATAAAGAGATCTCTTATCTAATTATTTGGTCACAGATTAATGTTGACAACTTTCTTGCAGATCTCTCATCCAGTTATCTGGTCCTTGTCTGAGGTTACTGATGCAACCCTTATAAGTGCTTGCATTAATAATAGGCTCGATTCTTGGACCAAGCCCAATAAAATGGCTTGAACTCTCATGGTAGACTTTCCACTTTTAAACCATGAGAGTATAAATATGAGTGGACTCTAAAGATGGAGGGCAGTTGAGTTTTATTTTATTCAAGGTAATTCTCAACGAAAATTCTTTCCTTCTTTATTTATTTATTTCTTTTATTTCTTTCTATTTTTTCTACCAAATTTCTTTTATTCTTACCTATTTTCAATACACGATTATACTTGGATTAGGATAATCTACTTTGAATCAATCGATTTGAAGGGAACATAAACCCTAATCAATTGTTTACTGTTCCATTGATTTGGAACGCAAAGTTTGGACATAAATCGTCCATTTGTTGCAACGGCTTTAAGGAAGTGTTCAAGGCTTTCATCAATTACTTTCAATTAAAATTATTATCCAGTTATCTGATCATATATATATATATATATATATATATATTTTAACTTATAATATAACTTGTATGCTTATAAGATAACTTAGCATTCATATACTACAGTTGAATTAAAAAACATTATCTGATAATTAGTTGACTCATTATTTGTATACTATAGTAAGCTTTGAAAGTACAGACAATTATTTTATAAATCCTTGTTCCTAACTTGTAATCTTAGTTATTCCGCAAATTAACTGATGGTGAGACATGTCTGAGTACGTCAGTCACTCCTAGCAACGTCGCTTTATGCCAGGCCCCCGGAGGGCTCCACGGTTGCGGAACAAAGGTCGTCGTCAAAATCCTCAAGTTAACCCCGTGAATCGCCGATTCCAGTGGTGAATTGTCGAGTTAAGGTCGAGATAATCAGCATTGGTAGGCTGTCGATCTCGTCCCTTAGGACTCGCTGACTCCGCCCCTGGATTGTCGACTCCCTACCTGAATCGTCGAATCGCGAGTGTTACTTGTTGCTAGCCCGCGCCATTAATGCGTCATTAACCGACGCTATTATGGCCGGGCGCAATGCCCGCCGCGGACTACGCGCCCGAGGACCCTATAAAAGGGGCCAATTGAAAGCAGATTACAAGTTCCACCCAACCAGAGTATACTCGGAGAGGAATCACCGATTCCCACACCTTAATCGTCCATTTCCCTCCTACAGGATTTGACGTAGAGCGCGCGTCGTGGACCACAAAGCCTTCGGCATCACCTCGTACAGCCACGAACCCCTAATAGTAGATTCCGTGCTTCATCACCTCTCTCAAGCTTGTCGGATACCATTGAAAAAATATTATATGAGATGTGTCCCATGTGTGTCTGAACTTGTGGTATAGTATCTGTTGGGGTAGATGTAGCCATGTCTATCTTTAACACAAGTTTCTGTAGAGATTTAATTTCACAAAGAGTTTATTCAAAAGGAGGTATCTAATTCTATATGATTTATATCCCAAGACTCCCTAGACAACTGATATCATGTGAAAATTTGATTCAAGACAGACCATATCTATCTATTTAACAGATTAAAATGCAGAATGAAAAAGGAACAATTTACAGTAAAAAAGAATTTGAACAAACAAGAAATTATTCTTATAGAATATGAACAAGAAGAATTAGATACAAAGAATCACTGTGTATGATTATTACAAACTAGGAAAACAATTTAGACAGAATTTGATAACTATCCAATATGATAGATTATCGTTCAATCGTTCGGAGAAGAAGCTCAATTGAGCGAAGGTGACGATTGAACCAAAAGACAGAACAAAACGAATTTAAGAGTACCTGAAAATATTGAAGGATTACTATGATTAGAAAAAGATTACCAAAGAGAAAAATGAAGGAATCAAATTGCTAAGAGCGAATTGGAAATGATCAAATTGATTAAAAAAACTCACAACTGAAAACTGGACTTGAATGCATTCACTGATTGCAGTAGTTGATTATATACTCCTCGATCTATACCTTAAAAAATCAATTGGAGTCAGGAACTGTTTAACTGGATTTTTTTCTTCTCCAGATTAGTAATTTTTTTGATTTCCCAAATTAGTTGAGTTTGGGTGTTGGATTTGGACCAAATTAGTTGAGTTGTTGGTTGTGCATGGTCATATTCACAATTGCTCTTGAACCAAATGCGAATTATATTTTCATCACAAATAGACTGATTGGGAACGCTTTGGACAGCAGTCAATAGACCTCATATTTTACAGGTCCTAGTCGGCGACACTTTCAGTGTTCACGATGATGGAGATTACATTCAAGGGTAGGAGTGACAATAACAGACACATTTGTAAAAAAACACTACACGATTTAGTGTCGGTTTAGTTTCGAAATTTTGACACGATTAATAATAGTGTCGGTTTAACGACACAATTACACGAAATGTAAATTTTGAACATGAAACGATTATTAATTAAATATTATATTATATTTTATAATTATAAAAATATCAAATATCAACATAGTAATCTTAATTTATTATTTCCGTTATTAACATATATTAATATAGTAATTAACATATTAAGTTATTAACTAATATCTTATTTTTTAATTTCTAATTTTTAACAAACATTTTCTATTGTCGACGAAAAAATTAATCGTGTCAGTCGTGTTGTGTCAACACCAATTGTCAGGTCTATTCAGGGGTGGATCTAGTAATGACCCACCGTCCCACCTAGGGTCCCCTATACATGTAAAAAAATTAAATTAAAATAGTTGGAAGATTTAAATTATTGTAAATGATAAGGGCTTTTAAATAAACATTACAGCAATAACTTATAAATTAATAATTATATCAAAAAATAGGGGGTTATTATAATTTTACCTTAATCAAATTAAATAAATATCCTCTCCCTCTATATCCTTTTCAGTTTTCACCGAATCATTTTCTACTTTTACAATACCTAAATTTAAAATCGATTTTTTTCTTCTCAAATTATTTTTTATCACTTCAAAAGCTCTCTCCTCTAAATCTGTTTGAAATCTAAGAGGTTAGTGGTTTAATTTCATCTATTTATACTTTTTTTTTGCTTTTGTTTGATGCTTTTATAATTGTTTTGATTTTATCTCTTTTTTGAAAAAAATTAAAATGGAGAGGTATTTATTTGTATAATTGTTTATGTCGAAAAAAACAATTTGGTTGAAATCGATCCAAGCAATCATGGATCGTTACGAGCAAAAGAAAAAGACATTAGGTTAATATAATAAACTGATTATCAATCAGTTAAGATTGGTTAGTTAGTTGAGTTACACCATTGTAAACACTATATAAAAGGTCATAGAGCCAATAATAAAATGGTCAGCTTTTGACATTCTTCCATCTCCGTAGAACTCTCCGATCTACTTCTAATATGGTATCTTCGACAGGAAGGGGCGCCACTCCAACGGCACCTTTCGATCCAATATCCGTTGCGACAAACACGGGTCTTGGAGGCAACTCGCTGATGACAGGATTTGCGGATCCTCTGGCGCCGACTCCATCGGCGAAGGTGATTGTAATGAAGCAATTGAAGTGTGTTACCTTGGATGAGGATAACTACTTCAGCTGGCGAGCACAATTCTCGGCACTTCTCTGAGGATATAAGCTCCTGGACTACGTGGAAGGGAGGGTTCAATTACCCAAGGGCTCTCCCGCTAAGCAGCATAATCAAATCATCTTGAGTTGGATCCTAACAGCAATTTCATCAACAATATTTCCGCAAGTTGCTGCACTCACCACGTCATATGAGGTATGGGAATATTTAAAACAAATTTATTCTTCTGGTTCGGAGACGCGTGTTCTTCATCTGCAAATGCAGCTTCAATCAATTCGCAAAGGAACCTTATCAATATATCACAATACTTGAAGAACATTTCGATATTGAAAGATAAACTCGCCTCCGCCAGTGAGAAGATACGTGATTCTCAAATTATCCTAATAGCTTTGCATGGCTTAAGACCTAAATACAAAGCATTTGTTACATCCATCACCACACGTTTCGATCACGCAATGACATTTCCGAATTTGCAATAACTACTGATAGATTATGATCTTCAAGAAGAGGAAAATATGAAAGTTGAAGCAAACGTTGTTATCAAGAAAGCATAGGAACGAAACAGTAGGGGAAAATCGCCGTGTCAAATATATTCCCGTAAAGGTCATAACGCGAAAAACTGCTATAACAGGGTAAATTTTATCCGTTTTCCTCCAGCTCATAACAGAAAATTAGTTCCACTCGGTCTTGGAAATCCTCGTCCTCCATCGACCAATGTTGTTACTATGTGGTACCTCGATTCGGGAGCAACTACATACATCACAGGTAATGGGTAAGATTCTCAAATCCTCTATACCTTATTCTGGCTCTACAAAGGTATTAGCGGCTAATGGAGAATCTATGGGTATCTCTAAATCTGAAAATTGTAAAATGATATCATCGGAAGGCTTCAGATATTATATAAATTTTGTTGACACGGCTACCCACTTTAATTGGGTATTTCCACTAAGAAACAAGGCCGAGGTGACTCCAATATTCAAGAAATTCAAGTGTTGGGCAGAAAAACAGTGCGGGAACAAGATTAGAGAACTCCAATCGGACAACGCAATGGAATTCAAAAAGTTAACAACAATTTTTGAACAATCAGGCATCCAACATAGGTTCTCCGCACCTTACATTCACCAACAGATGGGATCAGTTGAGAGATGCCATCGCCATCTGATAGATACAGCCTTAACTATGTTGAAGCATTCAAGACTACCGATAGTTTATTGGGATTACGTAATATTGATTGCGATATATCTATACAACCACAATTCGTCAAAACTATTGGACGGAGCTTCACCGTTTGAAGTATTATTTCAACGAACTCCAGATTATTCGAAATTGAGGGTATTTGGGTCAAAATGTCTTCCTTGTCTTCGAAACTACCAGGGAAACAAATCAGACGACAAATCGATCCCATGTATATTCCTCGTGTACCCGGAGAACCAAGAAGCATACTTATGTTACAATCCGGCAGGTCGTAGAATGTACATTTTTAGGGATGTACGTTTCATTGAGGAAGACTTCGGGCTAAATCAATTACTGTCAAAGGAGGAAGGTGCAAATATTTCAAGTTCAACGACGAAAAACCACGTTATCGGATGCCCCGAAATAGAAACTTTCGCTCAAATTGATAATCCAGAAGAAAATACATCCAAAACCGATGAACCCGAAAGTCAAAGTCAAAGAGAGAATGACGTATCTCAAGGAGAGGATCCGATCACGGACGACGATTTTCAGGTATCAAATTCAGAGAACTCAGACGATTCATCAGGCGGCGCACCGGTTCCGGAATTACCGGAACAAAATCAGGTAATTATCGACGCAGGTACGAAAATGGTGACTCGAGGCTCCAGAGGGATACGAAAACCAAATCCCAAATTTGCATTATCTACAGTAGCAACGGAACAATTCATACCTCGTTTTTCAAAGGTAGCACTTCTAAAGCCAAAATGGAAATCGGCAATGCAAACAGAGTTCGATGCATTGAAGAGAAACAAAACATGGACATTGATCGAGAGATCTCCGGGAGACAACGTGATAAACAACAAGTGGGTGTTTAAAATCAAATAGAAAGAGGATTGTACAATCGAAAGATATAAAGTAAGGTGAGTCGTAAATGGGATGAGGCAGATCGAAAGAAGCGACTATACACACACGTTTAGCCTGGTAGTAAAGGCGAATTCAGTTCGACTGGTACTGACCGTATTTCTTAGAACCTCAATCCTCTGAATTTGCTTATACAGTCATAGATTTTGAGCTGTGGCACAACATGCTTGGACATCCTTCATCAGAAAAAATGAAGATACTTGTTGAAGCCAACAGAATAAAGTGCAGATCTGATTTTTTTAAATCTATACATAAACATGATTGTAATAGAATAGAGAATATTTCTACTGATGTTGTGTTTTAAAAATAAAAATATTTCAGCAGTTAATAAAAATCTTGATTTAATAAAAGAGAATTGTAGTATTTGCCCACTTGCAAAACAAAGCAAACTAAAATACAAAGATAGTTTAACAAAATCAAAACATCCATTTAATTTAATTCACATGGATGTTTGGGGAAAATTCACAATAAACACACATGATGGATATATTTTTTTCTTAACAATTGTTGAAGATCTAAGTAGAACAACTTGGATTTTTCTAATCAAAAACAAAAATATGGTTTTAGAATGTGTTAAAAAATTTATATTAAAAGTTAAAAATATATTCAACAAAAGTATAAAAAAAATAAGGAGTGATAATGGAAGGGAATTTAATTCAATTAATTTTAAAAAATTACTTGAAGAATATGAGATAATCCATCAACATTCATGCCCATACACACCTCAACAAAATGCTATAGTTGAAAGAAAACATAAACATTTATTAGAAGTGGCAAGAGCATTGCACTTTCAAAGTGCAGCCCCATTAGAATATTGGGGGGAATGTGTTCTAACTACTGCCCACATAATAAACAGAATACCTTCCAAGGTATTTGGAAACAAAACCCCTTTTGAAGTCTTACATGAACAAATTCCAAACTATGAAAATTTTAAAACTTTTGGATACCTATGCTATATAACTACAAATTCTAGAGAACATAAGTTTTCACCAAAAACCTTCAAAGGAATTTTCATGGGATGCCCATCCAATACAAAGGGTTTCATAGTTCTAGAAATAGAAAATATGAAATTTCATATTTCAAGAAATGTGGTTTTTAGGGAGAATATCTTTCCATTCAAAGATATAGCTAAAAACACTAAAAAACAAAACTTAAATGAAAGACCACTGCAAAGTTTTTATAATCAGATTATCTATCAACATGATGAGAATAATATGATAGAAACACATTCTGAAAACACAGAATCTGGTGATATAGAGCCATATTCTGAAAATGAAGAACCATATTCTGAAAATGCAGATAAACATTCTGAAAATACAGAATTGCTAACAAAAATAAAAGCAATAAAAGATCACAAATTAAAGAAATAGCTGATCATGAAAAACAGGAAAATAATAACAACCTGTTTAACACAGCTGAACATAATCAGCTTAATAAAAACACATACAAGATCTGTTCTGAAAATAATAAAACTATTCAAACAGAAGAAAATGATTCTTCAGAAAGAACAAATACACAAGAAAGGTTATTAGAAAGCCAAAATCAAAGTCCAGAGCAAGAAGGAAACTCTGGACATAATGTTCTGAATAACAAACAAAAACACTTGGATGCTACTCCAGGGCATACATCAAAACAGTTCTCTCTAGATGAAAATTATAAGAGAAATAGAGAATCAACAGAAAAGATAACACATAGTCATGAACAAAGCAGTCTGAATGACCAACAAAATCATTCAGAAAACACCCCAGGGCAGATTCAGGTTAGAAGGGCTGAATCCAACTTAAATAGAAATTTATTAAGAAAATCAATACAAAATCCAGAGTAAAGAGAAAGCTCTGGACAGAATGGTCTAAATGACCAACAAAACCAATCAGGAAATGCCTCAAGGCAAATTCTAGAACTTAATAAAATAATAATAAATTCTACTAAAAATAGAGAATTATTAGGGAATTCAATACAGAATTCAGAATAAGAAGAAAACTCTGAAGGGGTTAATTCCAGAATTTCTCTAAACATTTCAGAACAAAATCAAGAACAAATAGAATCCCAAGAAAATAATCATATACAACCAACAAGTTAAAGAACAAGCTTGTATGGAAGAAAAATCAACAAACCAAAATATTTCCAAGATTTTGTTCTACAAAATAATAAAAAATCATATGAATCAAAGTATCCTATGAGCAATCATGTCTCATATAATAGGATAAATAAAAATCATAAAAAATATTTAAAACAAATAACAACCAATGATGAACCAATCTCACACAATGAAGCCTTAAAAGATCCAAGATGGATTAAAGCCATGGAAAATGAAATGGAAGCTTTAATAGAAAATAACACATGGGTTTTAACAAACCTTCCACAAAACAGGAAATCCATTGGATCAAAATGGATCTACAAGATAAAAATACAAACCAGATAGCCAAGTGGAAAGGTTTAAAGCTAGGCTAGTGGCCAAAGGGTTTACACAAAAGGAGGGTTTTGATTTTTTTGAAACCTTCGCACCAGTAGTCAAAATGGTAACTATAAAAACCATAATAGCAATTTCTGCCATCAAAGGATGGAATTTATATCAACTTGATGTAAACAATGCATTTTTGCATGGGGATTTACATGAAGAAGTATATTTAAAACCTCCTCAAGGTTTATTAAAAGAAACAGACAAGAGGGTCTGTAAATTGAACAAATCCTTATATGGGCTCAAACAAGCCTCAAGGAGCTGGTTTGAGAAACTAAGAGGAGTACTTTTAGAAATTGGATTTTCTCAAGCAAAATCTGACTATTCCCTATTTATAAGAGAAAGAAATCAAAACATATTATACCTAATTGTATATGTTGATGATATCATCTTAACAGGGAATAATGAAATGGAAATTGGCATAATAAAATTACAATTGGAAAAACAATTCAAACTAAAAGATCTAGGAAAGCTAAGCTATTTCCTAGGCATTGAGGTATCTCATTCACCTCAAGGCATATATTTATCTCAAAGGAAATATGCATTAGGCATATTGGAAGAATCTGAGTTTTCTGGTGCAAAGCCATCCAAAATCCCAATGGAAAGACATGTAGATCTCAAGAATGATAAATCACCACTGATTAAAAACCCAACCTTCTATAGGAAGATGGTTGGAAAACTGATATATCTAAATATAACAAGGCCTGACCTCAGTTTCTCAGTAAACTGGCTAAGCCAATTTATGCATGAACCAAGAGAGGTTCATCTTCAAGTTCTCTTCAAACTAATAAGATACATCAAGAATGCTCCTAGACAGGGGCTATTATATAACAAAAATGCAAGCATGATGATTAGAGGATATTGTGATGCTGATTGGGCAGCATGCCAAATCTGCAGGAAGTCACTAACAGGGTGCTGCCTTATGTTAGGTGATTCTTTAATATCTTGGAAAACTAAGAAACAAAACAAAATAGCCCGGTCTTCATGTGAAGCTGAGTATAGGGCTATAGCACAAACTACATGTGAAATTGTATGGATTCATCAATTGATAAATGAACTAAAAATTAAAATAAAAATACCCACAGATCTTTACTGTGACAACAAGTTAGCAATACATTTAGCAAACAACCCAGTTTTCCATGAAAGGACTAAACACATAGAAGTGGATTATCATTTCATAAGAGAAATGGTAAACCAAAAGAAAATCTCACTAAAACAAATTGGAACTAAGTTCCAACTTGCTGATTTTCTAACCAAAGCACTTGGTGAGAAAGAAATCGCAGCATTTCACTCCAAGCTTGGAATACTAAATATATATTCCAAGGCTTGAGGGGGGGTAAAGGAATTACAGGTCAATTAAGATTAATTAAACTGTATTAATATGATATCTGTCTCAGGACCTATTTGACATTTTGTATGTAAGATTACTATGCAATAAAATAGCCCAAGACAGACGAAAGAAATAACAAAGAAACTTAAGGCAAAAGTGCACAAATTTCATAAAGGACACACACAAGCAATATCGAGGAACTTAATGATGAAGTTGCAAGATTCCCAATTAATTGTAAATGGGCTAATTGAAGCTGGACCACGATCCAGTCCAAAGATCAAGTAATTAGTTATTGTTGTAATAGTTTAATAACAATAACAGTTAGTTAAATAAGTTTAGTTAGTTGTAATTAGCTTATAAATAAACAGCTTGTAAGTGTGTTTAATTAATTGAATGATTACATTGATTTGATAATCATCTTCCCCTAATCTCCCTCTACTCCTTCAACTGATTCTAGGCGACGGTTAAGTCGCAAAATCCTAGAATCTTCCCTTTTCCGGTTCATATTCCCGCAACTGGCTGTGGAAATCAGTACCCAACTGGAGATTTAACATATCTGACCACAACTAGCCTGGGGTCATGGCTCCGTCACTGATTACATTGGGCGATTTTCAACATGCATGGTATCAAAGCACACATAGAAATTTAGAGAAGAATCAGAGGTTGAAGAAGGTGCAATTTAAACAAAGGAGAATGTCTTTAATGGTAACAATGTATGGCTTTAGCGAGCGCAAGTGTTGCAACAATGGGAATAATTTTTTGCTCATTAATACACTCTTGTTCAGACAAAGTTTGTATTTCTATTACAAGTAGAAGGTTTTCAACCGCCCAGTGCGGTTCTTGGTCAGTAGTTGAACCGAGTTAAACCTAATTAACTCTTTTAGCTTTCTATTTAATTATGTTTTTCTTTAAACTTTTGTTAACTTTTTTTCTTCAATAATCCAAGTACCTTAACAAAAAAAAGATCTATTGCCGTTTGAGGATCATAATATAAATTACCCAAATATAAAATGGGTAAGTCTTTAAATGGTATCCGCATTCGAATATGGTGTTCGAATTTCAGATACAAATTTAGATAAAAAAATTGATATCCAGATAAATATTTAAGGAGAAATCTAGAGATAAATGTATAATAAATTAATAATATATTATAACTAAATATTTATTACCTAACTAAATATTGTTTTATAATTTATAATTTATTAGTTTATAATTAATTATATTTTAATTTTTAGGGTCCTCATTTCTTCATTCTTCTACTCTTCTCCCCTCTTCCGCCGACCGCCTGATTCTATTTCTTAAATCTCAATGTTCTCATAACTCCGCCGAAATCTGTCTCGATCTACTCCGACTGGCGACTACTCCGTCGTCTACTCGTCTGGTATTTATTTTATTTTTCAGTACTCGGTCTCTCTCTACTCTACTATACCGGTTTCAACAATTGTTTCAAAGAGCACTTTTAGTTGGGGTTGACGTAGAATTGAAGATACACGATTATCGTTGAAATCTGATACTGTTGATGTTAAATCTTAGAGTCGCCGACTCTTCACATTAATCTTGCTTCAGGTGTAGACGTCGGCTATTGCTGGAGATTGTGCCGGCAGAGAGAATAAAGAGGAAGAGGGGGAAATTTAAGGCAACAGTAATAACTGTCAATAGGACAGTTAGAACGAGAAGAGAGAGAGAGAGTGTGTGTGATTACTGATTAGTGTAAAATTGATTAATTAGAAATGTTAATTACAATTCAATTCAGAATTAACTAACATTACAACTAACTCAATGTTATTTGTCTTAGCCCAACAATTTCGACCCGTCTATAGTTGGCCCATTGACGTTTTATTGAAACTCTTGCGTTTTAGCCCTCCAGTTTTTTTATAATCAACTTTCAAGTGTTGGGTAAATTACCTGCTAAGAAAACACTTAATAACGAATTGTTAATGAGTACTGACTTTAATCGAAATTACACTTAGCGCTCCAAATTCAGTATAATTAAACTTTTCCAGTTCTCTTATTCTGTTATTTCTTAACTCCTGTTTTAGTACAATTTAATCTATTTCGGACGGATTTAGATTATATTCGGATTCGGACCTAAAAATTGGGAACCTTATGAATTTTATAGAAATATTGCATATTTTACCCCCGATTTTGAATAAATATCATTTACTACTTCTGACGGAAGGGTTTTTTTTCATCGAAACGTCAGTTCGCGTTGTCGATTTTTTCTCTGCGATCGATGGCAGTTCCGTCTCCGACCGAAGAGGTATCTAGGAGGGAGGAGTTCGACGGAGGATCTTTTTCGGTTTCTTCGGGCTGTGCTTGCAGAGGTATCGATGTCCCGTCTTCATCAACTTTCTCTTCTTCTTCCAAGGTGCCGGGAGATAAAGCTTCCACAGATTTTAATGTCGGGTTTGTCGAAAGGACGATTTCTGCTGCCGGTGCATCAGTGCTATCTGCAATTCTGGTCAACCCTCTCGATGTCGCCAAGGTAGGTTATGTCTTTTTTTTTTGTCTTTTTCCGCCTTTTCCATCAAAACCCCCTATTCGTTCGTTTTCGGTGATTTTTGGAAGAAGCATGAATTTCAATACTTTTTTTCGCAGACAAGATTACAAGCACAGGATGCTGGAGTTCGGTATTCCTCCTCTCCCTACCAGCCCAATATCCACAGCCGAATGACGTCTTTTGGGTCGAACAGAGTACTTTTTTATTTATTATCTTTTTATTCTTCATCCATGGACGATTGGACGGACTTTTTCTTTGGAAATTCATCTAATTCGGACTTTTTCTTTTTTATTCAGATTTTCGCAGATATGAGATGTTGTTATGCGTCATGCAATCATCTTAATGCTCAAGCAATCTGTACTTCTGATTGTTTTGAATATAAAGGAACCCTAGATGTATTCAATAAAGTTGCTCGACAGGTATATAATTTTTTTCTTCTTTCTTTTCAAAAATGTGTGCATGTTTAAAATCAATGATTTGCAGGAAGGACTTGCTAGACTTTGGAGAGGCACAAATGCAGGTCTTGCATTGTCTATACCAACTGTAAGCGATTATTCTTTGGAATAAATTATACTGAAAATCTGAAACAACAAATATTTTAATCCAATGAAGATGGTAGAATTCATATATTTTTTATTTCTTTATCCTAATTCTATAAATGAAAAAATGGTGAGGATTATCAAAATGCAACCCTCATTGCATTGATTACATATACGATTTTTCAGGGTAACAATCAAAGAAAGTAACAAATAAGATAACCTTACTATAATGTATAAAGTAAATGCATGGCTACTTATCTACATTATTATAGCTACACAATAATAAATTCAAAGAAGCGGATGTTCTACAGTTACTCACTTACTGGGGAATCTAACCTTTTAAATTGTGGCCTTTTAACTGATATTTTATATTTTCTACAGGTTGGGATATACCTACCTTGCTATGATATATTCCGAGACTGGATTGAGGGATTTACAAACCAAAACTATCCCACTATGACACCATATGCTCCCCTGGTTGCCGGTTCTTTAGCCCGTTCCTTGGCCTGCATTACATGTTATCCTATTGAATTGGCAAGGACTCATATGCAGGTGCTTGTCTTGTTTTCTTCATGGTTTTTTATAAAATACTATATTATACAGTGAAAGACTGACAGCTATGTTTATGCAATCAGTAAATAGTAAATACTTAGTATTTTCCATAAAATTCCATTTGGTACATATTGGTATATAATTATATATTAAAAAAAGGGTTAAAGAAATACGCCACTATGTAGTATGTACTATGCAGGCATTTAAAGTGTTGAGAAAGGTCAAGCCTCCAGGAATTCGAAAGACATTACTTGAAGTTCTTTCACCAGCAGGGAACGGAAATAATCTTCAGAAATGTATGCATTTTTGCGCCATTTGTTACAACTAGTAATCTAGTTACTTAGTTAGTAACATAGAATACAATTTTAAGTTATTTAGTAATCTAGTTACTTAGTTAGTAACTTAGAATATATTTGTAAGTTATCAGGTTTTTTGACTTTGACGGAATGATCAAATTCATTTAAAATCAGCATACCTGATTATCTAAATACACCACAATCCGTTAACATTAATTATCTCATAATATTGTTGATTTGTGCATGATCCACATGATATGGGGGACTTCACAAAGGAACTATTTGTTTCCGGCCTTAAGTTTGCCAAGTCTTCCTGTGATGTTTAACAAGCAACTTCGGCATGGTTTAAAAAAGCGAAAAGTACCTCCACTTCTCAGGAGGTGCTTTTTTGCTTTTGAATAAAGCATCAGGGGTATTTTGGTAAATACCTGTAAAATACATATACAACCTTTAAAAAATAAAAATACATATAAAAGTATAAAACCACATGTAATATAACATTAAATTTAAAAATAAACGAGTTTAGCTGGAATCTGACAAACCTCGTTTGGGGATATTGGGGGCTTGGGGGAGGTAAAATCTTACCAAAATCAGGAGAAGATTGGAGGGGCGTGGCAGCAACTCTCTTTGTAAAAATGAGGTCTTCTTCGGCAAGAATGGAGGCCAACTCCGGTGAGGTTGGTGGCTGCTCTGGCGAGGTGAAGAGGATAGAGATGAAGAGTTTTAAATTTTTTAGGGTTTTGTGAAAGTGGGATATTGGTTTTTAATTTAATATAGAATAGAAGGGTAGAAAGGGAGGAAAAGTACATTAAGTGAAATAAAACATGTAATTGGGTAATTAGGTGGATCTTTACTCAACCCCCCCCCCCCATTACGCTCTCTAGGAAAAGCGCCCCTTCAAGTGTGCTTTGGTGCTTATAGCGTCGTTTTTTAAACCATGAATCTCAGTAGTATTTTTTTTAAATAGAGAAAGCTCTTCTTAGAAAGGTAAAATTTTCCAGGTGATATACCAAAGTCACATAATATATCACCAGGTAAATTTGAAGTGGTTAGATACCCATCAAGAATAGAATTCATAGTGATTTTATCCTAACTTTTTTTGTCATAAAAACACTTGTGCTGTTTCTTTTGAGTTTGGTAGTTATTAAAGATATATATTAGTAGCTATCCAATGGAATGGAAAAAAAAGGCATCAAGATTTATTCACCTTTACTCCTAAGTCCTAATACCGGTTGGACTCATAAGTCATAATAGTAATCTCATATTCTCATTAACTCTATTTTGTGAAGAGGATGATTATTAAAGATAACAACTCTTCTTTTTTAGGTGAAATTTGTAAATAAAATTGTGATATACTGAATAATCTCTTGGTATTATTTTTAATAAAAAAATTTATGGCAATGCCTTCTTTAAAACAACTACACAAGACTGCATCAGTCATTCTTTATTAATTGGTAGTATCGCTTAATTAATACAGTGCAAAGTTACCGTGTGTTGTGGATGGGTGTAGGATCACAACTTGCTCGTGATGTTCCATTTTCTGCTATTTGCTGGACAACATTAGAACCAGTATGTAAAAAATCATATTCTTTTACAACCTGCTGAATAATATGTATGCTGATTATTTGAAGATTAATTGCAGATCAGGAGAGGATTACTTGGATTTGTTGGCGAGGATACTAATGCAGTGAGTGTGCTGGGTGCAAATTTCACAGCTGGATTTGTTGCCGGTACTATTGCCGCAGCAGCAACATGTCCTTTTGATGTAGCAAAAACACGAAGGCAGATAGAGGTAATCTTTTTCGTTCATTGAAACTTCATGGAATTTGTTTGTTTTGTTCATTAAATGATGTTTTTCAGAAGGACCCTATCAGAGCATTGAACATGACTACACGGAAAACTCTGGTTGAAGTCGTGAGGTATGATGGTATGTTACTGCATTATAATCTGATGTCTCTTATATGTTCATGTTTGAGTTAATTCTGAAAATTTTATGATAGGGATCGAGGAGTGAAGGGGCTCTTTACAGGTGTTGGTCCGCGGGTCGGCCGTGCTGGTCCTTCAGTTGGAATCGTGGTTTCGTTCTACGAAGTTATGAAATATTTTCTCAATAAAAATCAGTACTGATTCTGATTTTTTTGGTTGAATTCCTCCCAATCACATCATCATCAATCAAGTAGAATCATTTGAAACATCAAATGTCAGCGCGCAACATCCATTCCAATGTTGTAACAAATCACAAAAATGGATGTTATGTACACCATTTCCAGCCGACGGAAGACCCAAACTCTAGGGCAGGAATTCGGTAAGAATGCTAGGGGTAAATCACTCAACTGGTATAGTGATCAGATATGTTAAGGTGATAGATCTGAATTCAGGTAAATTATTTCAGGACTCAGGATGCTTAATATAGAATTGCATTTTGCCTTGAGATTACATGGTGATAAACTTAAGTTTGTGCATGTCATTTTTCCTGTTTATAATCCTTTTATGGCACATTGGCGATACATCTCTACGACCCTAATAACTTTCTTTCTTACTTATATGTTTATTTATTTAGGGGTTTATTTTTGAGGCATTGGCACATTGTATATATAGAAGCGGTTAATTAAGCTAATGGATTTATGTGAATTGAAGGAGAAAGTGATATCTGGTCAAATATTGAAGAGCACCTACAATCTTTATGTATTTTGTTGATCGAATGATGTGTGATCATATTTCATTTATTCATTTCCATCATTGTTTGCATGACTTGAAATTAACCATTTGATGCTTGTTCAGAAAGCTGAAAAGATACCGATGTTGTCAATTTGCTGAATCCATCCATCCATCCATCAATGGCTTCCTGTTCTATTTTTCCTCTTGGGTTTTGGTTTTCTATCATAATCTCCATCTTCTATTTTGGTTATGCAACTTATGCCCGAAGCTTGTTTCCACTGTCAGCGTCGGTATGAAAAAGGCCATGCTCTGAGACTCACGTCTGGTTGCCTCCATTCTTCGCAAATACAAAATAAAATCAAAGTCTTCAAACCTTCCAATGTATGAATGTTATTGTTGCATCTTAATTGCTGACCATTTGCTCGGATGTGATGCGTTCATACTTTTAACTCCACAAAAAGAAGAAGAATTTTTCATTTTTTTCCCGTTTCGAAAAATAACCTGGGTGACCCGATCTAGGTTACGGGGTTGGACCGGGGTGATCCAACCTCATTTTCACCGCACGGTATTCTTCCTAAAAAAATAATGAAACTTTGACAATTTTTTAGTGTATTTTTTACAAAAATTTTAAATCAGAAAAGTGATTAACCTTTAACAAAATTGCAACAAATTATAATTTTTTCAATTTCAAATTGTTACATCTTTGCACTATCTTGTGGTTGACCTATCTATTTGATTATTTTATTAATTAAGTGAAAATAATATACAAATTAACATGAAACTTTGTTCTTCATTCCTAATATGCCATCAATTATCAGGAACAAGATTCAGAGGTCATAACCAATGGCATCAAAGGAAAAATATGGTAATCTTTCTTCTTTCCATGCTTATTTTATGAAAGTTTTGATCATAATTAATCAAGTTGACTTCCAAAAATTTATGTTTTTGTTCTCTTCCAACTTTTGAAAAATGATATAATTGCAGAAGAGATCAGCAAGAAACTTGCGAAAATTCGAAAATTTATCAGCGAGGAACATGCAATCCCAAGCAGAAACGAAGAAGAATCGTTATTGGTTTCTCAAGTTGAGAATTTCCATAATATCTACATGAATATGTATACAAAGCACGGTCCAATGATAAGTGTATCGAAGAAATCTAACAGAAATGAAGAGGAAGATAAGAAGGTGATTAATCTAGAAGCTCATATTCTGGAATTGAAGACGAGGAACAAGATCTTGGAAGATGAGAATTCAAATTTGAAGCGTGAAATAGAAGATGAAGTAAGCCAAAATAAATTATCTGTAGAGAATTCTACTCTAAGGAAATCTTTGTCTGAGTTGCAATGTCAGACATTTGATCTTCAAAGAGAGGTCGAAGCGAAAGATGAATTTATCCACCAACTAGAGATTGAAAATAGCGAAAGTGAGCTTGTTCAAAAGCTTCAGACATCAGAAGCTGAGAAAGACAAACTTGGTGTGGATCTTGGGGAGGTTCGTGAGTTTATTGAATCGCTTGAAGTTCAGCTACGACTAACCAAACAACGGTTCAAGATAACACGATCGGAGTACAAGGACAAAGAGGAGCTTCGCAAGAAGAAGGTGAAGGATATGCATGAGAAATGCCGAGTATTGGATGACCGAAATAGAGATATGGAGGAGAAGATGAGCTATATAGAGTCCCGACTCAACAACACTGAAGAATGTGTGAAGAAGATGGTTTTGATTTTAACATATCAAATTCAAAACATGGAAGTTATGATAGAGGAGAGTTTCGGGGATTTTCAGAGTAGACTTGTTGTGTGTTATGACGATGTTAGAATGATGAGGGATGGTCTGAGTCTGAAGAAGGATGATACAAAAGTGCGGCGATCAGGAACTTGTAATGGTAATTAGCAAGTTCCACCAGTTTTGTGTTCAAAGATGTTGGATTCTAAAATATATGTTGTTTGTTATTATGAAGTGCAATATTTATAAAATTAAGAGATGTTACACTAATTATTTTTCATAACAAATAATATATATATATATAGAGAGAGATTATCAGGTGCAATATTGCTATTTGTGATATATGCTGGATCTTCATAAACCTTAATTACCGTGACGAGTTGAGTTAATGTCGTTATCTTTTCCCCCTCATCTCGGACCGAAGTCTCAGTCCTTTGCTTCTAACTTATTCCGATTACTTATTTAGATGACCCTTCCTATAAGATCTTGTGGTTTGCAACCCTACGAAGAGCCCCAAGTGGGCCGGAAATCCAGGTCTGTCACAAATTTGCGAAACTTGTCCCTCTAGATCTTGTGGACACAATCTTTACAAAATGATCAATTTACCTATTATATAGTAGATTACAATGGTAAACTAACATACTGTTGGTCCCATGGACCGCCCAACAGTCCAGGGATCGAACTAGCCACCCCAAGGGTCCGAGTGTGCGAATGGATCGGGGAGCCCACGAGGCCCAGGAGCGAGTGAAACATTATAAATACCTCTCATGGTTCATGAGGGGAGGGGGTTGATGATTTTAAGAGTGAACACTTATTGTATTAAGTTGAGGTAGTGAGCTTGCACCGACGAGTCCACACACCAACACATACATTTAACATAATATAGTTAACTAACTATCTGATAACGAATAACAGATCTTTATTTAATATCAATCAATTAATTACTTTGTTATCTTGAGTTGTTCTAATATTTTGTGTCATTCATTATAACCTATATATATATATATATGAGTTTTATTCTCATATTTAGTTGAAAATAAATAATTATTTTTCCAAATTCATTTTAAATTGCAAGTGTTTTTATTTATCTTTATATATTTTGTAAATTGGTAACAACTTAAATTATGGTGTTATAGGGGATGGGTGTGATAAATGTCTTATAATTTTTTTTTGATAGTTGTACTTGGTAAACACCTAAATCTTGTACTTTGATCAATACGAGAGAAAAAAAAATGCAAGGTTGAGATTATTATGACACAGTAACAATTGGTATATCATGCTTTTTTGGTTCTTTGATAATTAAAAAACGTTTTAATTATATTAATTAATAGTCGTTTTTTTTTTTGTAAATCATAAAAAAAACATGCAAAAATGACGGATTTTTTTTTGAGTAAAAATAACAATTGTTTACGACGCCAATCATTATTTTAAGGAGGATCTAGTTAGCAATGATTGGATTAAATAAGTAAGTCTTGAACCAAAAAACTAATTAATAAAACATGGGGGGAAAAAATGATTGGTCAATTCAAAATTCCACAACAAGATCGAAACAGAGAGACCGACTGTTAGGAAAAAGAAAAGAAAAAAAGTACGTTAAACTAACTGACCAGAGAACTCAAAAGAAGAAAAGGAAAAAAAAGTGTTTCTTGGTGACTGAAGAAAGGTCTTATATGACCCGACTATCCGATTCGACCCGACATGTGATCACTTCTTCTTATTCTTATTCTTATTCTTATTCTTCTTCAAGCTCTTCTGTCTTCTCTTCTCTGCAAACATATCGCCATGTTTCATTATCCAAAACCTTTCGATCTCCTCCGCCTTCCTCCCCGGAATCCTCCCCGCGATCAACCCCCATCTGCGCACACACACAAACACACACACACACACGCACGTGCGCGCGAATGCAAGAAAAAAGAGTTCATCTGTCCGTCTGCACGCACATTGATTGAATCATCGAATGATACAAAAATACCAACAAACAAAAAAACAAACCTGTCACCAACAAGTCGGTGCATCCGGTAAATGAGATCTTCCTCTTCATCAGTCATGTTGATATACTCCCACTCGATGCTACTCACCTCCTCCGACTCATTATTCTTGCTGGTCTCTGCAGCCACCATCTTCCTCATCCGCCTGTTATCCATCGATCGAACACTCTTTCTAACTCACTCACTCACACACAAAGTCACAACTACGGCCGTCAGTTGTTGGTTTGGATACTGGGCATGCATGCCTCGGAGTGTATGTATATATACAGACTTTAAGGTGATCAAGTGTAAGAGAGAAAACGGTAGGTGTTACCAACCAAAATAGTTGACCGGCAGTTGTTTCTTGTTGCATCTCGATTCTTACGTAAAATTCAACTACCATCAGACAATCAACGATCAGTGATCAGACAGACAGACGACCATTGGACAATCATCCAGGTTATAGATATTTACTATATGTAAGTAACATTTTGAGATACTACTTTTGAGAAACTGCAATCCTGCAGCAGAACTGCAGAAGCATCCTTCCTTGCAGGTGCAGCTGGAGGGTGGGTGGGAGATATTCAAACCTTATTTTCTAAAAAAGGAGCAAACATTATTGATAGTCTTCCCTTGTTTAATTTGTTGGTTGCTCAACCAACAAACATATGTTGGGAACTGTAACTTGTGTACACTTTTTTTTTTATAATGGCGATTTATATTAAAAATAAAAATATAAGGAATTACAAACTACGATATTAAGAAAGATAGACACTTAATTAAACAACTAAAAGTACGATAGGATGTGTGAAATAGGTTTAACTTGTTAATCCTCGACTTGTAAGTCAGTAACCAATAGCGAGGCTTCCTCCCATCTTCTGATAGCTGTGTCCTCCAGACTTAACCTGTGCGCTTTTTTAAATATGCGATAATCATAGATAATAGCCAAATCTCGTATAAAATCCCTTGCCACGACTTTTACCGGTCGAGAGAGCCCCTCCTTGTGTCGTAGGTTCCTCTCCCTCCAAAGGTGTCATATAAATGCTGCAAGTGCATTCCAATGTAGCCCCCAGCATGGTGCTGATTTTCTGAATTTGGATATCCCCTCCATGATATCACCCACTCTTATATCTCCTAGCTTTATTTCCGTGATACCCATAAGTTTCCATAGCGCGTTATCTGTCAACCTTATAAATTCGTTCCAAAGAGACCAGCTGAATTCGCAAGTGAAGAATAAATGAGCTGTCGATTCCTCAACTGTGTCACATAGGACACACTTTGCTGGAACCACTATCCCCCACGACCTCAATTTATCGAATGTTCTTAGCTTGCCCCATATATCTTAGTCTCCATAGACAGAAGGCCATCTTAGAAGTACGGCATGTCCATACTCCTATAGCCAGAGGATCAACGACGGCTGGCGGCGATAGTTTTGCTCTTAAGAGGCTCGTTTTTATACTACCATTGACTGTGCAATCCAGCCCTGCAGGGTAGCATTGAATAATATCATCTTTGGCTCTCAGTATGCTTTTCCATATCGGTGAATCCTTGGAGCATAATTGGATTTCCGCCAGCTCTCTCCCTTTGAGATAGCGTGCCCGCATCCAAATCGCCCATGGAGATCCCCCATTCCTAGTCTGATAACTAGTAATTAACATGCATGGCTATATTTAGCCATGTATATCTCTAGCTAGGTAATGAATTAAATTAACGAGAAATCTTAATATATAAGTACATAAAAGCCTAGTGGTAGGTTAAGATTTAGGAATGAAGAAATACCCAAAAAAAATTAACTCCATCTGAATACATTTATACCCCTGTTATTTTTAATAATTAACATTTTTTATATTCATGGATATAATTGATTTTGTGTATAATTGAGTTTGAATTTTTGGGTATAATTGATTTTGCTAGCTAGGATTAATATCAAAATTTAAAATAAAATTGATTATTTTAGGGGTAAAATTGAATAGAAGATAAAAAAAATTTAAAGATGTTAAAATTTAAGAATGAAAAGTTTTATTTTAATGAATTTTTTTATATAAAGTTAATTTAGAAACGAAAAAAAAATCATATTAATCATTAAGTAAATAAATAAATTATTATTAAGTTTTGGGTGCAGCGCAAGTAAGCATCGTATTCACGCGTCAATGCGTGCATCATAAATTCCCGACTTCCTGTAATCCGGCGTGAAAAGAAAAGTATGGGGAGTGGGGACCGGGATGTATAGTGTATTCAAACACTTGATTAGTCAAACACAAACAGTTTCGAGAAGAAAATAAAACACACAGATTATAATTTTCAACCAATAAGATCGTCGCCTGTCGCCGTACGTATCGTTTGCTGTGACGTGAGTCTGTGTCAAATTCAAAGTTTGAGACCATTTCAGATTTCATACAAGTATTGAGAATTTGACTGAAACAATATTCCTTTATTCCATGATTCCTCAAGATGGCAGGCTATATATAACAGACCCAAGAAGACTCCTTTCCTTATACTCGAAGATCCAAGTTCGTTATATCGTATATGGGTGAAGGAGCAAACATCACTCGCGATTTCATCCTCGGGGAGGAGATCGGAGCGGGAAGATTCGGAGTGGTTCGGGTCTGCACGTCGGTGACAACCGGAGATGTTTATGCTGTCAAGTCAGTAGATATGTCGACGATCACGGATCCCATCGATCTTGAGTGTGTCGAGAGAGAAACCAAGTACACAGTTGTTGCATCAGGTCATCCCAACATCATCGATCTCCATGGTTTCTACTCCTCCTCCTCTACTCTCCACCTCGTACTTGATCTTTGCTCCGGCCCCACACTCCACGATCGTATGACTCAATTCCCGTCTTTCTCCGAACACGAAGCTCTTGCGATCTTCAGCCCTCTTATGGACGCAATCGCGCATTGCCATGGGAGAGGGGTGGTTCACAGGGACGTCAAGCCGGAGAACGTGCTGTTCGATTCCAATGGACGGTTGAGACTGGCGGATTTTGGGTCTGCGGGAGACGGGACGGGGAAGATGAAAGACTTGGTAGGAACACCTCACTACGTGGCCCCTGAGATGTTGGCCGGAAGAGAATACGGAGAGAAGGTTGACGTTTGGAGCGCGGGCGTGATTCTGTATGTTCTGCTAGCCGGAGTTTTCCCGTTTGATGGGGAGAACGTCGTGGAGGTGTTTGAAAATGTATTGAGAGGGAACCTCAGGTTTCCAAGTAGAGCTTGGAAAGACGTGTCAGCTATGGGTAAGGATCTAGTTAGGAGGATGCTGTGCAGGGATGAGGGTAGAAGATTGTCGGCCAAACGAGTGCTGGAACATCCATGGCTGGTCAACGGAAGAACCAAGAATAATTAATGTGGAGTGAATAATTGATCTTCTTTTTAATTAAAACTATGTCAAATGAAATCAATTTTCCTTCTATGGTGAAATTTTGTACAAAAATAACTATTAATACGAGAATAATTTGGAAAAAGATTTTAGGTATATATAAAATTTAAACTTATTCTTTTCATCTCACCTTTTCATAATACCTACAACATTTAAACGTGAAAAACAATTGATTCCAAAAAATATATATTAAATTATAAAAACGTGTGTGTATTGTTTAATTGTATTGTTATTTTGACTCATTTATAATAAAGAAGAATATAAAACTATGCTTATATCCTAAGTTACATCTTACATCATTAATTTTGTACATTTCATTTTATATTCCTAAGTATTGGGAATTAATTAAATTTTTAACAAACTTACAAAACAAAATTATTGGAGCCTTACGGTTTTTTCGTCTCTACAGGTACATTGGTCTCATGTGTAGGACAACCTTTGAGTGGTTCTTGGACGTAGGGTTCGCTCGGTTTTTCGAACGACCTCTCCCTCCGATGAATTTGCTTTAATAGAGTTCGTATTGTTTTTAATTTTGGTCCTTACGACTTACGAGTGTATTGGCCTCAAGTGCCAGACGGCCTTCGAGCGGTCTTTGAACATAGGATCCGTCCGACTTTTCAAACGATCCCTTCGTCTGAACATTTCCTTCGGAACATACATCTAATATTCCTTTAGTCCTTCATATCCTCTATGCCCGTACAGAATGATCGAGTGTAAGTGATCTTCCGGGTCAGTTAGTCCATCATAAATCGCCAGGTTAGGGGGCCTCCATCCTAAAGGATAGCCTTCGGTCAACCAGGGGCTCTCCGTCGTCCCCCTGGGTGATGGTCGCGTCGTTTTATCCATTAGATTTCAGTGTATTATTGTTCCTATTGTTAATTTCATAAATTGTCATTACAAAATTTTGTCGCTAAATCATCATCGTAGGTCGTGTCGCTAAATCTCTCGACGCATCGTCGGTGAAAATTTAACGACGATTCAATATTTTCATGTGCAGTTTGTTTTTTGACGCCAAATAATATTATCGTCGTTAAATTGTTCCTAAATGGTCGCTATTATTGAAATCATCGTCAATGAATGATGCCTAAATCGTCGTTATTATCATCATCGTCGTCGCTAAATCGTCCATAAATCATTGTTATTATTATTTTTTAAAACTTATTGTCTTAAATCATCGTCGTTGAATCGTGCACGATTTAAGCACTAAATCATCGATTTTCTCCTCTCAAGACTTGACGCAGAGGACAAGTCGTAGATCTCAGAACCTTCGGCACAAGAAGATTGTCACGGTCGCACCACTGCGAACGCTGGTCGTAGGATATTTCGATCCTCATCAACTATTTCAATTAGAGGAAAATGAAACTACAATAGAATCATGTGGAAACGTATGAAAGTAATTTTCATAGATGTATTTATTTGGTCAAGTAATTGGTCACTAATTGACTATAAAACTAACTTTACTGAATTAACTAAATTCTTATTATTATAATTACTAATTGTGTATTTGACAATATAAAAAATAGTTATTAGACTATACAATCTCTTTTCTTTAATATAATGTATTTCCTATAAATGGAAAAAGATCTCTCCCAAGTGTCATCTTTGAGAGTTATTTACACAACAATATTCTCGGATCCCTAACCTTCCTGAGCCTATCGCACCTGGTACTGATGGGGGACTATCAAATTTTCATCATGATTTATATATATTATGCGACTCTAAACCCAATAGTAATGATTAGGATTGGGCTTTGGGCATGGGTCGGGTTTCCCTCGGGTTTGTTTAAACTCGGATCTGAGTTTTCAAATCGGGTTTGGGTCGATACTCGGAAGGTCAAAAATATTGAACCCGGATCCGAACCCGATTTTGATGTCGGGTTTGTTGGGGTCCAGGGTCGGGTTTAATAAATTGATTGAATATTTTGCATAAAAAAACCCTGTTGTTTAAATAATTTTTAAATTTTATAAAAATCAAATAAAATGGTTTGTGAAGATGGAGAGATCCGACGACGGTGAGGAGAGGTCCGACGACGGCGAGTAGAAGGCCGGTGAGGTGAGGGTCGGCGACTGTGAGGAGAGGGCCGGCGACGGTGAGGAGAGGGTCGGTGACGGCGATGAGGGAAAAATGAAAGTGGAAGAAGAGTGGGAAATGAAATTAAGGTTTAAATTTTAAGATATGAAATTAACTAATTAAGGTTTAAATTTTAAGATATGAAATTAACTAAGTAAGGTTTATAAAAGATGAGAAATTTATAATTATATATTAATTTTTTTATAAAGTGTTTTATTTAAAATTTTATTAATTATTTATATTTTAATGAATTTTTTATAAATTTCTTCGGGTTTCGGGTGAGTCTAACCCGAACCCAACCTAAAAAAATCGGGTAAAAATTACTCGGGTTTGGGTCATTCACATCGGGTTTCATGGTCGAAAATATCAAACCAAACCCGGACCCGACATGTTCGGGTCGTGCACGCCCACCCCTAGTAATGATATGATGACATGAATTACTGATTTCAATGATTTAAAATTTGGGCGTAAGGAAGTAGGGAGGGGTTCACATACTTTGACATTAATCACACAGATACTGAGATGGAGATGAGGGCTTTTGAGGATGAATGGGTGATTGATTTTTTCAGAATAAAAATCCAGAGTTCAGACATACAGATGGGAATATATTCGATTTGTTGGTAATTTTTGTTTATTTGAGACATTCGATTTGTTGTAGAATAGGAATATTCGACTATTATTCTATATATTATTCACAAATCATTCTCTGTTTTAAAATTTAAATCATCAATGCACGTATATATGTCTCTCTCTCTGCATGCGAGCACTAATAAGCAATGGCAGGTCTCTCTGCAGCTAGAACCCTACACGCACATTCACATGCTCAGATGATGATCAGTGGCCGACCCCGATTGAGTGAATTGACCTGGCCCTATGATTGATTGAACCAAGATGACAGGAATGGCTAGAATTAATCATGTCCCTGTGTTCATTATCCAGATCTAGACAACTAGTGAGTGCACTGAAAAATGAAAGAATTAAGATAAAAATGTTAATCGATAACGTTTTGGATCATATATTCTCATCCTTCAATTTTCATATATGGTATGGTCGCAGATCTGAAGACAGAACCCAACCCACGTCGCACATGCTTCCAAATTCCGCAGACAGAAATTAAATAATCATATATACTATACGCATCTCATCGATTCAATTACTGCTACAGCTGTACGTAAAACTCGATGGAAGGACGAACGGATGAATGAATGAGCTTCAATTTGATCGGCCATGCCGCATGCACGTCGGCACATGCAGTGGATTAATGTAGATTTAGTTTACGTAGTCTGACTTCTGAGAATGAGAATTCAAGTACGGTCAGCCGCTGATCACCTAGCAGTCCTATATATAATAACAGACGGACCTCGCATAATATACGATTCTCTTAACCGATGGGCAAGTTTTTAAACAAGTTAAAGCAGATTAATCCTACAAGAAGATCCTACAAGACACTGAAGAAGGTCGACGGCGGTGACCCCAACGCCATTCCGAAGGATGTTCCAAAAGGTCATCTGGTAGTCTACGTCGGTGATGGTCTGAAGAGGTTCGTCGTTGAACTTGGCTTCTTACACCATCCACTTGTCCAGGATCTACTGGATCAGGCAAGGCAGGAGTATGGATTCAGTCATAACTCCAAACTCTGCATTCCATGCGACGAATTAAGCTTCCACAACATTCTCATGTGCATTGGTGCACGGCCAAGTTCCAAATTACTCCACCGTTGCCCTTGCTTCTTCTAAGTTCTAACTTCTTACCAGTTAGGCAGTTACCACCAAATATAATTAATCATGTACATTTCGTTGGTCTGTTAATTACCGTTTTGCACCGTGTTCTATGCATATTTAAAAGAGGACACCTCCCCGTCCGGTCGTCCCCTCCATTTTATTGTCTTTTACCGAGGATTCAACAAAAAGTCCTTGTCTTTTGCGTCTATAAACTTTATTCCATACAACTTTATTTAATTAGAGTGACGATTCGATTCGATTCAATTCAAATGTAAATTATCTTACCATTAATCTTTCATATTAAATTCAAATAAATTAATTCAGATCATAATCCATAAATAATAATATAAATAGATTCAGGTGTTCGACATGCAAATTACCCTCAAATATAACCACAAGGTCAAACAACCAACAACGTCTTATGCTCTGCACCGGTTGCAACAAAACCCACTCAAAATCGTCAACCACTCAAGCACGTCGTCTCCTTCTTCCTCTTTTGCCTAAAACATCCTGCATTTCTGGTTTCCTTCCATTTTCGTAAACAATGGAGAGCAGTTGGAAGAGGGTGAAACGCCTTCTCAAGCTTAACTATCTTCGATTCCGCTTTAACAAGACGACTGTGAATATCGATGCTTCTTCTTCTTCGCTGCAGAGGAATGGGTATACGCGATTTGAAAATGAAGATTCGTTTCCCACCGTTTCGGAAAAGACCAAATCCCCCGGTCTATCGTCGACGGAGAGCCGATCCTCCAAGGTTCGATTGTTTTATTCTCAAATCCTCAGAGCTTATTATTATAAAAAACTTAAAGTCTACCTATTCTTGATCCTGCTTTTCCAACAAATCTATCGACGACGTCTTTATTTTTTATTTTTTATCTCTGAATTTGGGGGAGGGGGAGGAGTGATGATGAGCTGCAGACTTGTAGTTGAGGAGAATGGGAGAAATAATACAATATATTACCATCCATCAATCTGTGATTCTGGAACTCCGTGTTCTTATTATTTATTTTCAAGTATAGAAATAGCTACTACTTCTAGACTGTGTCAACTTGAAATTGACGCTGAGGCCAAATCCTCTGCTTTGTAATTTATTCTGTTCACAAACAAACAAACTTTGTTGAAGTGAATTAACTATTCTATATTGCCAATTTGCCACTCTCCTTTGAAATCATGGAGATGGATGATGGTATTTTGTATTCTATGTAGCCTGTAGGGTCACTTTCTTTTTTCATCTTTGTAGGGAAGAGATGTAAAGAAAGTAAGTTCATGAATACCTTTAGCCGTTCAATCTCCATTTGGCTTATTGTGAAACAAATAATTAGAATTGGGGGAGGGGGAATATATCTATGAATCGAATGAGTAGTACCTGGGTATGATTTTTAATATTTTATTTTCTATGCTAATCTACCTTGGTTTTAAAAGAAAATCGATCGAGCTTCTTTGGTCAACAACTACACTGCATTTACCTGTTTCTATACTCTCTTTTCCTTTTCTTTTTTTGTTTTTTTTTGACAAAGGTCAAGTTGACTGTTTTGATTCTTATTTTTTACGTGTCAATAGACTTTCATGTGAATGATTTCAATGGGGAAAGATAATTAATGATTTGTGAAATTGCAAGAAAGCAGGCTCCTGACAATGTACTGTTAAACTCAAATTCCAAAGCAAAATATTCGGGTCTAACACCTTACAGGCTTACACCTATAAGAAAAGCTCGCAAATAATTATTTTTTCCCTCTTTCTTTCAGAGTGTGCCGAACTAGAAAGTGTGTGAAAGTGCGTCTGTAATTTGTATCATATGTGTCAAGATTATTTGAAGAATCTTTTGGAGTGGAAAGATTATTTGAACTTGCTTCAAAGTTCAAAGTTGAATTTATTTCATTAATCGTGTATCGAATTTGTTTACATAATGCATAATTAAGTAATCCGTCAGTGCTTAATATTTTCTTCTAGATTGATAAGTAGTTATATCCTTTTGTTGTTTAGGTGTGTTTTGATTTAAAGATGATTTCATCCATCACAGTCCTCAATCAGTCTAAATTAACTATGTAATATTCCAGGAGATTTGTGCTATATGCTTGTTAAAGTTGAAGCAAGGTGGTGGTCAGGCATTGTTCGAAGCGGAATGCTCACATACCTTCCATTTCCAGTGCATCGTATCCAATGTGAAGCATGGAAACAGTGAATGCCCAATTTGCCGAGCAAAGTGGAAGCAGGTTCCCTTCAATGCCGAGCAAAGT
This sequence comes from Zostera marina, assembly GCA_001185155.1. Taxonomy (NCBI): domain Eukaryota; kingdom Viridiplantae; phylum Streptophyta; class Magnoliopsida; order Alismatales; family Zosteraceae; genus Zostera; species Zostera marina. Next base: position 449,001 of record LFYR01001258.1, read on the forward strand.
CAAACAATTTCATATCATGAGGAAGAGCCCCTTGACCTTGACATTCAGAATCAACCAGCCAGTAACATTCAACAGAGCTGCTCTTATAAAACAGTCGATCTAAAGACATATGCCGAATTCTCAGAAGTTAAGAGGTCTGCTTCTCTAGAGGACTTTGCGATTTTGATCAATCTGAAAGCTCTTGTAGAAAAAAAACCTACTACTCATGATCCCTCTGAAAGTAGTAATCACCCCCAGGTCACACGACCGTTGAAATCCTCCCATGCACCTGTCGACCTTGTTGCGGTGCTTGATGTCAGTGGGAGCATGGGAGGCACTAAACTAGCTCTTCTGAAACGGGCTATGGGGTTTGTGATCCAGAATCTCGGACCATCCGATCGCTTGTGCGTCATTTCCTTCTCGTCATCCGCTCGCTGTCTCTTTCATTTACGTCGCATGACTCCTTCTGGGCAACAGGCAGCTATACAAGCTGTCAATACACTGGTCTCTAACGGAGCAACAAACATTGGCGATGGTCTTCAAAAAGCTGCAAGTATCATCAGTGAACGTCGTGAAAAGAACCCAATTTGCAGTATCATTCTTCTCTCTGATGGGCACGACTCATACGTCGTCACGTCTTCCGATTTCCCAAGTAAAAGTCGTATGGATCGTAAATTCACAGAGTGCAATTCTCTAATGCCAATCTCATTTGTTAGGGCGGAGAGTTGTCAACAAACCGCCTCGATCCACACATTCGGTTTTGGCGCTGATCATGACTCCATCTTGCTGCACTGGATATCAGATACATCTGGTGGGACCTTCTCTTTTGTTGAGACGATTGGTTCGATTCAGGATGCTTTCGCACAGTGTATTGGTGGGCTTCTGAGCGTGGCTGTCCGAGATGTGCGTGTCTGTGTCGAGTGTGTTGACAATGATGTGTTAATCAGTTCCATCAAATCTGGCAACTACATGGGCAAAGTAATGGATCACGGAGTTAAAGGAACAGTTGATCTTGGGATTCTTTATGCGGAAGAAGAAAGAAATATTCTGGTTTTTGTCAACATTCCTACCGGCAAAGAAAATAACTCAGTTCTGCTTAAGATCGGTTGTACATACAGTGATTGCGTTACCAAGGAGAGCTTTAGCATTATCCCTGTCGATGTGACCATTGGAAGACCAGAAGTCGCCGGTACCGGAGCTGTATCTATTGAGGTAGACCGTGAAAGGAACAGGCTTCGCGCAGCAGAGGTGATGGGTGAGGCAAGGGCATCGGCCGAGAGAGGTGATTTATCAGAGGCTGACTCTATACTTGAGAAATACCGGAAGGTATTGTCTGAGACCCGATCGGGAAGTTCGGAGGATAGTGTGGGTATGGCGTTGGACACAGAGCTATTTGAAATGCAAGTGAGAATGAAAAGCCAAAAGAAATACGAAGCATCGGGACGTGCTTATATGCTTTCGGGAATGAGCTCACATTCATGGCAGAGAGCCACTGCAAGAGGAGATTCGACAAAAAGAAATAGCCAGCTTCTGAACTATCGAACACCATATATGGCGAGCATGGTAGAACGTTCCCAGACATTTACCGCAGGTTCTTCCAGCACTGCTCTGGTCCGCTCTGCTCAATCATCGCAATTGTGAACCGAAGGTAAACCCTAAATTTATCTTGAAATTAAATAAATATATTGGTTTTTTATGTTGATGTAGTTTTTGGGTTTTTATTATTATTGTATTAGGATTGGAGGAGGGTTTAGGGTATACTGTTCAAAACAGAGGGTTGTTGGGGTTTGGTAATTGGTAATCTGGTATGAATGAATAAGATTTTTTTTAATCCTCATTTGCTTCTTTTCTTGCAATCTTGTCTAGTATTGTGAACATAAGAAGAAAACTAAAAAGTTGTTCTCATCTAATTTGCACACTCAAACAATTGAGTTAATTCTACCACTCAATAGTGGTATTGTTGTCTTTTTTTAATCTTGATTCCACGTGTTTTAGAGGGGGGGAAATCATAAATATGATTTTCTCTACTTTTCCCTATTTTTATACTACTTCCCAATCTTCTTTGCTGTCAACTTGTCATGGGTTATTAAGTTTTCCTAAACAAATAATTGAACCAGCATTTCAGAGATTCAGGAAAAATGGATGGATAATAGTAATAGAGATTTAAGACTGAGCACCAATGCAAGAACGAGCTTACGAGTTGGGCTGTGTGTATGTTTCTAGTTTTTAAACCTTAAGTTTCGATGTACGTCCATTTGTAGAAGAAATCATGTAGAAGAAAAAAACAAGCACCAATGCCAGACCTAACAAAACCACCATCCATTTACGAAAATATCCAAATAAGAATCCATCAACCACACCTCTTGTCATTTTCTGCAACAAGCAAAAATTCAGATTCAGCAAACACTAACCCACTAAGTATCTCTTTCTTTAATTAGTAGTTTATATTCAAATGAATGGCACTGACCAAATCAGGTGCAATGTGCTGCTGCTTTCCATCACTGATTTTTGTCTCAAGATGTTTTTTCTCAACTCCAAAAATATCTTGGGCATACTTGTAGAGTTCCACATCCAGACTGTTAAGTGTTAAGATTTGATTGAGAACAGTTTCGGGAACTAATTTCCGTGCCTGCACAATTCAAATCATCAAGCAAATCTTAAATGTATCCCAAAATTTTAAATGTATCTTTCTTTACCTTCTTCGAAAATATTATAGGCGCAACCCTCTTCAAGGACATGTTGTGCCGTTTCATTATAGATTTGTGTAAACTAGACATGCACACTCCATATGCTTCAATCACATTTGCGACTGTCATCTGTATAGAACGAGACTGTAAATTGGTACATCGTCAAGAGCCCAAGACGGTATTCAAACATATCAAGATGTAATAGGACATACATTTCCATAAACTCCCTTGACATTTTTTGCAGAGAGGGCTTCCCTTTCTCCCGCACTAATGGTACCATTCTATCACATAAACACACAGTTTTGTTGAAATTATTGAATTAATGGAGCTTATCGTTTCAAAAAATGCAGTAACATACTTTGGTATTATTTGAACCACCAGAAGGAGAATTTCCTGAAATCGAGGAAGAAGCTGAAAATGATCGAATAAACACACCTTTAACAATCATAAAATAGAATAGATTAATTTCTATTTTCAGCATTACCATAGGAAGAATCAGACTGGGAAACCACTCGTGTCAACGCCATATTAGAGAACATTACAGCAGATTTTCCGTGCTCCTCAGTAAGCCCAACAAACAGCATATTATACAATCTCTTCTGCAAAAATTACACACTACATATAATAAATACACTTCTGCTTACATCTAAAACAAGAGATAATTGCAAAAAAATAGCAACAAAACAATACTTTTGCAACTTCCAGAACATAATGACCCAGTGAAGGATGTTGACTAATACAGTGACGTATTTCATGTGCTTCGGCATGACCAGAATTGTTAGTTAATCCAGCAATCTGTTGTACATAGATTAAGATTAGTTTCAAAAATGACCGATGCAATTCACAAAAAAAAAACATTCTTACCTGAAATGTAGCTCCATTATGAACTATGTCATGAGATATAGGACTGTTGATAAATTCTAATAAGGGCATAGCAATTTCTTCCATGTTATATGGATCGTCTGATTCAGAGACATTGGGATTGATTTTTAGTTGTTTTGGGTCCCGGCGATCTCGCTGACAAGATCATCAAAACAAAAATAAAATCAATCTACTTTCAACCAACATTCACTTAACCAAAATGTTGAATTACCCGAGCAAACAAGTCTTCCCTCATCCAAACAGCCAAGTATTTCCACGGCCATATATCCAATGTACTCACTCCACGAGTCTTAGGGCGTATTCGCACTGACATTTTTCTTACTGACGTTATATTTGGATGTATGAGAAATCGAGCAGCGACCTCCACTGAGAACTCATATGTACTAAACACACGATCAATGGGATTTCGGAGTATTGTGACTACAGACGTTCGATCTTCAGACAATTTCTGCATCAAGCTATAATCATCATGAGTGCTGATCAGATGGCACTTTGCTGTGCTGTGAGCAAACCATGGTTAAGACTACGATCACAGGTGATTCATTTTAAAACATAACTTCAATAATGGCAAAAGTAGATGTATTTTAAGATTTCGCTACCTGGGATCGAAATTAAGCTTGTTGTAGGATCCGGGACATTGTTCATGTTTTTTGTACAGTTTTCTCAGCAAACTACAACAACCAAAAAATATATTAAGGCAATTACTAATTCAGAGACCTGTAATCTGAAAGGGATTTTTTTTGTTACCAGTGTAAATATGCACGTCCACCTGTTCGAGGAACATGTAGGAAGAAGAGAAAATCCCTTAGATTTATTTCATCTCTTTCCCTGAAATTACTGGCAGGTGATGCTGCTGATGCCCAATTGTTGACGATACTTTTGCAAAACTCAAAATCAAGCTTGGCAGGCAGCACAATAGTTGGTAGATACACATACACTAGAGAAAGGGACAAAAACAAGATTCTCAAACGAAATACAAATCCATAAGAAATCCCAAACCCATACCTGCAAGAAAAACAAGCAGTGCCCAACAGCTCCTCCGAGTCGATGTCATAGCCTTTCGACAGCTAATTTCGATAAGAGAGGGAAAGAGCGAAAACAAAATCAGAGGAAAACATACAACATACACAACCCAAGAATAATACCGGCAAAGGTAAAAAAAACTGAAAAGAAGGATAGGGTTTTTTTACGGAGAAGATAAATAGATCAGTGGTAGATGGAAACCCTCACCAATGGACAAGTTTAGTTTATGTTAGGTTTAGATAGGTCAGATTCATGATCGGAGAAAAAAAGCTACTCCTCGCCAATGGACAATAGCCGACCTCTCTGGTTTTGGGTCAAAGATTTGTTCAATAAATATGAAGAAAACGATCGAAAAAAAACAAATAAAAAGATTGAAAATGATTAAACATGAATCGTTTTGCCTTAATAAGATATTAGAATGAGATTCTAACAATATATTTTCTTAAAATCAAAGAAACCAAGGATGGAAACAAATCGGTCTCGATTGAATGGGATCTCAATTAAGATTTTATCTCTAAACACAATTAAGAATGAGTCACCTTGATTTGCTGGAGTGAATTTGCTGTGATAACACTCCAAAAGTTAACCAAGTGACCAACATCCCATCTGAGCTCGAGACTCAGAATCCAACTGCCTCATTTTCTAATTATTTACCAGGTTTGAACAACCCATATGGGTCGCACCCGACCAATTATGCATTTCCAAATGGAACCTTAATTTCTCGATATATCCAATCAATTTTTTTTTCAATGGAAAAGTAAGAAAAATGTTTTTGGAGATTTAGGAAGATGTGCAAATCAATCGGAGTTTATGGTAGATGATGCAGTAGGTAATGAAATGAACAATGTACAGAAAGAACTAGAATAAAACAAGATAGACAGATTTGACTGCCACATTCATTCAACTCCTCCCTCCTCCTCATCCAATTATCCAAAGAACAGGTGCGATTCCGATACTATACAAATAACACCAGACTGACTCTGTCAGGGCACAAGCAGGACAAGGATCCGACCACAAAAACAACAGTGAACCCATAAAATTATCTGTTTTTTTTCATTTCATTGGGAACACAAATCATCTCAAATTTCTTACCGTCCGAAAAGAAACAAAAAACAATTTACTACCACAGTAAATCCTGCTACTTCTCTTTATTTACCATCTTGCCCTCGCGCTTTCCCCACCGGAATCCATCACGATCATCAGTCTCCTCGCCGACATTTTGAACTCCCTGCGAACCACGAGAAGAAGTCAATTTTGTGGAGGGTGTGTACATACATGATTTGTGCGCGCGATGTTTTGTTTTATTTTGTTTTGGAATGGTGTAGAGCATTCTTAACAGACTTACCCAAATGGTTCGTCCCCGGCGTACTTAACTGCACCGGTGGAATTACGATAGCAAACGTGGGTCTTCCTGTTGGATTCCGGAAGGCCGAACATGTCAGTGAGTTTTAAACAGAGTTCCTCGTACGAGTCGAGGACAGAGAGGTCGAGAGTACGGCCGACGTCCTCTGATTCCATGAATACTTTACAGTGACCCATCTCCGGGGAATTCATCTCGACGGCTTGGTGACGCTCTTTCATCCATGACTGATTGGGGAAGGAATCATCGGTCCAACTGTTTCCCATACCGACTGGCGACGGCGTCTCCGAGGAGATTTCGGTGGTCCGTATTGTCTTCCCAAAGAGCAAGAAAGAAGCCGGTTGTATCTTGGTGTTGCTGCCACACTCGGTTGCTGTGTTCGTGAAAGAGTTTGAGAAGTAATCGTGGTTTCGATTCATCGGCCCGCTTCGTTCGATGTAGTGATGGAATCCGGTCGATGGAATGATTCCCATCGGCGACGACTGCAGTTTGTTGAAGTGGAGATCCGAAAAGGACGATCCAAAATGCCCATGCCTGGCTCCCTGTATACCTGCAGGAGTGCGGTTTGATAAACAGTAAAGAGAAGTGTTGTTGTTAACTGGTGGTGGTCCAACGAGTTTCCCGACAAACGTCGGAGTAGGGTGATGAGCATCGAAGTTGGGGTGATGTCTCAGTTTCTTCCTCGGTGGAGAAAATGGGGAGATGTGAATCGGTGGAAGTGTCGAAACCAACTCGACGAGCCACGGACTAACACGTTTCACGTTTTGCAGCAAGTCCGGTTCATCCCATGTCACCTGAAGAACTCTCCATGGTGACTGCGGCCACCGGATGGGATCGGAGAATTGTACCCCGGAAATGGTGCCCATGAACCAACTGATCCTAGAAGAGTCCTCGGTTTCGAATGGCATCTTGAATCGCATTCCGGCAGTCCATTGAATTCTGGTTGACTTTCTGACGGTGGAAGCTTTGACGCAAAACTCAGGCGTACTTGCTCTTGGGTAGTACGCTACCTCGAATGGCTGGCCGTTGGTTGCGAGATTGGCTGCCTCGATCACTGTAGCTGCCGTTATTCTCTCCTTCCCTCTACCGGTATTATTGACATTGCTCCCCAGAACCTTGCTGAAGTTGTCTTCTTCCGTCAAGAAACCCGATAAGTTGCCGTACGGAGTAGGTCGACAGTTAGCCATTGTCGAAGTGTTCCAACCCGAAGGAGGCTCGCAACACTCGCCAGCGATCCCTCTCTTAGCTCTTCGAATACCAACTCGGAGCTCACCGTTCTCGGCTCTCAAGAACACGATGGAATCCCCTGCCATAAGCTTTTTCTGATTGACGAAAGTGCTCCAGCCGGTGGTGAGCAAATGCCTCCTCGGAGTTCCTCTGTAAATATGCCGGAACTTCCACTGCTCACCATGAACGTCTCTCGCCAGAACCGTCTGGACAGGTGGATCAACAGAGTGATCCAATCTCGGAAATATAGTTTCGGCGCAGTACCTGGGTACGGAGAAGCCTCCTCCATTGTTGGCATCCGATTGGGTGAGTGTCTTTGCGAAAGAAGCGAGTTTCTCCTGAACTTCTTCCCGGATGTCAACACCATCGTTAACCAAGTTGAGGTCGCCGAAGTCGTTTAACTTAACCGGCGCGAGATGGATCTTCGCAAAAACCTCGTCGGTGCCGGGATCCGCCAAGAAGTTGATAGCCAGAACTCTACAGAGTATCTGTGACGGAAACTTGGGTGCAATTCCAAAGTCGACATTACCGTGGGCGTGCTCTGCGTGTCCTTGGGGGAAGTAGAAAACCTTGGTGTTAACGGGAGGCATTTGAACCATTCCACCGGCGCAAGCGTGCCATAGATGGGAGTCTAAATAATTAGCAGAGTCTTTCATCTTCTCTTTCCGGCGAACCCAAAAGATTTCCTACAGCTATAGAGACCTGCAAGAAGCAGAAGAAGAAACTGACATCTGAGTTCTGACGGTGATGATTGACGAGAGGGGAGGAATACCCAGAAACGAGAAACCAGAGAAGACGAAGGAGAAGGAGCAAATAATTAATGGGCAGAAAGAGAAAAAAAGATGAAAACTCTTAAACTAGCTTACTTTTGTGGGTGGTCGTTTCTAGTTTCTACCCTACAAGCCACAGACCACCATTCTTAAAACTATTCAAGTACACTTCCACCAGCTGACCCCAAAAATGAATTCGGGAGAGCGAGAAAAGAGGGAATATATATAAAGATGAGGAGGAGAAGGAGAAGGCACTGTTGTCGGAATTGGGTGTTCAGAGTGAAAAAATCTCCTGAGAATCCATCTATCCTTGCATATCGCGCAATTCACTGAGAGTGAGTAGGTGAAGCAACGGAATCTCTACAAAGAAGACCATCATCCAACCATCCATCTACAATCCATCGGTGAACCAAAAACACAACAGATATTCCAGTTGTTCGTACCCAATAGTTTTATGTATTAACCATTAACCCCCAAAACGCCTGTCACTTCAGACGTTCAGACGACTGCGTGTGGTTCTGTTTTGTTGTGAGTCGTCACTGTTCTTTCGTTACACCGTGCTTCTTTTTTTTTCCTTATAGCTTGTGCCGTGTCGCTGTTCACCTGTACATGCTGTGTTGTTTATGGTCTCAGATCTCAATCAAAATTTACTCAATCAGCGCTAAATTAGTTAGTGTTAACACGGCAAACACTCGGAACTCGTAAACCGGTTCCTCTCTTGAATGGAAAATAAAAAAAATTAAAATTTCACATCACGAGTCCCGATATATCTGTCGGACTCAACAGAAACCCAATATAGGTAGATGACGTCATGGTCAGAACTACTCTGGTTCATCATTTAATTTTATATTTTTGTAGTTTTGTATTTTTATGAGGGTAAAATTGAAATAAACAATACAACTTACATTAAACTATTAAACTATTAAAGTGATAGTGATGAATCCGGTTACCAGTAACGACCGACCGATATTAGATGGCCGGACGAATGTCTTGCCTGCAATGTTTATCTTCCACGTCAGAAGGAGATGGATGGAGGAGGAGAGTGGAAACCAAAAGAAATAAGAATTGAGGACCACAAAAACACCCATCTTCTTTTGAATCCTGTTCCGTTTATGTCTTATTTCTTCTTGTCTTCATCCATGTATGTCATATCAATGTTCTCCTCCTGTACCACATGACCTATCATATCGTTCTTTAACTTTTTCTCCTGCCGTGCTTTTTATTTTATTTTATATATCTTTTTCCAAAAGCCTTCTCTCGATCGGAATATCGTATAGGCGATCTATACCTGTTTGAGCGCACGCGCAATGTTCAATCGTCGGTAGAGATCGATGTGGCGGTTGCCGGTGGGAAATCTAGCAGTTATCTATAATAGTTCATTCAATTACGACCGACCGACCGACCGAACACGCACTGACAAATTAAAACACAACGAGAGCACTCAAATTAAGTAAGAAAGTTGGATGTCGACAGCACAACCGCACGCCACATCTGCCCCGCTCCAAGAACAAGAACATCTCTGTCAGTCTATTAAATCGAAATTAAGGTCAATCGATCCGTCTTTTTTTTTTTTAATTATAACTGACAATAATAATAAAAAAAAAACCTAGTTTGATCCCACAAAGATCGGCGAAGAGAATGCAAACCACATGGTTGCCAACTGCAGCCAGATAGTTGTTGATTAAAATTAATCATAGTTTAACAATAGATTAATAGCTAGGGTGGAACTTTCAAGGCATATAGTGAAGTGAAAGAGAGACATGGGAGAATGTAATCTCTAGTATTGGATCCATCGATCTGAGATTCTGAACAAACGAGCCGACGAGCCACGGAGGAACTGAGTATCAATTCATAGAATCATAGGTATACTGATATTTTAATCATAAATCACGTATGCATTCATTTTTAAATTGGTGATGCATCAATGATCAATCAATTTACACTCATCGATAATCAAACAAACTACGTAGTTGACCAGATGTGGAATCCGACATCATGCCGACGACGACCATGTTCGAATGACATGTCGACGGACGACGATGACCAAATCCATGATTTAAGTGGATACAACTCACACTACAACAATCCAATCCATGCACACTTTCGTTGCCATTTATTCGATTGGATATTTGGATTGTATCAAATATTATTTATATGTAAGATGGTCTGAGAGATAATCATAAACCATTAAACCCTGCCAGAGTGATAAGATAATTAGTTATCCCAATGCAATTATTATTTTATAACTACCTGTCATTCTACTTCAGTTTGACATTACTATTCATTAAGACTTTTTTTTTTTAAAAAAAATCCATCAAACAAGGAGTTGTCCATTAGGCCCAAGTTATTAGAGCTAGCTATTCTTTAATCCAAAAGGGAGTTAGTAGTGACTCTCGTATGTTTTTAATCAATCTCTGGTATCTTCCCTATTATCGTCTCCGACATCTCCTCCCAAATCCTGGTGATGCCAACGACCGTTTTCTCGTGTTGAAGACTCTGAACTCCACAAAAGTCACTCTAAAGTCTTCAAGGGAGGAAATCGACGATTGCACTGTAAAAGTCGTTTTGGAATGTGTGAAATTGATACCTTAAATATGCTTCTGGTTTCCCCTTTTATAAGGCATCAGAAGACATCATCATCTGCTATGGAGATCGCACACGGGGCATAATGACGCTCATTATGACGTCCTGGTTGAACATAAGTAACGCTTCAAAATCGATGATTTAGATCAAATCGACAAGTTGAGGAAGAAATCACCAAGTTATTCAACGAAACATTCGTATACGCTTTATGGGGTCCGAAATAAATCGAACGAAATTCTATTTTATGTTGATGGAAAGAACTGGTGTACAATCTTGTAACACCAGTATAAGCTTTGTCTTATCCATCTACCATGGTATAGTGTGTAGTGTGAAATAAGTGGTTTAACGTCATTAGCTTTTTTTTTAACGATCTTAGCAAATATTTCGTGGCTGAATGCCCGTATTTAAATAAAAATGATGGATGTGTTAAAATGTGTCTTGTATATAACAAATCAGAAATATAATTTTGGATGTTATTAATTATTATATTTATTTTATATATATCATACAAAAAAAAAATTTGGAAAAATTTCTCTTCTACACAAAAGAAATATTCCAAATTGCAGTAAAATCCATCCCCCAAGGGCCAAAGGCCCGCCACCAACCCCTTTTGTGTTATAATTTTACAATATAAATTAATAAGCAATCAATGATCCGACCCGAGATCCGTCTTTGTTGATAATCTACCAGATCCATCATCTGATGCGCTCCTTGTCGACTTTTTCTTTCTCCGTGGTTTGGGAACTGCCGATGTATCTTGGCCAGCGTCTGATTCATTTTCTTTGACCCTATTATGCTTACGAGCCCCACGTCGTGCTGACTTGTCTTGTTCCTGTGGTTCAAAAGCCACATTCTCAGTCGACTTGTTACGTCGTGAGTGGCGCGGCGCTGCAGCAGATTCGGTTGATGTAGAAGATTGAAACGCCAATGTGGAGGAAGAGCCGTGTCGTTTGGACGCCTTGGTAGGAGGCAGAGGTAGAGCCAGAGGCAATTCACTCGAATTTGCCTCAGTTTGGTCTCTACTTGGTTTTTCTTGACCCGGTGAGTTCATCTTCATGCCTCGGTCACTGTTTTTTTTATCTACGATAGATAAAAAAAAATGGTTTAAGTAGTAACCAGAGTTTGAGATTTTAACGAAAATTACAAAAATATTCATAGAATAGTGAATTAGTGATTAACTGATTACAGATTTACAGCAGACAGACCTTGCGATTTCGGTGAGTTTGCAGCAGGATCTTTGGACGGATCAGATTGATAATCGTTCATCTATAGAAAGAATCACAATCGTTTGATTGGTCGATAGATCGATCTACAAATAAACAATGAGATATTTACAAGTTTTTATTTCTTTACCCATGTAGGTGGGGTGACGGTTGGACCGTCCATTCCGATGTGCGCCACGTGCTTTACGTCCGTTGGAAATCCAATTTGCATACCGCCAGCATCCTCTTGTGCATCTTCTTCCTTAACCTCTTTTGCATGGTTTTTAAAATCAAGGTTAGAGTTTTTTCCAATTGAATGATAAAAACACAGTATCTTTCATATCGTCATACCAAAAATTTGAGAAATATATCTCAGCCCTTTCATGAGACCGCCCTTCATCATCTTTTCTGAATTTTGGCAGAACCAAGATGGCGGGAAGGGAAAAAAACAAGACGAAATGTGCGCGGCTGCGCGCGTGAGGAAAAAACGAAAATAAAAAAGAAAGATTTTCTTTCAGCTACTTGAATGGTTTTTTTTATCTCTTTCTATTTTATTTACTCGAAGACAGGGTATAATGCCTATCTGCCTGCTTTGCCTGCCTGCACGCCTGTAATTCTAATTTCATGTATTTAAGGATGGTCTATTTTTGTGTATTTTTTCAATGGTAATAACGATGACCATTCCCAACTGCAATTATATTTGGGTTTTTATTATTATTAGTTTTACGTCTATTTATGTTCATTTTGTTTGTTACTTGTATTTACTTAATTATCTACTGATGTAACTGATCATGTTTTGTGTCACTTGATAATTAGATCTAGGGATGCAAATTTAAGTCGATATTCTCTCGAGCTTGGCTTGATTGGATTTGACCTTGAATTGTGAGTTAATGAACATAATCGATCTATATCACACTCGTTTTGTTAACTTGTTTGGTGTTAAAATAAAATAAATATCAGTCCTTGAAATCCTAGTTTAACTTAGCTTAATTGTTTGATAAGAGTTTACCTTAATTTCGTTATTGTAGTTTGAAGATTTCGAGTTCATACCAAGTGAAGTGCAATTTACATCATTACAATTGCCCATTTGCCCTGGTTTACCAATCGATATCGCTTGTAAATCATCTATAACTGTACGTATCAAATAATGTTTTCATTACTGTTATAACTGTTATCTCATATATTCCTATTTCTGAATTGTATGTTCTAGTGGTTTCTAATTACTGTAATCTAGATACTCTAAATTAAAAAAACTAAAATAATCTATTTTGAAATAGAACATTAATGATACTTAAAACTGTGAATAAAATTCTTTCTAATATTATTTTGTCAACATGTTCGATTTAGTAAGCCAGTAAAAGCACAAGGAATCAAGGATCAAATGTCGTGAGATCTACAGAAGAAGAAAATGAGAAACTGTAGAAACCAAATTTGAAGGTTCATCGGAAGCAAGAGGAAACTGTAGAAAAAGATCAATTTCTTTACTATTTTTCTTCAAAAACTGCAGAAGCATTGAAAATCTTAGGGATCATCAGAATGAAATGAGTTTAGATGAACGATGATGATAATTGATTGAAAACTTCTGTCATCATTTTCATTCAAATATCAATCCCTTTTTTGTCCATTCCAAATTACTCTTCCTCTCTCGTACATGGGTCTATCTCTATTTCACAACAGTTTTACTCTGTTAATTCTGTTTCGCTATTCACTTACGAGGAATACAGATTTTAGATTGTAATTAAAGCATCTACCACGTAATAATATAGAATATATAGATATATAGAAACACTAGTCAGGTAAGTGCTAATGCCATAATTATACAGAATAATACTGTCTTTATTGTTGCATACAGACACAGTATTGGTGGTTTTCAAAACTTAGGAAGCTTTCAGATTGTCAAATCCAACACTCGCCTGCATTTAAAAAAAAATATAGACAATATAAAACCACCATGTAATGAGAGGTGCAATGAGAGGGTATGTACTGAAGCCGATCAAGAATGCTTTTGTGATGGTAATGGAAAGAAAGCTTGGCATTTTATTTTCTAAGAAAGTTCGTGCAATGGTTTATGAATGTCTATAGCTTCCTTCCTCCTCGTTTTTGTTGATGGCTCTCCTACGAATCCATTCAAGGGGGGAAGATGTATTCACCAAGGAGACCATTTGTCTTCGCTTCTATTCATTATTGTAATAGATTGCTTGAGCAGATTTTCATTGAAAAGATGGAGGATGGTTACTTATATTGAACCCTATAATGTGAGAGGTGTAGCATCACCAACAAACCTTCTAGGCAAAGATTTGGGAAATCAATCGTCGTAATGGATCTCATGGATGAAGAACCGATAACATTAGTACTTCCCATCAAAATCACTCTATTTGCTGGAAAAATATTGCAGCAACTAGGGACTACATTAATAAATGCCTCCAACCATGACAAGCATCCTCCTTTACCTGGATAGGCTCAGGTTCGGCTCCTACTTTCACAAATAATTATGATATAAACCGGCAGTCCAAACAAACCGACCAATTGGAAGAAGGGAAGGCGTTTCGATTTGCAAAACAATAATGATGTCCATGATCTTATGGAGATTTAGATGGCTAAAACTCACTGCAAAGGACAATCCCATTACTTGAGGATGGCAAATTCAGCCTACATGTGAATAATGTGATTTATGTAAGCAAGGGAATGAAAACATAGGCCACTTGTTTTTTTGCTGTTCATTCTCTCTTCAAGTGCTAACTTAGTTTTCGAGGAATTTGGGAGTGCAATATGGAGGTATATGAATGTTCCAATTCCCGATCCGACGGTAGGTAATATTGGGAAAATTCACAAGAATATCAAAATGTTGGGCACTAAATTGGTATGGATTGGCAGCTACGACATGACATATGGAGAGCCAGAAACAAAGCCTTGATCTTGGACCAACATAGAACCCCAAGAAGTGTTGCCAACTAAATTATTAAAGATTTGGAAATTCTCTTTCAGGCTGATGAGTTGCAATCAAATCACTCAACTCGGGCGGAAGAGGATGCTTTTGCATGGTGGAAGTCGAGATCCTCCAGGCTAGACTAGTTCTGCCTAAAGGATTAGACGGAAATCAAGACAACTAATCTATTTTAATCCGCCTTAACATCTTAGTTGTCTCTCATTACTTTTATCTTGATATAATTACCCTTTATCAAAAAATTCCTATTGTAAAACAAAAGTAAAAAACATACCAAGAAATCGTGATTCTTTTGGAGATAAGGTGAGAATTGATTACAGAACTTTCCCATGTCACTATTAACATCGCCTGTTCCTCCGATCACTTCAATGAATTTTTTCCTTTCTGGTGCTAACTTCATGGCCAACTGTAAATGAAATATCACACTCATTAATGCATATAACTGGTTTTCTTTGGAATAAATTAAATCCAACTGCCATAATGAGTTAATGTTGTATTGATCCCGTGTCTCAAAACTTGTGATGAAAATAGTAATTATTTATATGATGGATTAAAGATAATTCAAATTTAAAACCAAGAAGGGAAAAAAGAAGAAGCATATTGCATATTTACATGCTACCAAAATTTTGAAGGCTGAAATTAGATTAAAATCATCAGCAGTCAGTAGAATTATAGAAAGTGATAAGAAGTTAAGAACATACGGTGAAACTCGAACTTGCAAGCCAGCCATGAAATTTCTTTAATGTCTTGCCATACGAATCCGTGCATGCTTGCGTCATGGTCCAATCTCCATGGTCGAGCAAGTTGCGGAAAAGTTCCACTAAGAAATCCATTGCCCTGTATAAATGGATATTAATAAGCTGGGGTTGTCATGGAGTGAAGCACTAGAGAAAAAAAGTATATAGATTATAAACACCTTGTCAACCAAAGGAGTCCATTGGTACAACTTGAGGAACCCTTGGCTGTTTTATTTTGTATTTCTTCTTGAACCATGGAGTAAATGAGATTGTACTCAGAAGGGTTTGAACAATATTTTGTTTCCAATCTCTGATAAGAAAGCGACAGTAGATGTTAAATAAACAGATTTATAAAATACTAACATTAGAAAATTAGAATAGTATTTAAACACTCAGTCCTAACTCCTAAGAATAATTCTACATTTAATAAAATCATGAGGAAAGCGATGGTGCAGAAATATGTCAGGAATTCAGATAATGAAATATTTTTATGAAATTGGAAATACCATAAAAAAATTTAGATCCTGACAAATGACAAATAAAAATTCATTATTTGGAAATTGAAACAGACAAAAGATTAGAAGAAGATAGAAACTCTCACCGTTATATTACCACCGATGTCAGTCTTTACAAGAGTCATAGCAGCACCAAACTTATCTGACGACAAAAATTACACGGGGTAAATTAACTTAATCAATCAATAAATCAAACTAATAGAAGCGGATCGGTGCAAATCTAGACCCGATGATTTATAAACATAGCGTCACGATAATGATCTTGAATTTAGATGTAACCGAACCGAATCTATGAAAATGAATCCAGGCGGAATGGTTGTGTAATTCAGACCAGGAAATTGAAAGTACCTAGAACAGGAAGGATGTTCTTGCAAACATTGAGAAAGGATTCGGTGAGAATTTCCTCTTTCTCAGACATCACTAGATTCATTCCTTCCAAAGCTGGCGTGAACACTGTCCCCTCCATTGATGCTTGAACTTCCTTTCACCTGGAAAATCAAATCATCTGTATAGAGAATCCATGGATCTGATCTATAATGTATTTTAAAACAATACCCCTAGATCTACGAATTTGGAGGATCCCTACCCACAACTTTTGCAAGCAAGGACTGTGAGATCGTACCTTTGGCAACAAAAGCAAAAACAGCAGTGTAACCACAGCAGAATCGGAATTTGGAATTCGGAAAGAACTCAATGTACAAAAAAACAAAGAAGATCTAATGAGATCGCCTTAAAAGGATTCAGTGTCCAATCTGTGAAGGAAGAGAAGAAGATCTTCTGCGTCGAAGTAAAAATTACTTGGAGTTTGGACGAAGGCAGTTTAAAAAAATCAATCGTGGATAGAGGCCAAATTTGAATTCGGGCTCGATATCGATTACCCGATTACGAAGAGAGAGAGAAAACAGAGCATGGGAATTGGGAAATTTTGATTTGAAATGAGGTTACCAAATTTATTGGCGCAGTATAATAACCACAAAATAAATCGACCAAATTAGCCGTTTTCTATTTAAACTAACACGACTTTGAAAGTACGTTATCACGCCGGTTGGTTTGCGGAGATCGAATAATGGGATTTGCCATACAGGCAACCTCTTTTGTCCTCGACAAATGCAAGATCGCGAAAAGGGTGTTCGTCAATGACGCCACCCAGGCAGAACTGTAAATGAAAATTTTCCAACTTTCCCTGATCTGATATTCTTAATCGTTATTTAAATTGAACATTTGTTATTATTAATTTTGGATTAAGATGGACAGAAGAAGCCACCAACGGCGAGCCAAAGACCCCCAGTGCAAGAACCATGATGGATATTGCAAATGCTGCGTTTCAATTTGATGACTACTGCAGAATCATCTTCATCTTGCACAACAGGTATGGTTGGTTGGTTTACTTGGTTAATTAGTTTGTTGGTTGTTAACGATATTGGGATTTAGGCTCAACGTTGTGAACTTCAAAGAATGGAGACGATCCTACAAAGCATTGGTTCTATTGGATTTCTTGATAACGCATGGACCGGAAAACATCGCAGAAGAGTTTGTTTCTGACACATACGTTATTCAACAGCTTGGAACATTCCGACATGTCGATCAACATGGGTTTGATTGGGGATCGAACATGCAGAAGCGATCGGAGAGAATAATCAAGCTCCAAACTAACCTGGATTTCCTCAACGAAGAACGACAAAATGCGATGAAGCTCTCTCGAGAGATTAATCATGGGTTTGGGAACTCGTTCAGTCGACAACCGTCACCTCCTACCACATCCTCATCTGATTCTTCATCTTCTTCGTCTTCTTCTGTTGCTTATTCAGCGATATCTTTATCTCCCGTTTCAAAGATGTCTAGATCTTCATCCTTCAGCTCAAACACTTCCGACAACAGCGACAGCTCATCATCGATAAACAAGAAAGTCGACCAAATTAATATTCAATACAACTTCATTATACAACCACCGTTGGGCAGATTTCAAAGGATCAGCGGAGATGACAGCCGTGATATCAATGGCTCGCACATGTGGAAGGATAATGGTGAGGATAATACGGGGTCTTTATTGCTTGACGATGACGAGGAGGAGGGAGAGGATAATCGTCATCATCAGGTGGAGAACACAAACAGTACTGTTGCCGAAAAGGTTAGCCTTAGTCTGCGAACAATTTCGGAGGTGGGAAAGCTGATGTTTAAAACATTCGATCGAAGACCGGCACTTGGGTTTTGAATTTTTGGTTCATTTTTGAAATATCGACCCTTTTTTTTTTTGCGTTCAAGTTTAATTCAATAATCAACCCAAGTGTAAGTGTGTAACAGTACAAGGTATTCAACGGATTATTTTTATTTTTTACATGATATAAATAGGCTCAAGGTGCTGCGACCACCCGATCTTTGTCATCTAAAATGGATCTTATATCAAACAAAAATAATAAATATGATGATCGACTAAATTTGATGAGATTCAAATTGATATATAATAGAAGTAATTATCAGTTGTGTTGATTTCAAAATATGTCTAAATAAGTTAAATTAATCATGTTCATTAGATTATTTTTCGTTGTACGTTTGTTAATAATTCTTCGGACGACGACTCATTCAATGTACGACGTATCTGAAGCGTGTCTTATAATGGAGAACATCTTATTAATGGAAAAAAGTATGAAAACAAGTTTTGCAAATTTACATCCTAGAAAAATATGAAAATATAAAGGAACGTAAAAAAATGTACTATTGTATGAAGTCATGAAGAGAGATGAATAAAAATATCTTACAGCCTTGCACTTGAGAAGCTGATGAGTCAATGATTGATTGACTGAATTGAGCATCACTACAACTACGACGGCTTTACTTCTAATTTCCCTGGCATTACCCATCATGGTCCATGGCCACCAAGGCCGCTGTTTATCACTATTCAGTACCACGCGCGATTCAACCTCCAACTTACTCCGTAAACACTTCGAGAAACTACTGGACGTCATACCACCTCCCAACATTCGAGCATTCAACATCCTGTTAAGCAAATCTGCGCGATATGGGAAACATCAATGTGTGTTTCAATTTTACGGCATGATGGTCGCCGGTGGTGTGGTCTCGCCAGACACCTGCACCGCTGGCATACTCGTCGCGTCATCTGGCCATTTGGGTTGTCCGGAATTGGGATTTGGCGTTATTTGTGATATGATCAAGAGAGGATCTCGTCCTAACGCACTGCTACTCACGGCATTGATTAATGGTCTTTTCAAAGAGGGAAGTATTGTTGATGCAGTGGAGGTGTTTGTCAAAATGCGTGAATGGGATTGCGATCCCGATGTGGTTTGTTTCAACACCGTCATCAGATTTTGTTGTCGAGAAATGGGTATGCACAGTTTGGGATTTGGAGTACTTTGCGATATGATTAAGCGTGGGTACAGTGCTGATGTAATCACGTTTAACACATTGATTGACGGATTGTGCAAGAAAGGAAAACTACGTCAAGCTATTTCCGTGTTACGTAGAATGCCGGTAATGGAATGTACACCCACTACTGTGACTTACAATACTCTTCTTGGATGTTTGTTCTCGGGAGTCAACGACAGAGTGGAAACCAGATTGACTATCTTTTGTGAGATGTTCAAAGGTGGGTATCCAGCCGATACCGTGACTTTCAATTGTTTGCTTAATTGTCTCTGTAAGTCTGGTCATACCGTCGAGGCTTCTGCCATGTTCCATAGAATGCCGGAGATAGGATGTGAACATGACGTAGTATCGTATGTTGCTCTCATAGATTCCTTCTGCAACACGATTCAGGTGAATTTGGGTTTTGCGACTTTCTGCCATATGGTTAAACACGGCTACAATCCAAATACAGTTGTCTTAAGTGTTTTGCTGAATGGGGTCTGCAGGGAAGGTAGGATCGTCGAAGCGGCCGTGATGTTTCAGAAGATGTCTGGGATGATAGAATGTCAGCCTAATTCCATAACCTACGGTATTCTCATCGACTGTTGTTGCCGTCTTGGTAGAGTTGATATAGGTTTCGGATGGTTCTCCGACATGCTAAAATCCGGCCATCAAACCAACACACTCATCTTAACATCTCTGCTCAATGGTCTTTCAGATCTTAACAGATTGTCCGATGCTGCAAATCTGTTACGTAAAATGATCAACGCAGAATCGCCGACAATCACCGCCACTACATACGGGTCCATCATCAATGCAGTCTGCAGAGCAGGGCAATTCGACTTGGGATTCGGAGTCTTATGTTCCATGTTAAAACTAGGTCACCCTGCCAACAACGTCATTCTAAATTCAATTGTTCACGGATTTTGCATGGCGAGAAAAGTGGTCAGTGCTGCATCCCTAGTAGCAAGAATGCCGTCATTGGGATATATACCAGACGTTGTAACATTGAGCTCTCTGATCAACGGACTGTGCAAAACAGGGAGCGTCGAGGTAGCTCTTGATTTGTACGAGTCGATGAAGCAGATCGGAAATTGTTGTGAACCTAATTTGATCACATATAACACACTTATCGCCTACTTGTGCAACAAGGGACAAATGGATAAGAGCTTGGAGATTGTACAGGAAATGAAAACCAGAGGTGTTTTTCCAAATGCTTTCACTTATAGATGTATCATTCGTGGCTTTTCCAACCTTGGTCATTGGGAAAAAGCGGTTTGGGCTTTCGAGACCATGGTTATTTTTGGCCTTTGCCCAGAACAGCAAAACACTTACAAAATGAAATGTACTAAAGAAGAAGAAAAAGAAAAAGTTGCTACAACATCAAAACAAGATTTCTTATACTGACCAGGATTATTGGTTTGTTTCCTATGACTATTCGAAACCATCAGCCAGTTGATGCCCAGCAGTGACTGCATCCTTGGATAATGGCTTTCTGGTGACGTTTTTCTTTTGTTTCGCTTTCTTGGCCTTCATCCTTCGTTTCTTTTCATTGGCATCTACCCAGGTATAATCCGAAGGTATTTGGAATGGGTCAGAATCTTCCTTAAAGCCGTCGTTGTTAGACTGCCGGTCACCGCCATTTCGACCAGTTCTTATCCACGAATACCATGGCGAACTCGAAGAGTCAGCTTCTTTAGTTTTGTGGTCGAGATGAGTTGGACTAGACGGCGGCGTTGCAAACTCGTCGCTTGATTTTAATTCTTCAAATTTTGTAAACGTAACAAGAACCCGAATCGTCGGGACAATAGGAATAGCAATCTGCGTTGATTAAAATCAAAGATTCAAATAAATAACGACACCCGTCAATATGAAATTATGAATCAATATCCTGACGTACCTTGGCCGGAAAAGTACCCTGAGGCATTTTGGTGGTAAGAAGCTCCCGTAGTCTCCTGATAGCCTTGACCTTGTTTGCAAGTACGTCAAGCAAAGGGAGTATCTCCTCAATCTGCAATGGGAAGTCTGGTGTTAACCAAAGAACTGGTTTCAAACCTTTCTTGTACTCACTCTCGTGTTTATTACTACTACTGTTATTATTCAAGTCATTTGCAACTCCACATTTCTTCTTCTTTGTGCCGCCGCCGCCTTTCTCTTTCCCTTTCTCTTTCCCTTTCTTTTCCTTTTCCGTCGTCGTGGAAGCATCTTCCTCTTTGAGAAAATCCGAATTCTGATGTACATTTGAAGTTTTCCTCGTCATAGTCGCCGTCGGCTTTGGATATTCCTCTTTGGAACTTTTTTTGCCGTTCCAGCCAAACCAATTGCCTCCTTTCTTGTCCTTAGAATTATTAGATGTGCCATTTGAATCCAAATCTTTGTTCCCTTCATACTCATCGAACCCATCAGCAGAATTCTCCATACCAAGTGCAGAATTAAGCTGTAATCTCTCTTCAGCCGTCAGGATATCATCCAATTCATCATGATTCGCGTTGGTAACCAACTTATTTTCATCATTGTCGACCGCAAATAACTCTTCGTCGGTCATTGCACCTGGAACCCGTCTTGATTTTACACTTACCGAAACATGAAGCATATCATACACCTTGCACTTCAAGCTTCCAACCATCTCTGTCCTTTCCTGACGCCTCCAGTTCAAATGAGGAACAAGTTCTGCCTGTGTAACGTCGATTCCTGGCCTGTACATATTGGTCTGGGACATCAATGCTACCTCCCGAGCAACCTCGGCTTCTGTTGGGGTTAATCCTGCTCCTTCGAGAGCATTTGTGATCTCCTTCTCTTTATGCGCCAACACTATTAAAGATCCAGGACCCAACGGAACGCTGCAACTATCTGAAGAAAGACCGTCACCAAAGAACAAAAAGGTCTGATCTGACCGTTGAATCCGGAACCCATCAAACCCAGAAAGTGTCATATCTGCCCTGAGATTGGACCCTCTTTTCCATAATCTGTAAGTATCCGACGGAGCAATTCTGCCAATGAATGGTATCACGGAGCTCTCGAAGTGGAAGCTGATTTCCATGTAGAAATCTCGGATCCGTGAGATGGAGGAAACTATCCTGGGTAACCTGCGACACCATTTTGCCCAAGCCAGTGGCTGGTAATGATAGGCGATGACCATAGAAATACTTTCTTCCCGCGTGCACACAGCTTCTTGAAGAGCCGACCAGCCATTCTCATTCTGAAGAGACCAATCAGCGCCAGCTGTCATGAGAATCTCGGCGGAGATTGGGTCTCGCATTCGAACGGCGAGGTGTAATGGTGTTTCACGATTGGGTACATCCCGACGATCTATTGCTGATGCTACGACGTCGGCGGTACGCTCAGCCAATATTGACTCGGCCTCTGTGGTGACCTCTCCAGCTTTGGGAAGGCGAGGGAGTGCAATGACAATCCGACGGAGGGAAGCGTGATCTCTGCGGAGCACGGCAAGGTGGACCGAGCTGTGTGAATATGCAGAAACATCATCCATAATCGCCCAAATATTTTCTTCACAATAGAAACCCTAATCAAAACTACTAACCGTAAAAGATATTGGAAATGCTCAAATGCCCAAAAGAAAGAAAACAATCAGTCAGGCGTTCGTTCACTAACCCTAACAACCCAAGAACGAAAAGAAAAAAACCCAACTTAAATCTTTAATCACAGAAGTGAGTCAGTGCCGTCATCCTCTCCAACGAGAACAAGCAGCAGATCTGAATGATCTTCAGAACGGTGAACCAAACGCAACAGATTAATTGAATCAATCTGAGAGAAACCACAGACGCCAGCTTTGGACCAAAATTCCTTCCTCTATTCTATTTCAAATTTCCAATCCACCTTACTTCCGTACAAACATTTTAAAAAAAAAATAGTGAAGAAAGGAAATCTCCGCCCTCCCCACCTCCCAGATCTGAAAGGCCTCGTCGAGATTCCAGATCTTGTGGGCTGAGAACTTGTCTGGTGGACGTTTGGTAGAAGAAGAAGTGCAAGGTTTGGTCGGCCAGCCCTGTCTGCGCTCAGGTCTCAGTGTCTCAGTGAGAAGGAGATGGTGGTTTTTTTCAGAGGGTATCGTGTTCGCTAGATTTAATGACGTCCTAGTGATTTACCTTTGTGACAATTGGAGCCCTTTTTCGTAATATATCTCAAGCTTCGCCCTTATTTCACTCCATTCGAGATTCCGAGGGTATAACAACTGATTTTGACAACGTGGGTGACGTGTCCCTCGATGGTGGGAGATGTGATAAT
Source organism: Zostera marina (assembly GCA_001185155.1). Taxonomy (NCBI): domain Eukaryota; kingdom Viridiplantae; phylum Streptophyta; class Magnoliopsida; order Alismatales; family Zosteraceae; genus Zostera; species Zostera marina. The sequence continues at coordinate 472,515 of LFYR01001258.1, forward strand.
GATAATCAGGAAAGTGCCTAAATAACCAAATGGAATGGCAGCTAACTTAGGAACAATATCATGCATAGGGACAACATAGAAGGTTAAAGAGCAGCAGGCATATGGACAAATTAGGATTAGGATTAAGGTTATGAAAGTTCATGCAGTATGTATTTCATTTAAAAGTATAAATCACATTTTTTATGAATGCAACCTTACGAAACAGGTCATGAAGAAAGGATACGGTACTCTCTGTGATTTGCTAAAAGCGAAGGACATCACTGACTGAAGACTTCGCGCGATATTTAAATAAACCAAATTTAAAAAGATGCATAAAGGTAGAAGGGAAACGTTAGTTTTCGCAAAATAGAGAGAATTCGAAAAAAAATACGATGTCTAATCACTGTGCAAGTCTGTTTTTTTATATTTATTTTTATATATATATTTATTTTTTATTACTTGTTACTGTTTTTTAATTATGAGACGAATCAGTATTTACCTAGTAACAATAATAATTGGAGATGGGCGAGGATGGAAGGGAGAGAGAAAGTGAATTAGGGTTTTAGTGTTAAGAGAATTAATTTCCCGTTATAACAATTACCTAATATAATTCAAGGCTGCAAATCTAGCATCCAGATTATTCCGGGAGAAAGATATCTTTAGATCCCCCTTCTTCCATCCCCGATACGCGCGGAGTAAATGAACGACGTACCACAAGATAGAATTCATCTTTGAGATTATGAGGCAAAGATGTCGATCTGAATTTCCTTTTTTACTTCATCTTCTTTGATTCGATCTTTGTTCGATTCCGGTTTCGATTAAAAAAAGGGTACGTACGTAGGTACGTACTAACCTACGTTATTTGAGATTCGATGGGGGTGAAGAAGCAGCCTCCGCAACAGCAGCTTATCTACAGCTTCGTCGCTAGAGGGACGGTGATCCTCGTCGAGTACACCGGATTCTCAGGGAATTTCACCAGCATCGCTACCCAATGCCTCCAGAAACTCCCGTCGTCCAACAACAAGTTCACCTACAACTGCGACAACCACACCTTCAATTACCTCGTCGAGAACGGATTCAGTAAGTTCAGCGAATTGCGATCGATGTATGATTCCTTTAATTAATATTTAACACGTACTACGTGCATGCATGCAGCGTATTGCGTGGTGGCGGTTGAATCAGCCGGAAGGGAGACTCCGATCGCATTTTTGGAGAGAGTTAAGGATGATTTCAGCAAGCGATACGGTGCAAAAGCTGCGAAAGCGAAAGCCAATGGCCTGAATAAGGAATTCGGATCCAAGCTTAAAGAACACATGCAGTACTGCATCGATCATCCCGAGGAGATCAGCAAGTTGGCCAAGGTGAAAGCTCAGGTCTCCGAGGTTAAAGGAGTCATGATGGAAAACATCGAGAAGGTATTTCAATTTTCAATCATCTTTAATATGATATCAGAAAACAAGTACGACATTAATGAACTGATTTTAATTTTTAGGTTCTTGATCGAGGGGAGAAGATAGAACTCCTGGTGGACAAAACGGAAAACCTTAGATCACAGGCACAAGATTTCAAGAAGCAAGGCACGCAGTTGAAGAAGAAGATGTGGATCGAAAACATGAAGATGAAGCTGATCGTTTTTGGTATAGTTCTTGTCCTGATTTTTATGCTCATTCTCACTGTCTGCCACGGCTTCGATTGCTTCCAGTGAACCTACTTACAGTTGCATACCTACAGTTGCGTTATAAAATTACTCTTCCTCCTCCTAATTAAACACATTAATTATCTCGATATTTAATTATCTACTACCTATAATATATCTATATTATTATTACTATATATTTTCTTAATTTCTCCGATTAAGATCGAGAGAGCTTAATCAGTCATATTTTTCGTATCTTCCTCTGAAATTCGAAATTAGATTTTTTTGTTGGTAAGGGGGGAATGGTTCATTTCAATCATTTGTTGTTTTTTTCAATGAAATAAAATTTTAGATTATATTAACGACTCATTTTAAATCAAACACGACAGCATATATAATATAGAGCATAGAACATATTCAGAATCGCCAGAAACACTGACCCAGAAACCCTAGTTAATAATATTGAGTGATAGATTTCAAGGAACACCCCCACCAGGAACGACACCTATAGCAGTCATACCACCACCGGGACCGAACCCAGTGAGCCCTCCAAATCCACCCCCAATACCGTTGCCAAGACTGCCAACGCCAGACCCAAACACACCGAAGGGGAGACCGTTATTTCCTATGCCGGAGTACCCGCCTATACCTCCATAGTTAACGACGTTCTTCGCGTCACCAACTCCTCCAGCTGCAGCATCGGGATTTTGGGTGGGAATGATTCGTTCTGGTACGTTCCTGGCCATTGTCCAAACAATATTGGGTAGAATGACAGCCAGAAGACACACAAAACACTGGAACTTGATCACCATATCTCACTTGTTTGCTCTCTTTTTCTCTGCTTACTATTGCTGCTTGCACGTAATTTTATAGAACGACGTAGGTTTTGCAGTTGGGAAAATTGAATGAAGAGGTTAATGGAGACAGTGATGCATATCTACTTGTTAACTGATGAACATAATCATATAGCTCTAGCTAGGCCTGTAAATAACCCTAAATTTTTCTACAGACGATTTGACCGGACATGCCTACTCGAGCTTAGCATGTAGTACGTGTATCAGAAAATCGATCTGATTGATTCTGACAGAATGACAGTGATCAATAAATCCAACATCCATTAGGGTTTGGAGGATGATCAATTAATTGACAACTACACAGTGTAGATAGATAGTAAAACAAATGGATTAACGATGCCGGCAGAACTCAGAAGTACGTACATAGATAGATAGATACAGCTAGCTATATATGCCTGTATTACATAAAGAAGCAGATCAGATATGGACGGACGAACTTTATTTTACAGATATTCATTATTATCAGAGTTGATAGATAGATAGATGAGTTGGTTTATTAATTCCTTCCTGATTGAGTGGCCGACGACTGGTTGCCTCTGTTTCCATGCTGGTCTTCCGACTCTTCGTGGATGGTCTCCAGCTTCTTGTCATAGTTTGATGGTCTATGGCCGAATCCGGCAACAAGCCGAAGTGCTGGCTCTTGAGAGAGACTTGCACGGGCAGCTTCCTTGCTCATCGGCATCGTCTTTATGTTCTTATAATTGGATGAAGAATCGAAGATGGATGGATGCAGTTGATTTGATCCAAAATGATGATGGCAGACTCCAATTTATATACAAATTCTGGAAGATGGGATTGCATCGAATTATTCTCCAACTAATAATTGATTACCTATTTAATGTAAATTGCAAATGGGAGTATATATTATTCTTCAAGTTCTGATAATTTATGCATGGAATTAAGATCGAATATATTCTTCAAATTAAAGTGGGTTCCATTAATTAATTAGACAGATAAAGTATAATCGATCATTCCATTAAGTATATATATTAATTTAGAAAAAGATTCGATCATGAGAAACATAATATAAACTCCAAACACTCTTGTTTACACTAAATGTGTCAGACTTTATTAATGAACATGAGATCTAGCTATTTCATACCAACGGTTAGATAGACTGTTTGCATTATCTTTCTCGTTTTTGTGTATTTTTAAATGAGACCACATATAATGATCGAATAACGAATAATTAACATTTCAAGTTTGGCACTATATATATATCAATCAAGTGGATCTAGCCCATGGTCCGGCTTAACTGATCGACCACGTCATGGATCCTAGGCCAAACTTGTGTCAACCATATGAAAATAACACTTCTAATTGAATAAGTACATTGTGTAATAACTACTAGATCATTAATTCATTTGATGATACTCAACGACAATGACTCGAGCCTGACTAAGATCTGGCCCAGGTCTTGGTTTGAGTCCGACCCGACTTCAACCCAAGCCCAGACCTAGGCGAGAATCCAGCTGGTCCAAACCCGATAGCAAGGATACGCCGTTATTATTAATACTGTCTATTAATTATCAGTCTACAATAAACATTAGAGAGAGGAGGAGAGCATTCAGATCGATTGCAACGGTAATCTTATCGGCCTAGAGTACGTCATCATCGTTCAATCATATTTGGATATTTGTAATACTCTAGAGTAGAAGCCTCAATCGATTTCATGATCAGAAGTACGTACAAGGATTACTATAAACCTATATTTGTATTTTCTAATTTCTTTATGTGTCGATCTGTTCGTTGTTATCTTCCGATAAGTTTGCAAAATTAGCAAACACAGATAAAACCGAAACTGCGAGCAACATTCATAACTCTCCGGGATTAGCAAACATTTCATGTGTTAAATCCAGAATACGAGGATGTAGAGAGAAAGGATAACACAAAAGACAACTTTTTTCGACAAAAAATTGTACGTGTTTATATGACCCACGTTGGCCACTACTCCCACTCTTCCACGGGTTTCGCATCTAGATCAGAGGTAGATGTCATCGAGTTCATCGATGTATCGGCGTTGGCTGATATCGAATGGCCTTTCCAAAGGATCGATTCTTTCCCCCATGATAGTCTCCGTGAGACGGCTTATGAGATCTTGGTCATGTCCTGTAGATCTTCTCCGGGATTTGGTGGTCGTGTACCGCTTACCTATCATTCCTCAAACGAGACGTCCACGTCCGACGAGGTCATGCCTGTTGTAAGTAAAATTAAGAAGTCACTTGGATTGAAGACCAAGCGATCGACTACCATGGTGGCGGGTTCCTCGTCGGTGAGCAAACGACATGCGACATTGGCGAATGTCATGCGACAGCAAATGAAGGCCATAGAGCTAACTGATCATCGTCTTCGTAAAACACTCACGAGAACTCTCGTCGGACAGACGGGTCGAAAATTGGAGACGGTTATCCTCCCTTTAGAACTTCTTCGACAACTTCAGCCATCTGAATTCTCCGACACTCACGAGTACCACCTTTGGCAAAAGAGACAGCTAAAGATCCTCCAACTTGGCCTACTTGACCACTCGACGATTCCTGTCGACGAATCGGATTCCTCTTGTTCTCGACTTCGTGAGATCATCCAGTCCGGGGAGACCAAACCGATTGACACCAGCAAAAATTCCGAAACTATATGCACCCTTTGTCAGTGCGTAATGGATTTAGCCTGGCGTGAAAACACCCAACAATCATGCCACTGGATTGACGGTTTCCCGATCAACGTCCATATCTACGTCATGCTCCTCCAAGCCATATTCGACCATCAGGAAGAGACATTTGTGTTGGATGAGGTCGACGACATGATGGATCTGATGAAGAAAACATGGGCCGTGTTGGGGATCTCTAAATCGATCCACAATGTTTGTTTCGCGTGGGTGTTGTTAAAGCAGTTTGTAGTTACCAGACAGATAGAGCAAGATCTCCTTCGCGCGACGCAGGTGGTATTGACGGAGATCGTCAATGAGAAAAAAAAATGTGGTGGAAACGAGCAAAAAGATCCAGTTTACGATAAGATGATGTCGTCCTTATTGATCTCCATACAAGGGTGGGTAGAAAAGAAGATGTTAGATTACCATGAGAGATTTGGGATGGTGAATGGTTTGAAATTAATGGAGAACGTGCTATCACTGTCTCTCACGACCGCCGAAATAAATCACATGATAATCCACAAGGAAATGTCTGAAAATCTAGTGGAGAGTGAATCAGAGATGGACGTCTCCCGGAATCACGTGGATTGCTATGTAAGATCGTCGTTGAGGAACGCGTTCAATAAGGTAACAAAACAGAAGAAAACCAGTTCGACCGTATCTTCAGAATACCTCATCCAGCTAGCAAGTGAAATAGAAAAACTAGCAATGAAGGAGGAGGAATGTTTCTCCGTCATTCTCAAAAAATATCACCCCATCCCTGCCGGCGTTGCGGCGGCAACCCTTCACAAGTGCTACAACGAAGCTCTGAAGCAGTATGTGTCTAGAAAAATGAAACTGGCCCCAGATATAATCAAAGTTCTTCAAACAGCCGGAAAACTCGAGAACCTGCTTATTCAAATGGTCGTCGACAACTCAATCGATTGCAGCGACGGCGGTAAAAATGTTGTTCGGGAAATGGTTCCGTATGAAGTGGAGTCCATCCTCTTGGGGCTTATAAGAACATGGATGGATAAAAAATTGGAGATCGGAAGAGAATGTTTGAACAAAGTCAAGGATTCGGAGGCATGGACTGTCATTTCTAAAGAAGAGAAACATGCACGGTCGGCAGGGGAGCTGATTGCGATCTTGAGGGCAGCGGTGGACGATTTATTTGAGATTCCAATTGCAGTATCGCCGGAATTGGTAAAAGAATTTGCGCATGCTCTAGAATCTTTGATTAAAGAATACGCAACCTTCACCGGATCTTGCGGATTGAAACGAAGCTACACACCCAAACTCCCACCATTGACACGATGCAACAAAGAATCTCGCTTTCGAAACGTGTGGCGGATAGTGCGTCCATGCAGATCCGGAATTCCAACTACGACCAATGCAACCGGAAAATTGGAAAGCGACCATCCTCGTCCTTCCACGAGCCGCGGCACCCGCCGTCTCTACGTTCGCCTCAACACCCTGCACTACCTCTCTTGCAACCTTCACTTGTTCGAACATTCTCTCTCCCTTCACAACCCGCAAACTCCTAGCACTACAGACATCGACCATACCATCCATACACGACCACGCCAACGACGTCGGAGCAGTATTTCTGGTCTTTCTTACTCCACCCACCGTTTTGACCGGGCTCGAACCGCTATTCAATCCGCCATCCAGCACGTCGCAGAAGTAGCTGCCGCCCGTCTGATTTTCTTCGACTCAAACCACTTCTTCCACGAAGCCATCTACACCCACGACGTTTCCAATGCCAGAATCCGTCCGGCACTTCGTACATTGAAGCAAAACCTCACTCTCCTAAACAACATCACAATCGAACATGCACAACCCCTCCTCATACAAGAAGTCATGAAAGCTTCCTTTGATGCATTCCTGGTGGTTCTCCTCGCCGGTGGGAACGAACGTGCCTTCTCCCACGCCGACCATGAGATGGTGGCAGAGGACTTTGAAGGACTAAAGCGTGTGTTCGCGACGTGTGGGGACAGGATATTAGAGGAGGAATTGGTGAACCAAGAAGCGAATGTGGTCGAAGGTATTATAGCATTAATGGGTATGCCAACAGAGCAATTGGTAGACGATTTCAGCCTCATTGCATGCAAGGCGAATGGACTTATTGGGATAGGTTGTGGTGGTTCACTCGAGATTCCGATGCCACCGACGACCGGAAAATGGAAAAGCACTGATCCAAATACTCTACTCAGAGTTCTTTGTTACAGAAATGATGACATTTCTGATAGGTTTCTTAAAAAGACGTTTCAGTTGCCGAAACGTCGGTGAAATTTAGTCACCGGACAAAAATATTCTGTAAATTTGTATAAAACCTTAATGAATAATAGATAATATTGGAATTATAAATAGAGGTAGTAAAAGCTTGATAAAAAAATATATAAGTATGAATTGTCGGATTATAAATATCGAATTTCCTCCATCAAAAGTTCTTATATAGAAGATAATAAATTATTCGGCCACCAACATTATTTACTTATAAATTCACACACATCCACAACTCAACGCATTTCACGCATACAAGGTTCCTCTTCTTCTCTCTTCTGGTTGTTTCTTCCAAAACGATGAGTTAAATCAATCCCTTCTGCCTCGTCTTCTCTGCAGATGCGAAGCATATTAAACTTATGCAGAAAAAAGAACAACGGACCCATCGTCACGCTAACCCATCCTAATACAGCGAATATCTGCACAATCTGCGCCGCCAGCACCTTCGCTCCACCACCCATAAACAGACCATAATGGTTGCCCCGACCAAAAACCTGAGATTAAACAAAACACACGCTCACATGACTCATTCTGTTTTATTTATTTATAATGTAACGCTCTATAATACTCTAATCCCTATATAATTAAATTAATCATATAAGCTTTCAAAAAAAAACTATATGATAAGTTTTTTTTTTTAATTTCACCTCGATCATGTACTCTTTCTTGGCGAATAAACCGGTGAAGATTAATCCCCACGCGCCGCAACCACCGTGGAGTTGTGCTGCCTCAAGAGGATCATCGTATCCCGATATCTCCGCTAGCTTGTTCAGCCCGATGAGCACCCATGCAGACACGAACCCACAAATGATTGCTGCCCATGGCTCCACAACCGAGCAACCAGAAGTGATCGCAGCAAATCCTCCGAGAAGACCATTGCATACGTCGACGGCATACCAGGTTTTCGTCAACAACTTCTTGCCAAATAGTGTGGTGAGTGCCGCTGAACAGCCAGCGAGAGTTGTGGTGACTGCAGTTCTTCCGACTGCCGACCATTGCCCGATATGTGACCCCGAGGCACCGTAACTGACCATGATAGTGTTAAATGATCCAGGGTTGAATCCATACCATCCGAACCAAAGCAAGAAGGTGCCCAGGACAACAAGAGTTCCGCTGTGACCATAAAGACGAACAGGTCTCCCATCAACATCGTATCTTCCTATTCTTGGGCCTTCAATGAAAGCACCCCAAAAACCAGCAATCCCACCGACCATATGAACAACACCTGACCCTGCAAAGTCGATGGCTCCCGTGTCGAAGAGCAAATTATTTTTATTGAAAGGACTCGCCCAACCATCCGGCGACCAGAACCAGTGGACAACAACTGGATAGACGAAGCCGGTGAGTAAGGAAGAGTACAACAAATACGCAACGAACTTGGTCCGTTCGGCGATGGATCCAGAAGTGATCCCTGCTGCCGCAATGGCAAAAGCCCACTGATACATGAAGTTGGAGTAGTCAACTAACGGAGAAGGTACTTCCGTCAACCCAAAGAATTGCTTTCCGATGAATCCATTGGATGGCGTTCCAAAAGCGAAGGCGTAGCCGAATAAATAGTAGAATATACCCCCGGTAGCAGCATCAAGAACATTGGTAAGCATAATATTCATTGAACTCTTTTCACTAACAGATCCAGCACACAACATGGCAAACCCTAGTTGCATGATGAAAACCAAATATGCTGAGAAAAGAAGATATGTATTGTTGATGGCATATTCAGCATCAGAGAGTTTGTTATGGGAGTTGTTAAATTGGTTGTCGATGCTGTCAAATTTCTGGCAGATGAGGTCAATTGCAATTTCGGTTAGGTTATTGCCTTGTGTTAACTTGGACATACAGGTTTCCGCCATGACTATGGAAGGTTGTGATCGAGTTGTGAAAAAGGAAATGAAAGGATCGATGGAGAAAGATGAATGGAGAGAGAGCTAGCAAACGATCTTTATGTAGCCGGAAGAATTGATATTACAAAACCCAAAGTTAAATTTTATAAAATAAAAGATTAGAAGGTCATACACTCTATACTCATATTTTATTACTTTTCTATTTCTAAACTAATTTTTACTATTTTTAATTTAAAAAATAAAATATTTGAGAAATTGTGATGTTAATAACTTGATTAAATAATCTCATATACGTTAATATATTATGTTTAAAATGAATCTTAGATTCTTGATTTCTAATTTTGATATTCATCGATTAAATTATAATCCTTTGTACTATTTGGTGTAATCTATTAAGATGATAACGATTTTTGAATTATCTTTATAAGAGCAAGCTTGTTAACATGCTAACAAAATAACAAATAACTTTTCCAGCCGTTTGTTCTATAATATTCTATTTAAAATTTAATTAGATTGCTTAGTCGCTTAGAATATTACTGTAAATGCAAGCATGCATACAATCTAACATGCACATATATATGAAAAATTAGAGACGAAAAATGAAAATGACACACAAATTTGAATAGATTTCGAATCTGTCCAATGATGTAATAACTGGGTGACGTATGGAAAAAATAAATCTTAAAAATATTCATAATCACAATATTAACCAAACATTACTTAAATCAATTACATAATTATAATATTAAACTTCTTAGAGGGTCTTTTAATAAAAGTTCTAAAAATTAAGGATTGGTCGGAGAACAAGACGCTTGTGTTTCCTAATTGTTGGGCCTAAATTGCAAATATCTCATATCCATAAATCATTGGACCTTTTTACCGGAATTGCCGGATTGGAATTAGAGAATAGAAAACCAGACAAAAGGAATAGCACTGGGAGACTGACGACGGCGTAGGGGATGATTTCGATTCCCAACATAATTCCGAACTCCACATTTTTCTATTCAAAGTCCACCTTTTGTGTCCACCGTCAATCTCTCTCCCGTAGGCATCTCCTGAGGTAAAACTCTCTCTCTCTCTCTCTCAAGTATCCGAATTAGGATAAGTCATTTTGGTGTCGGATGATAATGTTTCTCTGCAGGGCGGAGAAGATGTCGGAGGAGACATCAGCATCTCCATCATTAACTGAAATTCCTCATTTTCCCGAAAGACAAATCATCGTGTGTAAACTTTTGTGCTTAATAGGTTGTCGATACATAGGAATTTTATTTTGTTGAATTAATTGACAAATAACTAGATTTCACTGATGACTTCATCAGATTGGGGTTGGAGGAGTTGGCGTGGATTACTTAGCCACTGTCACGAATTTTCCCAAACCCGATGATAAGATCCGGAGCACTAACTTGAAGGTGACTATTTTGATATTTTCATGTTGCTCAACTTCGACTGATTGGTGTTTTTTAAAAACTAATTGGATGCTTTATGGAGTATGAACTTGTTTACGGGAATGATTGTGAAGGTACAAGGAGGTGGTAACACTGGGAATGCTTTAACTTGTGCTGCTCGTTTGGGCTTGAAACCTCGGCTGATATCCAAGGTGTTAAATATTGGTTTTTCAATATATTTTGTTGATTTTCTTTCGAGGAACTTCATTCCATTGAATATTGATGAATATGAACATCCTGAATTTTGGTTGGGCTTGTCAATTTTGGATATCTGTTTATTGTTGCAGTTAGTGTTGCAAATGTGTACATAAGATATTAATAATTGATGGTTCGATAAGAGATAAGAGATAAATATGTTTTGCATTCATCCTTTTAGATGTAAGCTTCAGTTTCTAAGCATTATTGTTCATTACAGTATTAGAATCTTATAACATCCAGTGAAGTTCCACATTCACCTCATTCTCATTAGAGGTGAGAATGGGTCCGGGTCGTCCCCTCTGTGGGAACGGAGCCGGGTAAGGATTTTTCAAAAAATCCTTTTTTTCATCCCGTCATCTTTTCGGGGCGGGGAAAATCATCAAAATCCTTTTGATTTTGCCCCATTCTGTCCGCTACCCTGGCCGCCTTGATCATATTTTCCTGCCCCATTCGTGGCCCGCGGCGGGGTACGGGGCAAGGCCGCCCCGTTCTCACCCCTAATTCTTACGTGAACAGTTTTTGGAGGGGAAAATCGAAAACAAAGATATTTTTTTAGGAGAAAATTGAAAATAGTTGACATGACTAATAATGCATTTTATCTCAAATCTAAATCATGAAAATCACTTAAAATAAAAGTGTTGAAAATGAACCACCGATCTTCTACATAGAATACTAATTATAATGTCTTAGATACTTTCTCTCTCTTTGATTATCTCTTGTCATCTCATGATTCATACCTACCTTTGGTAGAGTGGTACACAAACAAATCAATAACCTTCTATTCTCATATTTCTCAGGTGGCAAATGATGCTCAAGGAAGTAGTATACTCTCTGAACTTGAAGCTGATGGTGTAGATACGTCTTACATTGTGGTAGGTTTGACATGTGATTATTAAAATGTTGAGAAGTTCAGCCATACAAGATTTTTTGCAATATGATTTAACTTAAATCACAGTGACTACACTTCATCTTAATTCTATTTATGGAGTTGGTCTTTTTATAGGAATATTAACAAAAAGTCAACTCTTAGATGTTCATGTTTAATAATTAATCTTCTTAAGAATTGATTTATTTCTTTGTAATTATGTTTCTTGATTTAATATTACTATTTCAGAGATTTGATGCTTTTTGTCAATGTCTTGCATGTTCTTTGGAGGTGTGGTTCTCAGTTTTCACAGATCACAATCCATCATAATTGATTTTTGCATTCAAATTCAGTTCATTATTGGCGTTAGATTGCCTTTCTTGTACATGATCTCTTAATTTATATGCTGGAATCTTCTTCACAAGATCATGCCTTCCTAGGAGATTTGACTACTTAAATGCTTTATACATAATAACTAGAAGAGTAGATAAAATTGTTAGAGTTAATTATGTTGAGATTAATTGCAAGGAGTTAATTGCAATGGTTTCAATGAGCAATTAAATAATTACTAAGAGAGATATAAGATAGATGGAGAATATTCCTCATGGACCACTTATTGGGTTGGTTGAGAAATGAATTAGTTATCTAGGGCTGGTCGACAATCACAAGGGCTCGACTCCTTAGATAACTTCTATATATAAGTCTATTTTTGTTCTCTTGTAATAGGGAATTCGAATTTCTTTGATCACCAAGGGTAGGAGGAACCCAATCACCCCAGTGGAGTAGGCATTGCTGAACCCCGTTAACAAAATATCCTTTATTTGTCGTGTGCGCATTAATTATTTTCCTTTTATATTTGAATAATTTCCTTAAACCTATTATTCATTTCCTTCTACCAAAATTCTTGAGTGTTATTGATGATTTGGTTACAAAAAAATCACATCGGAATATTGAAATTTGAGAGAGAGAGTTACCATTTTTGCGAGAGAAAGAGAATTTAATCTACATAGATCAAATATTTTCTTTGTGAACAAACCTACAAAAATGTGCTGTAAGTATTTTTTAGGCATTGCATTATGAGTTTTTACTATTTTTATTCCTACATGTCTAGTGTTTATGCCATATTTTTGCAATATAGCGTATTAGCGTTTTATTTTAAGCATAGCAGTCTACTAGCCTGCTTACATTTATTTTGTTAGTACTGTGTATGGGAATGTCGTCACACTGAGTTTGAGTTTCCATGTATTTGACGTACATGTTTAGGTGATCATTGGGTGTCATATATCTCTGTCTAAGAATCCATTCGGGGAAACAAGATTTTGGTGAATATGGTTTTGCCAGGAAGCTCGACTGAAACATGCTCTTTTTTTTGAAGCAAAACATGCCCTTTTGGTCCACCGCAGTTATGGTATATGATAATATCCGATCCGGAAGGGATTCATGCGTCATAAGTCAATATAGTCTTTGAGTTGATATTAGGGATCCGTCTCTGGATCCGATTTCCAAAAGTGACAGACCATTGTCGGGCCCATTGGTGACAAATTGGAATGTAGATTTTGCAAGGTTGGATTTGGGGACTGAGTGTTTGACATTATTACTTTCAGGTCTGAAGTTTGGTATCAGACGCGATCACAAACATCAAGTAGTTTGATCGCTACTCTTTTAGGTAACGTGCTTCAAGCGTTCACATTATCTTCAAGGACCGAACATAATTGCTGGAAATTGGAATGATGTAAGATCGGGCTTGAGTGTCGTACTTTAGACGATTGCGCTATCTCCAACGGTCCGACTGCCAGGATCGGGCTCGGATTTCGTGCTCTGGACAACCGTGTTATCTTTAATCCTTCGACTACCAGGATCAAACGGGGTTGTTGGATCAATGTAAGATAGCCCCGGGTGTCATGCTTCGGATGACCGTGCTATCTCCAATGGTCCGACTATCAGGATCGAACGAGGTTGCCGGATCGATGTAAGATCGGACTCGCATACGGTGCTCTGGAAAACCACGTTGTCTCGAATTGTTCGTTGCTCAAACTAAACTTGTCAACCGAGACCGTTTGAGGTGGGTGACCCTAGATAGGAGGTGGATCGCTAGTTGAAGAACTAACACAAAACTTCTCTTCTGATTTAGAGAAATGAGTGAATGAACGCCCTTTCTCCTCAGAATCCTCTTGAGCTCTCCTCTATTTATATAGTGTGATGGTCTATCAAGCCTCTTGTCCTTTTGTGATATTTTCCCATTTTTTTAGGGATAGGGCGACAACTGATATTTTTCCCTTTAATTAGGTTGGGCTCTAATTTCATTTGGATCCGCCAGATCTTCTCCTAGGTGAATCCTGAATCCTTCTCTCCTTGGCAGAGAAACTTAACGATCTAATCTAGAAAACTAGCATCAGGATAAGAAACCCCATAGAAGCTTGCCAGAAATTCAAGCTTTGAAATTCACGTACTTTCTTTTATGTTATTTGAGGATTTTTAGCAAATTCACTACACATAAGTTTTGCATCTTATCCTTGTTATTGATCTTCCAGGTATCAAAGGAGGGAAATTCACCATTTACTTATATTATTGTTGACAATGAAACGTAAGATGTTTTTTGATAGCTTTATTTTGACAATTGGATGTAGATAATTTTAGCTTATATTGGGATTTTATGGAAAGTTTATTCTTTTTGATAGTTTCATTTTGACCATTGGATATAGATAATTTTACCATATATTGGGATCCATCAACACTGAGATCATGGTACATAAGTACATTGATACCACTTTTTCTGCTTTAGATAGTCGTTTGAGACGAGAAATACAAACTTTCGATTTTTAATTTCCATGTGTTGTATGACTTTTTTCTTTTAAGATTTATCTCAATTTTCATGTATATAAATTAGTAAAATGCTACAAATTTTTATTATTGAAATCAATCTCTTATTTTCTTTATAAAATCCATAAAGATTTATAATTTTAACCATATCATGTGTTTTATTATGTACTCAGGAATAGCAGAACTTGTATACACACTGCAGGCTACCCTCCCATGGTTCCTGCTGATTTGTTCCAGTCAAGCCTGTTTTCTGCCTTAGATGGCGCAAAGCTTGCATATTTTGATGTTAGATTACATGAGGCTGCCTTGGTTGTTGCTAAGGAGGTATGCATTAGTAGCATTTTCAAATTTTATACTCGAAGTATTTTTTATTTTTAAAAATATCAAATGCCTTTAGTGTTGAGTATTTTGAATAGATTTTTTCTGGTCCAGAAAGTTTTAGCTTTTTTTTTGTAAATATTAAATATCTCTCATCAATATAATGAAGGGCAGTACCTAAAAATTAAATTACAAGCGAACAAGAAAAAAATGTGGTGGGTTGATAGAGTGGATTCCACACCTATATGGCTTGTGCTCATAGTGATCTAGTAACTAAGAGCTAAGCCTCAGGAGGTTTGTCTCCCAAACCTGCATTGTAGTCTTCTCCATTTGTGAACCAGTCTTTCTTAAAGATTTCAGCTCTGAAAGAAAGGCCGGAGTCCTTAATGATTTCCTGGAGTAATACTTCTAGAGGTTTGAGAGTATGCTGATGTAGTCTTCTGTTCCTTTCGGACCAGATATGCCAAGTGAGGCTTCCAATTGTATTCCAATGGAGGCCCCCTGAGGTGACTAATGTGTCAGTTTTTGGCAAGCCTCAATTACATCCCCTATTCTAATGTCTGAGTTGGCAAGTGTTGGCAGTGGGGAATTAAAGATTTTCCATATGGCCTGGTTGAGGAATTCTGTGAGATTTAGAAGGAGGCATCCGATGTAGGTACAATTTAAGAAAAGGTAGTTGATGGTTTCAATTTCCTGGCTGCAGAGGAGGCATGTTGGTTGAATAGGGATACCCCAAGAATTGAGCATTTGAAAGGTCTTGAGTTCTCTATTTTTAATTCTCCATAAGATGATTGAAAATTTGGTAGGCATATGAGATCAAATGCCTTTTGCAATTATGTCTTTGGGAGCTTTATTCCTAAGAACATCTATGATCACCCCTAGGTTTTTCTTTCCATTCCCTATTTTTCCACTAACCGAGTTTCCAGTCCAACAATCTAGGCATTGGGAGATACGATTTTTGGAACCAATTATTTCCTTCCATTGGACAGAATCTATGGTGGGTCTTATTGTGATAGTTTGTATGTCTCTTCCTTTTACATATATCAATTGCATCCATCCAGCTAGGTAGGATTGATCGACTTCCCCAGATTGTGGCAGCCTTCTTGATTGGGGTAGCTAAGGCAATAGTGTGTAGGTTCCTAACTCCTAGACCCCCTTCCTCCTTGGGCAGCACCATTTTTGTCCTAGGAATTCCTTTTCTTCTATCCCAGATAAATTGGTAGGTCAATCTTTGGATTTTCTAGGGATGCAAATTTAAGCCTAAGTTTGCGAACAGCTCGGGCTTGGCTTGATTAAGCTCAAGCTTGTAAGCTAATGAGCCAAGCTGAAGCCTGGTCACTAAGCTTGATACACCTATCAAACAAGCCCGAGCCAAGCCTTATCAAGCCAAACTTAGCTTGTTAGTTTGTTTGAAATTAAAATGAAATAAATATAGGGGTGAAAAGATTTTTTTTTAAATATTATAAAAAACTTTACA
Source organism: Zostera marina (assembly GCA_001185155.1). Lineage (NCBI taxonomy): Eukaryota > Viridiplantae > Streptophyta > Magnoliopsida > Alismatales > Zosteraceae > Zostera > Zostera marina. Next base: position 488,857 of record LFYR01001258.1, read on the forward strand.
AAAACTTACTTTCAAGTTTCATCGTTAGTTATCAAAAATAAAAAATCGTCCATCTCTTATCTCTTCCTATCCTCTTCTCTTCTTTCTTCATCGGATTACTCTCCGGATCTCCGTATCTCTTCATCAATGTTACTCCCACATGAGTTCGATTCGATCCAAGCTCTCCATTCAACACTCATTTTCTCTCTCTGGCGAGTTCGTCTTTTCATTTTGCTTCTTGATATTTTAGTTTTTCTTCTTCTTCTTAAACAAGCTCACTCAAGCCAAGCAAGCTTCAAGTTGAGCCAAGCCTATTAAGACTCAAGCTTAGGCTTGCTTGCTTGTTAATAAAATAAGCCAAACCAGGCTTGTTTAATTCAAGCTTATCAAGCTCAAGTTCGGCTCATTTAAAAAATTATTGAGCCAAACTTGACTCGATTAAGCCAAGCTCAAGCTAATTTGTATCCCTAAATATGACTACTGACTGCTGTACGAGATTAGTGCAACGAATGCTGATCATTTATGAAATATTTCCAGTGCAGGCATTCCAAAAGAATATTCCAATTTTGGTAGATGCTGAAAGAAAAAGGGAAGGATTGGATGATCTTCTTAACCTAGCAAGTTATGTTGTTTGTACAGAGAAATTTCCTCAGGTAAATATTGCAGATCCTATTTGGTTATTTTGTCTATATGACATGACATTCTTATCTTCAATAAATTTCCACAATATAATAGTTTTATTTAAATGGTAGACATGGTCAGAAGCACCTTCTATTCCCAGTGCGTTAGTTGCAATGCTTTTGAGATTGCCAAATATAAGATTCGTGATTGTTACTCTTGGAGAGAGAGGTTGTATAATGCTTGAGAGAAGTGTAGTTGGTGAGTTAACCTTTAATCTTTTTTGAAGTTATTATGAAGTCAGTATATGACTTCATTTCACCAACTTTTTACAATAATTTCAAATTTCTCAAATATCTACATATGCTGCCTCTTTTTCAGAGCCTCCCAGTACACAAGAAGCAAAAGTAGATATTGTTCTAGAGAAATTACAAAAAGAAATCAATAGCAGCACTTACCATCCAATATGCATTTCAAGTAAGGTATTTTTTTAGCAGCATTGGCACTTATTTTATGTGCATGTTTTCCATCTCAGGAAAGCCTAATTCAAGTATCCAACACTAGTACCACTATCAACTATTTTTCCTTATGTTAATTTTGTTTTCCTTAAATTCAGTCTAGTTTGAGATTGAGTGCTGACGGGATAGGTACTGTAAATGGGAAAGTATACCTAGGCACAGCAGAGAAGATACCATCTTCTGAGTTAATCGATACAACTGGTGCTGGAGATGCTTTTATTGGAGCAATTCTTTATGGTAAATTGGTTCACAGACGAATTCCCCTTTTTAAATGCATCAACATTTTCTTATGCTTGAAAAATTTACTTAAAATCCTTTTGCACTTAGTATTTTGTTTCAAAATTTAATTGGTCTTGAAATTAATTTTGTTTGCATCTACAAAATTCAAATATCACGTGACTTCTTAGTGGGATTTAAATTTCATAATAGATTCTTCTAGAATACTAAAATCATCTTATTTTTTTTGTCTAATGTATTATTTGCTGCTCCAATTGTCCAAGGGTAAAAATATTTTGTGCTGGCCAAACGGATGAGAGGGGAATCAAGGGAAAGATGTGTGGCTAATATTATTTTTGGAGGATTTTCAATTCGATCTATTATGCTTTAAATATTATTTATCTGAGGATTAACCCAAAGCAATGTGTTTGACAATTTAATGATTTATAGAGCCATGGAGGAGGAGGATGTGTCATCATTAATCTGCATTTTTACATTCTCAATCTCATCTTTTCCTTATTAATCTGCATTTGTCAACCTTGAAATGGGTGTTTTTTTTAAAGAATTGAGATGAGTGTCACACTTTTATTGATTCGATGTATTTCCATCAGCCCTTTGTACAGGCATGCCACCAGAGAAGATGCTTCCTTTCGCTTCTGAAGTGGTAAAATCTACCTTGAAAACAAATAAATGAATTTGATTACAGTATTACACTACTGCTTAACTTCAATATAAATCTGATAACGGTTTTTATCACAGGCTGCTTCTGGATGTAGAGCTCTAGGTGCTCGCACTGGCTTGCCTTTCTATACAGATTCACGCCTGGCTCATTTCTTGCAGTAATCTAATCTATATTATGAATCCAAAATTGCAAAATTCAGGTTTTAATATTGCTTTTCTAGTTGGTCACCCAACCAGATTAAAGTGGGATGAAATCATGAAAAATGTATTGTGTTCATCTTAAATTCGTGGTGGTTTATAATTATGGAATCCGAACTATTTGTGGGAGAATTCCACTACGAAAAATCCGTCTACAATGTCATTTTTTATAGTGTTTATACGACCAATTGTATTTAGTAGTTTCATAGTTTGTCTACAAAAATAATGATACTATTTTCTGTAGTAAATTACTTACATTTAATTATTTAAATATTTAATCGTTTATCATATTATTTATTACATATTTACTAAGTAAACAGGCCACCGAATCACCGATTATTAATATCATTCTAAAAAATAAATTTTATATTGCTAAAATAAACGTAGACCGAGGGCCGTGGCCCGTGGTCATTTTGTTGAAGGCTTGAAGCCTAGTTTGAAAATCAGATATCCGGATCGATCATTTGGTTTATCCGTTTGGTTGCGTTTAAGAGTTGATAAAAAAAATACAGAAAAATCCATCAACAGGAGAAAGGGGGTTATTGTCGCATTGGAAATATGAAGCCATCGCAGCAGGCGTCGTACATTTACCAGCAAGAGGGGACGACTGAGGAGAACCAGGGCACGTTGGCGGTAGGCATGGACGTGGACGCGGACGATTCCGATCCCGTCGATGTCCTTGGAGCCGACTTCGAGAGGCAGCCTGTAGATTCCGACTTCTTCAATTCCTTCGAGGACGACTTTGATGACTCCGACATCGTCTGAATAATCGATATGTTCATGCGTGGATGGATACTGGATTTCTTAAGTGCTAGTAGTAAATCGATGTAAGAAGAAAGTCTGCAGTGTTTTGTTTATTCTTGTTGGGATGAATGAATTTAGTATTTTGATTTTTGACACCTTTAAGATGATATATATCTTAGAATTCCGTTTTATTTCTTCAAGATTTTTGGGGAAAATGGAACAAATTTCTTTAGGGTTTTAAGTATGATAAAAAATCGTAGTTTTGAAGACAAAGATTTCCCGAGATATGTCCAAACAAAGGCACCTACCTGATCAAATCATTAGCATTCACAATAGGATTTCCCCATTGATCTGTTTAAATGTCAAAGTAACAAGTTTAAGCATATTCAATTTCTTTAACTGTAATTGATGAATCCAAAGGCAAAGTATTCATGTTATCATCATCATTCATCTGTTGACTTTGGTACTTGAGAGAGTGGATCTCATCTAAAGCAATAGTTGCTCAAACTGAAAATCAATGAAATTTTGCCAGCTAAATTTTGGTAGGGGTCTCTCATAATTTCATAAGGAAGAGTATCTCAAATAATAGATTGATGATTTTATTTAAAGTCCAACAATTAGCAAAAGGTAATATTTAGCAATCAACTTGTGTTAAGATAAGTCCTCACCTTCTTTTTTGCATTAAAATTGTGTTTTAAAATCATGAACGAAACTAACAAAATAACACATTTAATAAGAAGAGTAAGGAAAAAGGAAAGAAAGATTAGTAAAATTTGGATTTTGTTCTACAATTTTTGGAAGCCATTTGATGCAGACTTCTTTTTTTAATACTTCAATAGTCAGATGTGGAAGGCTTCAAGAAGGTCTCCGAACTTTTGCCATTTTTCAGTTTGTGTTTAGGGATGCAAACGAGTGGAACTTTAAAATGTTTTGGTTATCTGTGTTTAATCACTGATTAATTGAGAATTGAGATTTTTGGTTACTTGGTTATTTGTGTTTTAGGATTTAAATTTAAATGATTAATCACTGATTAATTGAGATTTAGGAGTTAACTCGAACTCTTTAATAATTTCGAACATAAATACTAAGCTCAAACTCGATAATCTATCAAGTCGAATCTTATCAAATTAAATTGCAGTTCGAGCTGCTTACAAACTCGAGTCCAAATTTCATCCCTACTTGTGTTTTTAGTTTTTACATTTATCATTTTATAGTATAAAAACTATAAACCTCATTATATGATTTTAAATTAACAAGAGGACTTTAAAATAAATTGCTAAACTTTTAGGAATTTACAAACATCCTCTAAATATTATAGCTTTTATAGGGATTCTCTTCGGATTAAACTAGAAAACCCTATTAAGTCTGTGGTCTTTCGTCGTCATACGAATCGGAGACCAACTACTGTGTCTGTGTGTGGGAGGGAAGAGGAAGTGGAATAACACAATGGCTTTGTTTATGGACACAGCTTCTGATCCCTTAACGGAGTCCGAGAGAGCAGACATAGTCGCCATCGCCGCAATCAAGGAATCGGCTGCTATTGAGTTCAAGGTTAGTGTCGTTGGACTATAAAATCTGCCATATTTTACTTTCTTATCATTTCAAATACATCTTGTGATTGTTTTTCCTGAAAATTTCAAATTTTGGCTCTATGTCGATAATATCAAATACTACAGTTTCACCAGATTTCCCCCTTTTAAAATCTGCCCTAGCAATCAATAATTTCTTTCGATTCAAAGTGTCAGAAAAAAAGATATTCTCGTACCATTTAAGCAGTCTATGTGAAAGATTAAACTTTGGTTTCAATTCTTGTCTTGAATCTTTATAGGAGCAAGGGAATCGATATGTGAAGATGGGAAAAAAACATTATTCAGATGCTATAGATCACTACACCAAAGCCATCGATCAGAAGGCATTAGGTGATTTGGAAACCTCGGTTCTCTTTGCTAATCGTGCCCAAGTGAATTTGATGCTTGGGAATTATCGACGTGCTCTTGAAGATGCCAAGGAAGCAATCAATCTATGTCGGACAAATACTAAAGTATGTTGTTAAATTATTCGAACATACAATGTATATGGTTAAATAAAAGATTTTATAAATAAATTTACTATATGTCTGTGTCAGGCAATCTATCGGGCTGCAAAGGCTTGTTTCTATTTAAACCTGTTATCAGAAGCATTATCATTCTGCAAAATTGGGCTCGAACAATCTCCGTACAACGGAGATCTTGGAAAGTTAGAAACACAAGTTAATTCCAGAATTAGAGAGGATCAGAATCGCATGGTTTTAGTTTCGGATGCTGTATCTTCTGCTAAGGTTTGTTCTATTACTTTATTGGTAGTTTTTTCTCTATATCTATGAGTTTTTGACTTTGTTCTACTACTTTATTCAGTTTATTGGTTATATTTTTGGATTTTGTGTATTTTTGAGTTAACCTATGATAGTGAAATTTGCAGTGCCTTGTATCTGCTCTCGAGAATAGAGAAATCAAGCTTGGGAAGGCATTATACCAAGAGCTTACCAGTTTAAGAAAACCAACTTTAGACAAGAACAATGTCATTCACTGGCCTGTTCTTCTTCTTTATGCAGAAGTGATGTCAACTGATTTTATTGAAGATTTTTGTGAAACAGATCTGCTTTCAGAACATCTTGATATGATATCCTTTTCTTTGAATTCTTAATGAAATTCAGATGGTTATCCACATAACCACATCAAACTACTTGGACTACTTGTTTCTTTAATTTTCAAACATGTATTCAGAAAGCTGTGAGCCTTTGCACTGGGACAAGGATTCAAATTACAATCGCAATGCAGTTGAGGTTTATTACCAGGTATTTACAATATCTATTTCTGCTGACTGTGTTCTTTCTTTTACAAATCAATTAAATATACCATGCTAGGAAGTAGGAATTAAAATTTTGATAAAGTTCTTTGAAGAACTATCACGAGTCAAAGTAAGTCTTTGTATTAGTTAGATAATGTGGGATGCAACAGCTCAATTATAAGTTATAACACAGTCTGCAAAGTAAAGTGGTTATTATATATAACCTCCAGGCTTCAATTCTCCAAGTAGTAACCATTTGTTTGCAATATATAGGCTGGTTCTGGAAAACCCGTATCAAGGAATGAAGTTGTTCATTATTTTCTGGAGGGCACACCAGGTGCCCATGAAGAAAGCATTTATGATGAAAACGAACAATTGGAAAATCACACAAGAAACAACAACCTAATTAAACGTATGTTTTTATCATCAGTCTTTTTTATTGCTTTGTAGGCCTATATTCATTATCGATTGATTCAATGGTTTTGTCTAATAGACTCTCTTTTTTTATTGCAAAAGGTTCCAAGAAATGGATGAAGGTGAATGAAAAAAAAAGCCTTGCGGAAATCTTGAGACAAGAAGACTACATCATTCCTGGAATTCCAGGTTCATTAATATTTCATATTAGCAATGGCAACGGCAAATAAATTCTTCTTATTTATTTATAAGCAATTCTATATTGTTTTGTTAACTATTTATCGTCTGCAGCATTCTATATTGTTTCAAAGACCTCTGCCTTCTATAAAGAATTCAAAGCTGGAAAATGGAACCCTCCATAACATCATCAATGCATGGAAGCGAGCCAGTGGAACAATTCTGTAACATATATATGAAAATATACAACTGTTTTTTTGTCTAACTATTGAGTTATTAACTAACAGTTATTAAATACAACTGTTTTTGTCTAACTGTTTTTTTGTATAAGCTTGCAAATTGCTATGTATTATTATTATTATTAATGTCGTGTATACTGTATGACCCTGAAATCAGATTATCTAAATTCCTAATCAGTGATTAATGATTATCGTACATTCATGTTCTATTTTCTTACCTCCATAAAATGCAAGGGATAAATAACATTGTTATTGTTGCCAGTTGCCACTGCCCACTGGTGATGTGCTACTATATACGCGATAACCCCTTTGAAACGCCATCTACAACTTCATTTACCATTTACCAGCAGTAGTCTGGAGTTTGGAACGCTTTTTTACCTCATTGGTTTCTTATTGATTGAGATAAATAATATCTGGGGAACTCTGGATACAAATTACAGATACAGATATTGACGTGACATGACCTGATGAAGGAAAGGTGAAAAAGATAGCGACAACAACAGTGAGGAGGAGCAGATGAAGACCCTGCAGGGGCGACCTGAGAACACATGAAAAAAGAAGCTGCGCTGCGCACTTCATGTGTTCTGAGGTCGATCCTGTAGGAACTTCGACTCTTTCATTTTTTTTCTCTCAACTCTGACTTCTCTTGCTGTTTTTAAATCCCTCATCAGTCATCAGTTTTTTCTTTGGTACTGTACTCCATATTAGTTTTGTACTGCAGTACTTCATTTTTCTAATAAATGGGTAGTACAATCGTGGGTTCATGGACGTACTCTATTTTAATGACCCAATTACACTTGTATCTATCTTCAACTCTTAATTGACGACCCTCCGGCTTCCGACCTCCGTAGAGTTGCAATTGCCGGTCGTCTGTGGACTCCAGGAAGGGGAAAATACTCACGTGTGCATTGGAGTGGCATATCAGTACCCGACCGGAAGGCTCCTTGGTAGGGGTATAATCGTCTGAATGGCCAAATACGAATATCAATGTTTCTTTGATTGTTTCCCGACTAAGGATACTTGCTAAAAAAAACACATGCTAACATCGGGTATCACAAGAATTATTAAGGTTGTTAAATGCTAATACATAACTTTTTGTCGCAGCAGTAACTATTAAACTCATCGAAAATTCAGAATTCGAATCTCGATGTATATATTTTAATTTTTATTTACTTATATACCAAGTAATTTATTAAAAAATATATATTAAAGTTGCTAAATGTCTAAGATTTTAGTTTGATTGTATAATTGTATGTGTAATTTTTATTTAATTTTTAAATGTAAGATAATATATTATAAGATTCGAAAAAACAGTAGTTATTAAGAGTTGAAGTAGAAGCTGACGTCATCTGTACAATTTCAAACTTTTATTTTCATTTTTCAGTATTAATTAGGATTTAGGATTAAGAACTTGTTTATTTTTTCACTACTCTTTCACGATTTTCAATTAATGCAATGGAGCTTTTCCAAAAACAAATACTTAGCTATAATGACGTAAATACCCCTACTAGATTTGTGAGTCATTTCTTTTGGAACATAGGGGTGGTATGGGAAAGAATGATTAAATTTATTCTTTTCAAGTTTCAACTTTATTTATTGTAAAAAGGAAAAACAAAACTCATCCCTCTGTTTACTCTCGGCGGAATCGTCGTGACTCGTGAGACTCGCGACCGATCAGGTATTGTAAAACCAAATGTTATTTCTTGTTCATTTCTTTGTTTATCATTCAATGCCTCCCTCCATTCACTCTGGGTTTTTATTTTTTCGGAAAATAAAGGGGTTGCATGCTGTTCATACAGAGGCTCATTTGGTTTCCTCACTTTCCTGAATCCGTTAATAGAGGTGTGCATTTGCTTTTTATGTCATTCGGGTCTTATTGTTTCGATCCAACTTTTTTTTTCATGAAAGCTGTGATTCCTTTTTTTTTTTTTGCTTTGTTTGGCCATTTTTTTTCCTTTTAAAAACAAGTGTTTGCTATGGTAGATGATGAACAAGGATGTCATTGTTAGAAACATACAATTTCAAATGTAAAATTGTTATACAAATATATTATTTACTTTTGAGTTTTTCCTCCTTTCTTCTGATCAAGTTGGAAAACAATGTTAAGAATATTGGTGGTCATTGTAACTTTAAAATGATTTGATCCAGTAGATTATTCAAGTATGATTGTAGTAAGAACTGGAAGCCGAAAATTAGTAGTTGCTCCAAAATTTATAATAGGAAGATGAATGATGCCATTGAGGTCTTGATTGAGTAGCGTACCAGCTTTCCCTAGATCTTCTGTTTGTTTCCTTTTTTATTTTTCACTTATCAAATAAAATGTTTAAGAGTAATGCTCTGTGAGTAAAATACTCAAAGAGATATATGTGCATGACATTTTTGTTAGTGATATAGTTAACTATTCATTGCATTGTATCTAATATTCTAATTAATAGATAGAATTAGTTAGGTTAACGTGCATAACTCCATTGTATTAGATAGGATAGTTAGTAACATAATTTTGTTGCTCATAGCTTGTATATACGCTACCGTATTTAATGGAAGAGGGGATGAGTAATTGAGTATTGCTCTCCATTACACAACTACACCTTTCTCTTTTACTTTTTTTGAGAAAAACTGTAATAACACAATAATAGGAAAGACATATTAAACGCAACGGAGATTTCAAATATTGATTAAATATCATTCATAAGGTTGTCCATCCATGCCTATAGCATATGACCCACGGAGGAAAAACTCTCCATGTTTTCTTTAGAAAAAATTGACTAGTCACTACATGCTTACATTACTCCATTGTTCTCTTGTAAATTGGATCTTTGCGGGTATATTCTCGTACTGGATAAATGGCACTACCCTCTTCAATTCTGGCTTAACCAAGGTTAGACAGATTGCATATAGGTTTATCTGGGATGACAAAAAATCCTCTCTCTGGATGGACCAGGGATTAGAAACTTTGAGGTCTCTGCAACTGCTTCACATATCAAGAGAATTCACTATTTCTGGTCCAATAGTGAATCTATCCTTTCCACCTTGATTAGGGATAGATATATTAAAGAAGAAGAACTTAGTAATATCCAAGTCTCACCTACTAGGGATTTTATGATGTGGAAATTAATTTTGAAATATAGGATGGACATAATTAAGCTAATGGACTGTAATAAGGATTTTGATCATAGACTTCCTGGCCTAAAACAAGGTTTCTCTCTCCAAAAGATCAGTGAAGCCCTAGCCACCCCAAGAGACCCTGTCCCTCTGGCTAAAGGTATCTGGGCTAATAAACCCACTAAGTTTTCTGTTTTCTTATGAAGACTTAGATGGGGTTTCCTCCCTTCCTTTACAACCCTTAGCTTATGGGGTGTTCCCACTCCTCAGAACTGTATCCTTTGTAACTTAGTTCCAGAAACAATCAAACTGTGTTCAACTTCCCTTATTCTAGACATATCCTCTCAGCCAGCTCTGAAGTCACCAATCATATGTATGGAAAAATCTAAATTTATAGGTACCACAGGGTGGAGATATTAGACTTGGGGATGCAATTGTATCCAATCCCTAAGGCCATTTTCAAACTGTTGGATGTTACTTTGGTCTATACTGAGGGGAACTATAGCAGGAGAGGAATAGAAAATGAAGAACTGGTATGTTCAGATCCGAGGAAGTGTTGGCTTCTGAGATGATCCAGGACAGTAAGATCTGTTTTGAGATTAAGTCAAAGCCCCCTGATAGGGATCTGCTGGAAATTACTGCTATGTCATTGGTTTCACTAGTTCCACTCATGTTTATTTTTGTTATGTTCACTCTTTGCTTTATGTCACTAGAAAACTATGCCTAAACCTGAGTAATGCTGGTCTTTAAGGGGTTTTACTTTATGTTCATATTGTAATCTAGGCTAGGCCCTTTTCATTTCTAATGAAATTTCTGTTTCATAAAAAAAACATTGCTCCATTGTTAAAATAATTCTGTATTAATGTGGTGCAGTCAATAAATTTCACTTGGGAACCATCTTGCGAATTGTGGAAATGCATTTTTCAATTTTAGCATGTAACATTCACATATTGAATATCCCATTTTAAGCTCATTCTTATCAAATATTGTTATTTTTGCAGGTATTTGAATCATTTGTGTATCTATCATCCATTCATCTCAACTCCCTAATTTATATTTTTTGCTTTACACATTATTTGAAAAGATTGGAAACTATGACCGAAGGGGAAAGCCTAACCAACAACAAGAAGGTATTATTAACATACAAGAGGAAGCGTTTATCTTCTCCGCACGATTGTCTTGGAATTCCTGGGGGATTTGCATCTCTTTCTCTGCTTTCTCCAAAATGCTTAAATCATATGATCGAGCCAGGATTTTCTAACAAGAAGCTTAAAACTGATGAGGTATATTAATAAACTTTTTCATATGATGAGCTCAGTAATCACGACGACCTAAGGTTGGGTAGTAGTGTAGTACATTTATTCTGTGAATCAAGTTATTCATTCAAAATTCAAATAATTCCAGTTCAATTATATGCTATCGGACAGACTGGAGGTCTTTTTCCCATCCTGCTTTCTATCACTTTCAGAATCCTCCAGCAATTGCAAGCTTCTTGGTGTGACCAAAAGTCTAAAACAACAGCAATAGTAGTATCTGGCCAGACAAAGATTGTGGCAAACAAATATACATAAATCCTTGTGTGGAAATGAAATACAACACAATCATATCAGATCTTGATCACTGGAAAAAAAGTTTCATCTTGACTTAACCTTATATTGTATTGTGCATACATGAGAATTATTGCATATTGCTTTTGAAGATGAGATTTCTTTTCTATGATTTAAGTTATCAACCTCAGTATTGCGTCAAGAAAAATGTATTTTCCAAGTTAAAGCTTCAAAATCATATCTTTGGAAAAGGAAATATGGATATTAGTGTGATTGTTGTTATAATGAGTTAACGTGAAGCTTTGCTGTTAAAATCACCTTTTGAAAAATGGATATTATATTGATGAGAAATAAATTGAATTAAAATCAAGAATGTTAAAAAATTTAAGCTATTAAGACGGAACACAGTTATATTTTTCAAAATATATGCCTCGCCTAATTGTATTATTTGTGTATGCTACAGCATACTTCCAAGTTCATTAATTGCGATGGTGATAGGAACCTGTCTGTGTGTGGTAACTGTTGTGCAAGTTACAACCTTCAACATAGTGGGCCTTGTCATAAGGTACTATTGTATTAAATATATTTTAAATTCCATATCTCTGCTTTCAACTTCAGGAGAGTTCATTTAACTGACAATGTATATCGGTCTACTTATGCTACAAATTTGTGTAAAAGGACTCCATTGAAGGGAAAAAGGGATGCCCTGCTTGTTTGAAACAAAATGACTCTGCTGAACCAATTGGGCAGAAAGATGATGAGTGTAAGAAGAGGAGCATGGATAATGTTGAAAATTCGGATATGGGAACATTTAAACAAGGATCCTGTAAATTACTACAGGTTTATAGTAATAAAAACATATCAAGCAATTCATTTTCTTCTGTTATGCTTCAAAGAGCTACCAGTTATAAGGATTCAGAGTCTCATTTACTGAATCTGAAAAATACAGAAATATTGACTCCCTCGTACTTGGATATTTCCACTAAAATGGAGTCAAATGCTGCAGTTCTGGATGAGTGCATTGTAGACAGAGCTAATCCAACTCAGAAATCTAAAACTGAACCATCACAATGTAATGCACTCAAAAATGGTAACTCAGTTCAGCCCTTTGCCTATTTTTATAAAAGAAAAAAGAAAAAAATGATTGCTGAGAGAAATATTCAGAACAATCAACTGGTTCATATAATTAATGACCCAGAATATACACACAAGGTCACAACAACAGCCTCAATCTCTAAAAATGGTGTCTCGGAGAAATGTAACATCACAAGACAACCAATTGAAGCACTAATGTTGCAGGATAAGCTGCTTGCAGATGAAAAAGATTTGGTAAGACTTTTCATGGTAACCTTAATTGTCTGGCATTTGTCTTTATTGTTTCATAAGAATATTTTATTATTAATAACAAGGTTTTGTAGTAGAGGTAGACTGGTAGTTAGATTGATGCTAACCATATTAACTTATTATTGTGTTCTGCACTTCTGCCATATAATGGACATAAGAGTTTTCTCTTCTCAGATTGGAAAGGGGAAATAAGAACATATTAGGTAGAACACAATGTAATGCATGTTCTCAGTAACTCCATTCATCTTCTTTGACATGTGCATATCCTTTATTTAACGTGATAAACATTTGGTCTGTACACCAAAATTGTTTTTTCTCATCCTACTTTTGAGTCTAGTGATCTAGAAGTGGAATAATTAAATAATTCTTCTGTTTTTCAATAATTTTATCATAAGACCATTGTTTAGAGTATGCATCTATTATTATTCATCTGTACTAGTAAGATTAAAAAAACTATCTATACAAGTATATTGTTTTGGATTTTTCTTTACTAGAGTCTATTTTTGTTATGAACAGTAATTAAACTAGAGACCATTTCTTTATCAGCATATTTCTACACATTGCAAAATCTACGTTGCCAAATTTACACATTTATTAGCATGCTATGATTGAATGCTCAGATGACTTATCTTCTCTGTATGATACTTTGCAGAAAGAACCTGTTGATGATCTAAATCTTTCTTCAGGAGACTTGCATCAAACTTACAGGTAAATCTTCCTAATTTCTTCTTTCATGGATTTTAGCTTACTACATGCAAACCTTCTTTTATTGATAAGTGTAAATGGCAAATTGTAATAATAGGCTTGAAGAATCATCAAAATGCTCTTCAAATGGTATAACAAATTATTCTAGTTCTGAAAAAATCTGTGAAGATAAAAAGTTTAAAATTGGGAATTCTAATGGCATGAAATCTGGACTAAGTTCGTTTGATGCTCTGGAGAAGGCTGAACAAGCTAAGGCAGTTGATTTTAATGGAGATAAGCTATTTTCCATAAATAGTTTGGAACCATCAGGTTCGTTTACTGTTCAAAATATTTCTTCCTGTCCTAGTAAATTTCATATAATATTTTGCAGAAAATTATTTTGCTTTTAATAACCTGCAAAGTAATAACTATGATGTATTGACAATTTGCCATGACACTTTCAGATACAGAATTATTTGGAAAAAACAAAGGATTGTTATGGGCGGAGAACATAAATGAAAGGGTTGAGTTAACACAAAAAGAAGTAATTTTTGACTCTTCTATAGATAAAAATTTTCTTAATCTCGGGGAAATGTTTGGTGTTCGTGAATCGGGAATAAATCCAGTGGATCTTTGCTTGCGTAGTCAACAGGTAATAATTTAGAGTATGTATCAACTTTCTATAAGTCTGTAAATTAGAATGGATAACTTGAAAGTAGCTAGTAAATTAGAATTTCTTATTATTTTTATATTTTGATTGTGGAACTCTCAATAGTCGTCCGTGATGTTTAAATTCTCACATTTTGGTGGCAGCATCAATTCTGATGTTTTCTCTAGTTTGACATTTTAGGAATGTTACTAATTTTTGAATTCTAATCAATTACAGGATATGGATCTAAGTAATCAAACCCAATATCATGGAAAAATATCTACAGGGACTTCTTCAAAAACTACTTTCCCTAATTGCAGAACAACAGAGAAATATTTCCAGCGTAGCAATTTTTTAGGTCTGGCTCCTGTACTTGAGTGTTCTACTTGTCCAATTAGAGGATCAGTAAATGCACATTCCATGTCAAGGCTTGGCCCTAACTACAAAGATAATCACATTGATAATGGTCGATTCTCGCAACGAGCCTCAAATAGAAAATGTCCATCGTGGTCTGAACATGTGCAGCAAGTACTGAAAAATCTATCAGCAGACACAAGGATACTAAATCAAGGACAAGGATTTTCCTGGAAGAAGTGTCAGCGATCTTGGTCCGAAGAAGAATTAGATTCCCTCTGGATAGGAGTAAGAAGGCATGGGAGAAATAACTGGAGTGCTATGTTGAGGGATCGGAGATTGTGCTTCTCTGATTTGAGGAAATCGGAAGATCTAGCTGAGAGGTGGGAAATAGAACAATCAAAGCTTTTCCATGGTAATTACAATAGTAGTTATGTTCCTCGCGTCATGCCTACTGAATATTTACCATCAAGGAATCAGAGCACACTTTCTCTGGGTAATGCCTACTTGCACCATCAAGCTGATACCTTTTCCAACAGAAATCTCTTCAACCTTTTAGACTCTGGCACCATCCGTAAATCAAGAAAAGAAAATTTAGTAGCAGCTTCCTATGTCTCAGATGTTTTATCAAAAAACTCACTTTGGAACAGCTTAGGTGTCAAATACCCGAGGCCACTTAGGCCGCAGGGTTCATCAAATATGCTTGAGCACCACAACACTGCTGGATTCACAGAAAATGGAAATCTGCCACATTGGCTTAAAGCAGTCAGCGCATCTTCTCATCTTTCCTCAATAGGACCATCAAAAATGCCATCAAATCTTGATTCAATCAACCTATCAGTTTCCACAAAAGATACATGTAAAAGCATCCTAAAGAAGACTGTAGATTCACTTGAATCAACTTCTCCAGAACCTGGTGCTACATCAGAAAAAAGGCAACATTTTGATAGCAGAGAGAAGTTGGATTTGAACAAGAGTTACACGAACCCTGCGGAAATAAATGAGTTAATTATAATAGAAGACAGTGATATGTCTTCGGAGGAGACGATATCCGATAATGGTGGATCTTGATCTGTTTTCTCCTTTGTATGCTTCTATCTTTTTAAACGTTTTTTTTATAATAGTAAATTTCATTTATAATGAGGTGGTTAATGTTCAAAGTTTCAAAGGAGAAATGAAAAATCTCATCTACAGACAGATCTCTAATTCTGCAAATGATTATCAACGAAGTTTGGCAATAGGGTTACGAGGTTTATCAACGAAATTTGGCAAGTTATAGAATTTCATGATTCTGCAAATGATTAATATGCTATATACGTTGTCTTAAAGTGAAACAAATTTGAATCCCCAAACATATAGGGTTTAGTTTATTTTGCTAGATAGAAATAAATTACATCTAATAAAAAACAGACATTAAAATACACAATCCATTATTTTAAACACCTCCAGATCACTGTAGTTTTTCTTTGGTTCCATTTATTCCTCCATTTTGCAACATCCTCAAGGAACAAATATTACCAACATTTTCTAACATCAAAACTGCAGGCAGAAGATCATGTATGTAACTAACACATGATGTCGGCTAATAAAAAAAAGCCGGGATATAAATTTTAAGAATATAGTTTACCAGAGAACTTTTATGATTCCTCCTGCTCATCTGACCTAGGTGGTCTTGTGATCCTCCTACGTCTCCTTGGAATTGGATTCTCATTATCTCCATCATGACCATCATCGTCATTGGTGTGAATGTGGTTGTCATGGAGACCCAGTAGATTTTCACCCCAAAGATTGCGATGTCCCGAAGGACGTCTGTGTGATCTCCAAGCCCTTGATGAGTTCCTTGATTCATTGATAGAAGTAAGTGGGCTTCCAAACATATGGAAAAGGAAAAAAGTAGTCCACCATGGTCCAGCTCCAGAATCATCATCTGGTGGTCCTCCAGTGCCTTCCCGGCCACTGCCATTTGATCTCCCATCAACATTGTCAATAACATAGTCTCCAAAAACAACTGCACCAGGCATTGCTGAACGGATGGCACTAAGGATGTCACCATAATCCTGCTGACGTTCTAAGCGGCGCCATGTACGCTGCCTCGATGGTTCAACATCAGCCGGTCTTGTGGTAGGGTGTACTCTCCTAGCATGCCTGCGAAGTTCTCTGTAATTTCCAGAAAAAGAACAAGATTCACGTGAACAACTCCTTGTTTTTAGATCAAGATACTCTCTTGCATCTTTATCAATCTTCCATCCAAAAACAGATCCACGACAAAGAGGACAATTCAATGCCTCAGTTGGTTCAGTGGTATTAAGATCAATCCTATCTTGTCCCTGAGCTTCCAAATGCCTTTCGGCGGCTTGGCTACTACTTTCATCTGGTATCTGCTGCAATAAATTGGTGATTCCATCAATACTCTCCACATTGTCATCCATGATGTTTCGTCTCACCCTTCTTCTCCCAAGAACAGATCGAGAATTAAGAGAGTGCAGAGACGTTGGTGTTGGATCATGAATTTCTCTTTCACGATTCTCAATGTGTGAAGAGTTTCTTCTATTCGGCAAATTGCTGGTCTCTGTGTTTACTCTCAGCTTTTTGAATCGATCTAGGCAATTTGAATGCCTGTAGCTGGTATCACAGATATAGGAGCTGCAACCTTTTTCATGAGAATTGCACAATAGAAGGACTGCATTGTGCGGATGCTCCATGCAGATTGGACATGTCAGCTCGTCCCATTGCTTGTGAAGAACACAAACATCTGCATTAGTGCAATCAGTTCCTTTGAAGTTTGTCATTTTGATTCCACACTGCTAAAATTAGTTCAAATGTTATTGATTACAAAAAAGGTGTTTATAATGCTAGACCATGGAAATACACCACTTGGATTTCTCTGTCACATGTTGCAGTTTAGCAGAAGCTTGATTTATAGTTTAAAAATGAAATAAATATTGTCTGTGTGTGTATGTGCACATTCAATTAGAACATAGAGCAATTTATGGAAGTAGAGAGAGAGGGAGAATTGAAACGACAACAGTTTATGGCTCACCTGTGAAATAGAATTTGAACTTTAAACTGGGGACCCTATTCCTTGTAAAAAAGCAAGCTTCTTTTATATAAAATTAGGAAAATCTGATGGGTTTGGTTTATGAAGAAAACCAAATGCTTGCCAAACAAATCCTCAAAAAGTGACGATGAAATACAATGCAACGAACCAAACTTGAACAATCTATAGCTTCAGAATTAACTGTAAACTTTAAACTGATTCCACAAGATCACAACTCACAGCAACATGTAAAATCCTGCACTTATGTTGAGGATTAAGAGCAGATGTCATATAATACTAGTTACGGTTATTCCTAAAAAGGAAGATGAGAACAACTAAACCAAAATGAAGACCAAACTGATGATGATCTTTGAAAAATCGATTTGCTAGATAAAAACGAAGAAAAGTAGAGCAACTGACAAGATGCGTCCATATAAACTAATAAAAACTATTAATTTCTCCACAGACGACAACAAAGAACCATATACATATACATATAAATCGGAGGGGAAAGGCATAGATCAAGATTCGAGAGAGAAGACGCAATTGAAAACACTATAAATTTCCACAACATAAATAAATAAAAATCCAATTTTTCTTCTTCTCAAAAAAGATGAAAAGAAGCAAGGGAATCAGATAAAAGGTCCGAGTTTTACGGGGATCGAAGGTGTTCGTTCCTTCCTGATTTTCTTTTCTTCCTTTCTCTCTAGAGTATAGATCGATTCTCTATTCCTCTTTACTTGTTCAGCAAATCCCCAAATAAATCGTTGAAGAAGAAGAGGGCGAGATAGCGGGACGAGTTGGGTATTTGGTATATTGGATTTTGAGTGGTAGTTTATTTTGCAATTTGGTTGAATTCCCTCTCTCCCCTCCGTCTATATATATATTTGTACATTTCCCCAATTGTTGCATTCAAATTGATTACTTGAAGAAAGAGGAACTAAACAGAGAACTACAGAATAAAGAAACAGAGAGTATAAATACTATTAAACTGTCCAAAACTAAACATAAAGATTTTTTATTAACAATTTAATAAAATTAGTTCATCGATTACAAATTTACATTAAAATATTGATTTCTATTTTATACAAACATTAAATATTTGACTACATTCAAATCACCAATTTTTAGATACCTACACTGTACCAACTTGGTTGGGAATGGGATTACTAAATGAACAGGTAAATTTAATCAATTAATTGCATTTTTTTTTTTTTTTTTTTTTTGATAAATTAAGAGACCCCGTGCCCAAAAAGTTATGAACCTGCTCTGTCAAAATGGTTCACTTCTCTAACCATGATTCTTCCCCAGATACATAAGTGAACCCACTTCATAGATCATCCTTAATACTCATCCAATGTGACTAGAACAATTTCTATATATGTGAAACCATCTAACCCGACCAAAACATTCATACTTATTGGTACCATGGTTCATTAACCGGACCAGATCATGGATTTGACTGAAAGCCCGTGGGCCGAAGCGGTCCAAGAGCCAAGGGAGAACTTAGCTTAATGGTATAAATACCCTCCCTTGAGAGAAAACCCATTTAGAATTTCTGAGCGTCACTTGTAGCATAAGCGCACGCGGAGCCCGTCGAGTGGGAGAGTTTTTGTGTGTGCATGGGCGGTACCCCGGGCACACACCATCGATGTCCATGCAACATGTCAGTTAAGCAGATGCAGCAAGGGCGGAGCTACATTGTAGAGAGCGGTAGTAATCACTACCCAAAACATACTCATCCGGCGATGAAGTCTGGAATGTATTAAAAAATTTACCAAAAGCTAAAGCACCAGGTATTGACGGGCTAACGGTGGAATTCCTGATCCACCATTAGGGAGTGATGAAAGACGACTTCCTATCTGCAATCCTCCACTTCTTCAACACTAGGAGAATGTTGAGGTCGCTAAACCTCGCTACTCTGACCCTGATTCCGAAAATTCAACTGCCGGACCGATCGTGTTTGGGAATCACATACAAAATCTTAGCGTCAAGATTGATGACAGTGCTCCCTAGTATTATAAGTGCAAACCAAATGGCATTCGTCAAAGGTCGCCGGATAAGCGACGCCATAGGCTTGGCGCAAGAATTCACGCAAGCATTTAATTGTAGGAGCACCTCAAGACGCGTCTGCATCACCATAGACTTCGCAAAGGCGTTCGATACGCTCCGGTGGGATGCTATCGAAGTGGTGTTAGAATTGATGGGAATAGACCAAACATTCCGACAGCTGGTCATGTCGTGTGTTACAACAGCCTCGGTATCGGCCTTGGTTGAGGGTTCTCCTACCCAAATCATTAAATTATAGAAAGGACTGAGGCGGGGTGATCCGCTCTCGCCACTTCTCTTCGTGATGGTGATCGAGTATCTTACGAGGCTGGTAAAAAGGGCAGTAGGGGATAGAAAGCTTGAACTATACTCGATTGGTGGTGCCCAAATTGAAAACCATCTTGCCTTTGCGAACGACGTCACCTTCTTCTACAGGGCATCATCGAAGTCTCTAACGGCTCTAAAGGAAGTTCTAGCGGAATTTAAGGCCTTCTCAGGACTAAGGATCAATGCCGGTAAAAGCTCCGTCATCCTCTCTAAAAGAGTAACTGATAAAGCAGAGATGGCGGCGATACTGGGATTCCAACTTAAAGAACTACCAATTAAATATCTCGGAACTCCGCTAACAGGTAAATTGATAAGATACAAGGATTGTGATGACCTACTTGCTGAGCTCAGGAGCATCCTCACAAGGTAGAGCTCGAAAAAGCTATCGTACATGGGGAGGATTCAACTCGTGGAGTAGATTTTTCAGGACAAATTTGGGTATATAGCACAGAGTAGTGTGGTATCGCAAGCTGCAATCCGGGCACTTCAGTCGATCACCTACAGATTCATTTGGGGTTCCCAACATGAGGTTGCTTGGGAAAGCATGACGAAATCAAAAAAGTGCGGAGGAATCGGAGTCCGAGATTACCGAACCGTCTAACAGGCTGCAATCATCGGAAGGGCTTGTAGGATGTGGGAACGCGATGGCATCTAGAGTCAATGGATGTGCAAGCGTTATGTCCGCGGTCGTCCCTTATCGCAGATTGGGAAAAAGCAGGGAGATTCAGGGAATCGGAAAGCAATGTTAGGCCAAAGCGACCAAATCGCAAAATGCGCTATTCTGGGATCCTAGTACGTGAAAACCTGGATTGGGAAAGGACATAGATGCTCTGTCAAGAACGTGCGAGCAACCCTCGCCTCTGATCTGCCAATCGACGAATTGGCCAAAGGTATATGGGCTAATAAAATAGGGAAGGTTGCCCTTAATCTAAGGAGAATCAGAGGAAGGAGCCTTCCGACGAAGGATAGACTGATTAGAAGGGGAATGTCGATCGGAGGGAACTGTGAGCTCTGCACGGCAGGTCAGGAGTCCATCGACCACCTCTTCTCAAGTTGTGAATACACCAGATGGGTATTGGCAGAAGCTATGGGTGCAGCCGGTGGCTTCGTTAAATTGGACACTATTACCAACTTCAAAGAATCCGCTAATGAACTGAACAAAGTAACGAGAGGTACCCGACATGGGGTTTGCTATGGAATATTTATGGAATTTCACCCTTCCACATCTGGAAGCAGAGGAATCAGAGGAATATAGAGTTATTTATACTGAACACAAGCTTAACCAGGGACGGGAACTAAACTAAATTGCACAGCGGAACAACAGAAAACAAACTGACCAACGTCAACAAACTAGGGAGGAAGAGTAGTGTAGCTACGTTCGGTTGATAATGGGGTGTTGGGGTGTTTAGGGGTGTTGGGATGGTGGGGTGTTAGGGTGTTGGGGTGTTGGGATGTTTTGGAAGGGGTGTTGGGAGATATTGGGTTAGGCTGTTCGGTATTGTTTGAAAATGGTTGAGGTTAGAAGAAGATAGAAGAAGGTGTAGGAGTAGTCTTCGTTTGATTGTAGGTTTGGAATACAGAATGGGTTGATTTAAATAGGCAAAAATCGGAAGGGATGATTTGACGTTGTAGACTATTAGATAGCTAAAGGATAGATAAATAGGTATGAGTTTTATAAGAGTTAAAAGCTATTAATTAACTTCGTAAGTGCAGATAGACGCGATCTGTGCTCGTTGTGGGCTACAACCCGAATCGGTGAATCATATTTTTTACACATACAGTTTCACAAGGAGTATGATACAAAAATGTTTAGCAGTGTTGAATAACATAGTTGTGATGAATGATATCAATGACTTTGAATCGATGAATCTGGCTATAGACAAACTTACAATCAAGTCGCCAATTTGAGGTATCCATTGGACTCTTTTAGCGGTCGCCAGTTGGAGCTTATGGAGAAAACGAAATGGGAGGAGAATGACAGGTAAGCAGGTTACGTAGGAAGTGTTATTTGAACAAATTACAAACATGACTGAGTTGGGATTTAAGAATGACCGGTTCAAAAATCACACAGGACAAGAGGAGAAACTAAATTTAGAATTGACAATGATGAGTCATGATAGCCCTATATCAGGGCAAAGTTAGATTTAGAATTGACAATGTAATTTTAAAGTTATTTTATATAAAATTACTCTATAATGTCTTTAAATTTTCTTTTAATTTAAAAAAAAAGTACCTTTATAAAAAAAAATTAACTTGGTAAGTATTGTAGTAATGATGTGCACTCTTTTTTTAATAAAATACATATTTTAATTTATAATCTATTCATTGTTTTCCTAATCGCGCATTCTATTTTCATTTCCCCTTCTCCAAATCCCACATCTAATTCAAATTTTCAGCAAAGTTAGGTAACCGAGTAGCGATTAAATGATTTTTTGCTTTGTTCTGATTTGGGATTTTGTAAATCATGTTATTAACTTTATGTTTGTAATTTAATATTATATTATGAAATCGAGGTATAATCGTTAATATTATATTATGCTTTGCAATTTTGCATTCTCACCTGTTTTCAATTTAATAGATTGATTTGTATATTTTTAGAGTTTACCAATGATTTTGTTTGTTTATTTTTATCATAATCAGTTTCAGTTAAATATATTTATTTGCAGCATTGAGACTTCAACACGCCAAACACCATTGAAATTGGAAATGGAAGAAATTTAGACTTTGTTTTTTATTTTTTAAAATTAACATATTTTTCTTTCATAATTATAATATTTTCAAATAAAACATAGTAATTTTTTTAAAAATTCTAATAAAAGTTCAAAAATAAAATCGCCTCTGACAAAAGATTAGGCCTCATTTTCATCTCGTTGTTATCCGTTTGTATTGATCATCTCCGATCTATGATCTATCTCTAGATCTGAACTTGATATCCAAAGGCTCTTTCTCACATTCTTGATCAGTTTGATTGATGAATCGGAGACCTTTTCAATCTATCAGGTTAATTCGGATCCACAATTATCAACTTATTATTTAAGATCCAGATCTTAGATTGTATCGCTCCTTTCCTTTAGTTGTGCATTGTTAATTGCCTCATTGAAAATCATTTGGTCCTTGATATCAGACAATCAGATGTAACCCGGCGGTTATTGCCGGAGGAAGCCCGGTGTCCGATGGAAGAGTTGCTGCCGGTAGAGGAGAGAGATCCGGAAGATTTAGACGTGTTTGAAGAAGTGGATATTAAAACTTGCTTTGGAGACGTCGTCTGCTGCAATGTGAGACCTTCGCAGAGTCTGGAAGCATTTCGTCCACCGGAGAGGCCGATCGGAGTTAGGGTTTTCCGCCCAATCGTATTTGGGGGAAAACGGAATTAACTACCGGACGTGTGGTGGAAAAAGAGGAAGAAAGAGGGTGAAAGGAAAATTGCTATTCTTAGTTAATCTTTTTTCTTATTGATTAACTTGTAAAACATTGAGTCCTTATTAACTCTTAATCACGTTTATTTATACAAATATTACGAAATTGTTAACAGCTAAACAAGTAACTAATTTTTTAATTCTAATTTATTTGAGCTGGATCTTGATTCGAGTCCGAGTGCGATCCAAACCCGATTAACTGTAACAATTCTGTACAAGTACACAAAATTATTAGTAATATCAATCAGGTCCATTTGCCCTGATTTATTTTGTGTTGTTTGTATAACAGTCCTTAAGTTAATTATAACTGATAATTGAAACTTTTACACTTCGATCCTTGTATTTATAAATCTCAGTTATATTACGAAAACCTTTAGTTTCTTTTAATTGCGCTTAGATCCAAATAACGTTTATTGAAACTTTTATAAGTCAACCCCTGTTAATTTATAACAAAACAGTTAATTCTGTTTTGTCATAACTCTTGGGTTATTCATATTCCATTTAAGTCCTAAGCTTGTTTCTTATGGTAAATTGCTTATTTACCTTGTATTTCAGTTATATTCTTATAGTGGAGGTGGTGGGTTTAGATCTGAAAACCCTAGAAAGTGTTCCTCTTGGTTTAAATACTTTAAAGTATCAAGTACAATCTGACAATGAAGTACAAAGCTCACTTAGAAGGAGCAAACGCAAGAAGGTCCCAACA
This sequence comes from Zostera marina, assembly GCA_001185155.1. NCBI lineage: Eukaryota > Viridiplantae > Streptophyta > Magnoliopsida > Alismatales > Zosteraceae > Zostera > Zostera marina. The sequence goes on from LFYR01001258.1 coordinate 512,679, forward strand.
CACAATGCTGGACTACGAATTGGATTAAAAGTTGGACCTATTTGGTGGGCTCGAATTAATTAGATTAAATTGTTTTTTTTATTTCTGTTAAGTGTGTTGCCTATGTAAGGCAAACCCTAGACTCTATTTTTTTTAATCAAGCTATTTGTGGTTTTAAACCCTAGCCGTCATGCCACAAGGAAAGTAGATCTCTCCCCGCCCTCATTTTCTGAAAAGGATTTTAGATCCGGTTACACCAGACATCATTTTTAATATTAAATTGACACAATGAATATGTGATAATTACTAAATTACTTGATATTTATGGGTATATGCCATATATGTGCCAATATTTTCAGAATTTATGGATTTTTCTTAAACAATATTATTTTCATTGTTATCATTAAGTCATTATCTCATAATGAGAAATTGAGCTAATGATGTGATTTATAAATTAATGAAACATTGAAAATATCCAGGTTTTGCGATTTTTTATTAAATATATTTTTACAAAATATCTAAAAGAAATTGAGCTAATGATGTGATTTATAAATTAATGAAACATTGAAAATATCCAGGTTTTGCGATTTTTTATTAAATTTATTTTTACAAAATATCTAAAAGTAGTGGACCAAGTGGTGTTTATCTAGAATTGTACATCCACGTCACCGACAAGAGTGTAAAAATATCTTTTCGCTTTGGGGTGACTAGACTAGTTGGCATTTTTCTCCCACGTGAAACCTGTCCCACCAAGTCAATCTCCATCGTTGATTCAAGCAGGAAATCTACGAAGATAAGCTCTGGACGGAGAAGATCGTCGATCGACACAGGATTTGAAAAAATCTTAGGATTACGATGGGTGGTTCGATCGTTATAAAACCCAACTGCAGGACACTGGGAAATAGAAGATACAGAGATTTCCAAAACACACAAAAAGAGATCTAATAATGTCCACATTTACAGTAGCATTCAGTTCTGGTATCTTTAATCCCCGGCGAACCGTGCTTCCGATTCAATCACCACGGGCGGTGTTGGGTGAAAGTAATAACCACAGTGTGCATGCATGGTCATCGAAGCGAAGACGGGAGGTGGCTGTGGCGGCTACGGTAGTTGACGGTCGCGTACAGTTCGACGACAATCCAGAGGCGATCATATCCGGAGAGTGGACGGAGAATTTCTCCTTAGTTTGCTACGACGACCTCAGGGAATACTTCGAACATAGGATCTTCAAAGATGAAGTACGTACTGCTAATTTACTAATCAATCATTACTAATTTTGTTAATCGATTGGGTGTTTTCGCCTGCAGTTGAGTCCGAATATGCCAATCAGGGAAGTGATGTCGACATCAGTACGGACTGCGACGATAGATCAGACGGTGGGGGAGATCGAACACCACTTCCAGGTTACTTCTGGGTTGCCGGTGATGGACGACGAGCTAAGATGCATCGGGATCATCACAAAGAAAGATCTGGGCAGCAGAGCTTCAGCCAAAGTAAGCGAGGTCATGACATCGCCTCCCCCAACACTCTCACCTGAAAAGACAGTCAGAGGTAACGTCGATCGTATTAAATTAAATATTAATCCTCCGACTTCCGTGATTAAATAAATATCCTAATCATCATCGTACTATTTATTTTGCATGCCTGCAGACAGTGCTGCACTAATGTTGAAGAACAACATCCAGTGCGTAGCGATTTTAAATGAACACCACGAAGTCGTAGGTATTCTCAATCGAAGTGATATTTTGCAAGAATTCGAAGCCGTACCTTGAGTTGACTTTTACATAGATACCCTCGATCGATCCATCCATCCATTAATCTTATGTAAATATCACATATTCACATGTTAACTAATAGTTTAATATGTAATTATGTATGGATTAGTTAATGTTAATTAAAAGTTACGATATTTGCCCAAACGACTGCTCATTAATTACCTAACAATGACAAAATCGATAATACAAAAGTTTGAGGGGTTGTACATAATTTAGCCACTCTTTTTTGAAAACACGAGAAAACAGTCTTCTACCAAACAAGCAAAACACGGAAGTCTTATGTACGAACTACTGTGAGTACGAACACACCCATTAGATGGATAACTAAATAGTTATATGTAGTACAAAAAAATAGTTATAATAAATTAATAATCGTACGAATGAGTTCCTAAATAGATAATTAAGGGTATATTTTTTTACTCAACAAACAACGAAATAACATAATTGCCATAGGAGAAGACCGTATGGAGACAAATTTGGAACACTCACGCCATCGTATACCATACCATTGTAACCGTAGTAGTTCCCACCACCGCCTCCGACCACATCATAAGATCCACCGTGCAAGATCGTCGGACTTCCTCTTCCTCTACCACCCCTATAAATTAATCATGATCAGTAAGCCAGCAGCCCTTATAAATATATTAAACTAGATGCATGGAGACAATCTGGAGACTGGAGGTATAATATTATAAAAGTACGTGTAACAATCAAACCTCGAGGAAGATCCAAGAACACCGGCGTTCATGGTTAGCTGATCAATCATGCCCACCGACTTGGGATCAACGCTAGACGCTTTTGCATATTTCCCGTCCCTTCCGGTGCCGGAAGGAACGAAGAAAGCTCCATTCACCATAATATCTCCTTCCGTTCTCCAATTCCACGAGTCCCACACCTTCTCGTCGGTGTTCACTCTCTTGGTCACCTCTTTGGCGTTCATATCCGACGGGGCCGTGTACCTATTTCCTTGACTATTGACGGTCGGATTCATACTACCTCCTATCGCGTATATTTTCCAATCCGTGAAGTCATTATTCACCACATGAACGTACCCGAACCTCACTCTCGGCATTCTTTGGTTTAACTCCTCTCCAAAATGGTTGAAAGCGATAGTCACCTGCAAGCCGGAGTCCGGTGAGTAGTCATCGCTATGACCCAAGAGCATCACTTCGTCGTGATACGAAAAATAGTTATTCGAAATAGTTATCCCGGTGGAACCCATTATCGCATCGATCAGTCCGTCGGTGCAATGCGAGAGAGAGCAGTGATCGATCCAAAGATTTCTCGATCCGTATATCGAGATCCCGTCCCCATCTGATCTCCCTCTATGACCGACGTGTGTCGGCGTCGACCTCACGTTGGCGTTCCCTCCCGGAACACAGTGGTGGATATGTATGTTGTGAATTATCACATTCGAAACGAACTGAAGAGTGATGCAACCAGCACCGGTGATGTACACGTCTGCACCTCGCCCGTCGATGGTCTTGAAACTGTTCACAATCAACTCCTCTGATAGATGGATGATGGTCGAGGCAGAGAAAATGATCCACAAAGGCTCTTCTTGAATGACACCGTACCGTAGTGTGCCTGGAGTTGGATTTGCCGGGTCGGAATCAGAGTTTTCGGTGACTATATAAAATTGGCCACCCTTGCCACCCAAAGCAGCCCTGCCAAATCCAATGCCGCAATTCGCCAGACGTTGCCGGTTGTTTGCCCAATTTGGATCGCAACGCCAACAATCATCTATTGGGTTTCCCGTAAAACACGATGACGGGGATGTCAATGCTCGGCGCCGGAAATAGTCCACCTTCCTGTTAATTAACAAGACCAATAATTTAACCGGTTGATGAAACTGATAAATCATATAAGAATACACCAATAAAACATGATGGAATCGGGTACCCATGGAGGTCAAGGACGACAGATTCGGGGTCTGGAAGGGTTGTGGAGTTTAACGGGGGCAGTAGAAACGGAAAGGAAGCTGCTACGGGAAGAAGCAGAATAAGGAAGATTGGTTTATTGGTTTTGGAATAATTCATTTTTGACGGAAGAAGAAAGTAAGGAGTAAGAACTGAGAAGAAGAAGCCAAGCAGGTTTTGATTACAGTCGATATTTATAAGGGAATTTAGATCTGACGACGACTGGTCATCTTAGTGTCTATGTGACTGTCGGGTGATGTCATCAGTTATCTATCTGAACTCTGAACTCCCAAGTCTTTATGTGGGTCAGCCGTCAATCGGTGGATGGCTGGCTTCTACTATCATGATTCGAAATTATAATATATTATCGATCTCATTTAGTTTTTAAAAAGAGAATATAATTTTATTGACTTTTACAAAATAATATCCAATACGCCTAATTATGGAAAGATCTGACAACCGCCAAGATTTGTTTTGTTCTAAATTAATATGGCAAGCATGTGTGTTGTTTTTGTTATTCTTCTCTTGCTTTCGCTTTGGCTTTGGCTTTGCCTTTGGGTTGGCCTTGCTTTCAAAATAGAAGATACTTTTCTGCAGAAATAGAGATTCCTGTGACGGCTGACCGGACCTTCTATTTTTAATCAAATTATCTGAGCTACCATAATTGTTCATTTATGTAATGATTATTTGTATTTTTGTCTCTTTTAGATTTTATTTTTATATTTTTCAACTTTTCAACTTTTTAAACGTGTTTAGTTGATCTTATTTCAACACCATTAAGAGAACGTCTTCGAATTTCATTGACATTTAATCTCATCGTGATAGTTAAATATAAAAGTTAAGTATTATCATATTTACCAATGAATAAGTGATGACGGATAGCAGTGATAGTCAGATTTCTCGCCAGAGGGCAACATTCCGAAAAAAATTTTATACTAATTTAAAAATGAAATTTTGACATGAACTATTCATAAAATCGATTATAAAAATTTATAAAAAATTCAATACATTCATTTCATACATTAATTAATATTCAAATTAAAAAGAGTGAGTAGATTAGGGATTTGGAGAAGAGAAGGGGAAGAAGATATAATACAGATAATGTGAAATTTAAAATATATTAATAGAGTTAGTTTCAGGTGCGCCAAATCTTCTATGTGTCCGTTAGATCATAATCCATCGACTGACATGCATTATTCATCAATAACTAAATTATGTATAAAGACGTTGTATTTATCAATACATTGTATTTTACATTATTTTTGAGTTATACACGTTATCGTATTAGGAATTATAAAAAAAAATATTTTATTATTATATATGTGAAATTTATAACTTAATCCTTAAAATATATTAATATAATATAAAAATTACACTTAACCTCCAATAAAATTTAAAATGACATATAAGTCCTTGGAATTTAACCAACTTTCAAAGGAGGCAATTGCCCTCCCTTGCCCTTTGGCTACACCACTGACTGATAGAGTGATAGTGTTCACTACCGTTCGAGCAATGAATAAAATGGTTAGTTCTTGGCACAATTTTAATAAAATAATTTAATGAGACTTGAATTTTGAATGATTAAAAACATCCAATTGATAATTTAGATGACTCCGTGACTAGACCCGACCACTCACGGGTTAGGAATTGAAACGCTTGAACATGGTTCTTAAATTCATATTTAGTCATGTGTTTTTAGCATCATTAATCATGTGTTGTTTAATGAATCCCCTCAATTAATTAAACAAACTAATTAATTACTAATCAGTATTATTAATCATAAGGATTAGCAAATTAAACGGATTTAAAATATATCGATGATAATTGATAAGTCATAACACAGATATTCCAATTGATCATTGATATATTGTTGTTCTTGAGAATTAAACATCTTATTACTAGTTCTTAGTTATTTCGTAGAAATTGTATTTATAACTCATTGAAATTTATTCGTGGACGCTCTTCCATTATTTATTTATAGTGGTAACTTTGTGCATAATTCATGAGATATCTTAGCCGAACAACATTTAAATATTATCTCATCAAATTTACAGAAATGATATTAACCGTGAATACCTCCGCCGCCACCACCATCACCTCCTCCGCCTACACCAACTCCGATTGATACATGACCACTTCCACCACCTTTGACTGATCCATGACCACCTCCTTCACCTGAGCCACCACCTCCGCCTGATCCATGACCACCTCCTCCACCTGATCCATGACCACCTCCTCCACCTGAGCCACCACCTCCGCCTGATCCATGACCACCACCTCCACCTGATCCATGACCACCTCCTCCACCTGAGCCACCATCTCCGCCTGATCCATGTCCGCTTCCACCAACTTTGCCATGTCCACCTATACCAACTCCGATTGATACGTGACCACTTCCACCACCTCCGCCTGATCCATGACCACCTCCGTGACCACTTCCATGACCACCTCCATGACCACCTCCTCCACCCGAACCACCACCTCCACCTGATCCATGACCGCCTCCATGACCACCACCTCCGCCTGATCCATGACCGCCTCCATGACCACCTCCTCCACCCGAACCACCACCTCCGCCTGACCACCTCCTCCACCCGAACCACCACCTCCGCCTGATCCATGACCGCCTCCATGACCACCTCCTCCACCTGAGCCACCACCCCCACCTGAACCATGACCACCTCCACCACCTGATCCATAACCTTTACCTGAACCATGACCACCTCCACCACCTGATCCATAACCTTTACCTTTGCCATGACCACCTCCTCCACCTGAGCCACCACCCCCACCTGAACCATGACCACCACCTCCACCTGAGCCACCACCCCCACCTGAACCATGACCACCTCCTCCACCTGAGCCACCACCCCCACCTGATCCATGACCACCTCCCCCGCCCGAGCCACCACCTCCGCCTGATCCATGACCGCCTCCACTACCGCCGCCACCGCCACCCCCTGAACCATGGCCACCACCTCCTACACCTATTCCGATATCTATCCCTAGACCAAGACCTATCAATGACCTTGCATAAGAGAGATCCAACATAAGAAGGAGAAAAAAGAAACCCATAGTCCTGAACTTTGCCATTGTCACTTTGTATTCGAGATACCAATGGAGATGAGAAAGATCTTTGATCATGAAGTGGTCTATGCGCAATGACCCTATTTATAGCAATATTCAGCTAGCATGTATTGGAAGCACACCGATTATATATCCAACACTCATTTTTTCCCTACTACGTACACCTGGCAGTAATTTTTTTATTACACCATTAGTTCATAGTTTTTCTATCCTCATAGTTTTATTTCCCTACATTATTGTTGTATCCAAATAATCTCATTGATTGCCAGCAATTTAATTTGGTTTTATTCAGACTTTCTTTTTGAAGAAGAATTAAAGTTATACTAGATATATAAACATATATCTACCAAATTAGAAATCAACAAGAAATCAGACAAGCTAAGCCAGCTCCCCCATATCATCAAGTACTGCAAACAATCTAGATCATTTGTTTATCTGATCACAAGATAAAATAAATGTTAATTTCTATGACCTTCTTTCGATCAAGTTCATTCGTTTCAAGACTTTAATTGCGAAAAAAAGTAGTCAATTAATCGGTTATATTTCATCAATCACTCTCCCTTTCACTCTCAATTTTATCTTGAAATAATACATGTACATAATATCTAACTGGCAATTGCGATCGAGTTTAGGCATGTCGGCAAATGCATAATGCTGAATAATTTGATTGCAATTCGTCACACTAAGACAAGCTAGTGATCGATGTATGACTCGGCACAAAAAAACAAGCTAGTGAACACCATGGGAAATTTCATTGGTTTTAGCCAGCCTTAACGTATTGTAACATGGATTCTTCACCTTACGACTAAAAATCCATGGATATATATGAAATTATGTCGGCACACGAAAGAATGAGGTGACACTTCTATCCTCGTTCCTCAATCAAACTGGTACGAAAGTCATGGTTGGTATAACATTACAACATATATTTGAAATCTGGGTTTTAAAGAATCAAATATTGAAACATGCAGATCAATCCACTCTATATCACATGTTGTTTCTTACTATGGTTCAAAAATCACCATGTTCAGTCCTCTAGCTAATAATGGCAGATCGATCTTTGTCGTTTCTTCTTATCTTGTTTTTTTTTCTTGTTTACTCTTCAAAAGATCGAGACCACGTAGTATCATTGTATCAATATCATTCTGAATACGATAATTGACCTAACATTATATAGTCATCTCAAGTTCATCTATTCTTTTGCTAAATGAATGTGATTAAATCCTCTTCGATCTTTTTCATGAAATCACAATTTAACTCAATTAGTCTTTTCATGTATATATGTATATTGATTTTTTAAACAAATTTTCATTTTTGTTAATAATTGAATGGTCATATCAACTGACCCTTAGTTGTGATTGATGGTACGTACCTCTAGAAATATTTTTTTCAATCTTAAAGATTTCCATTTATTTAATGTATCTCTTAATTACTAAGATCCAAAATTCTGTCACTAACCTCATTGTTATGCTGCAAGATGCTCATTCTGCATTACTACAAGCAGAAATGCAAGTATTCAAGATAATTAGCATTTGAGATCGCAATGTTTTTCGATTTCAAATAAACAATTTTTGAAAATTTGATAATGTGATAGATCGATGAACAGTCTAAAATGCTCTATTACTCCCTTCAATTGTTTATTTACCTTTAAAATATTTGAGATCGTTAAATGTCACAATCTCAAAATGTTAGGTTTTTTGCTTCAAAAAAAATGTTAGTTTTCAGACCTGCATGAAATGTGTCAATTTCAAATGCTTATTAATAATTAAAATAAAAAATATTTCCAAGTATAAATAATTTACATATATATATTAGTAGAGATGTAATTGGATAATTAAATATATAATTAAACATATATATAATTGACCAACCCTATATATAAATAGGATAATTATCAATTGTGCCATTTGTTTGTGTGTCATATTTATGTCGTTTGTTGTACGTCGTCGGATGAAAAATTCCCAAAAAATGAATGGTTCTGATGAAGTTATACATGAACAAGTAAAAGATTTACAACGGTGGGTAGAATCTCGAGATATTATTGTCAGCCGTATAAATGCGAGCAGTACATTTTAGTTTTACATTATATGTAAACTAACAACCTTATTCTACCTACACCTATATATATATTAATCTTTTTATTCTTTTATTCTTAGCTAATTAATGTTTTTGACCACTTTTGTTTGACATGATACTGTACATGATTGATTTCACGGTTTTATTTGTTGAAAACCTGCTATACACCTTACTAAAATACTACACCATCATTACTTTATTTTTCTTTTCCCATTTTTTTCCCACAACCATTCCCTCTTCATCAAATCACCATTACGTTTGTGAAGTTTATTTTTCAAAGGTATATATGTTCTTCAATTTTTTGGTTATTTTTGTAGCTTTTTATTCTAGAACTCTTCCCAATATTAATCGACATGACTATATATGTCATTTCTTTCTATCTGTCTACTACTGACACAAACATCTTTGTACATCATCTTCTTCCTCTACAAATAATGTTTAATTTTTTTCATTAACCCTCATTCCACTTCTTTCCATTCTCTACGAAAATGGAAGCTCCCCATCTTATAATTATCATCTCTGACGATAATAGTGATATCCCTACTACTGGAATAGAGACATCAGATATCTCTAATACTGCAAATGAGACATCGGATATCCCTTCTACCGGAAATGAGACATTGACTGACCAAGATGATTCCTCAAGTTTTATATTCCCTCCCAGGTTGTTCTCCTTACCTGATTTTTTTGGTCCCGGATTCATCGCTGAACCAACATACTACGACGACAAACAGCTCACAGAGTACGTACAACGTCACTTCCCCATATCATGGTCATGCATCCTATTTATTCCTCATCCTCGAACGTATCATGTGCTAACCAAGATCATTCCAACAGATTTTCCCGAATCATCAAGCTTATCTTCAATCATATCACAAGGTTTATCCCCATGTCATGCCTACTTTCAATCAAACATATCCTAATACTTTTTATGACAATATCCATCATTATTCATACCAGATTCCATATCTCATTCTCATCCAACTTAGTCCACATAACTACTATTATGAGCAACATATATCATTTTTATCCATATATGTATGGTGTAGGTATGAATCTTTTACATAATCCTAATGTCATTCCTATTGTTAGCCGCATGAGCAATTTCCTGGAGAAGGTGATCGACCTCTAGTATTATCAGAGAATGCAGACCTATCGTTAGTTTAGTTTTTTAATTACTGTATCGTATCTTGTAATATGGAATCGTTGTATTGATAGTTTGATGTACTTGTTTTTCTTTTTCTACTGTACTCTTATAAGACAAATCAGTTGTATCTTTAGTATGATGTATTCGTTTTTATTTCTCTACTGTATTCTTATATGACAAATCAGTTGTACTGTTTATCTTTATCTCTTTTCATTTGAAATGTTCTTTTTGTTTTTTTTCATTGTACCCTTGTCTAAGGTATAACACTTTTACCGAAAATTATCCACCTTATTATTGAATTGTCAATAATGTATAAAAAAATTCCTATACCCTAACCCTATTCCCAATTAGAAAATTTTCCTTACAACATCCACAAATGTTTTTATCTTTATTTTATAGTTATCAAATAATATAATTCATAAATACTTTAATTTAGAAATCCTAACCTTAACCCTAAATTTAAACAATTCCATCAAATTCTTAAATAGAAAATCCCCTAATACATAACCCTTAATAAATCATATCAGTGACAATTTATACTCCTAATTACATGGAAAAAATGATTCACCATCCAAAATAAATATACCTATACTTTCGAACTGACATTTACCTATACTTCAGTAGCAATTCGAACGGACATTTACCTATACTACACTTTCGAAATGACAGATTGAAAAATGACAATACTACATGCCTATCTACTACCTATATTCTAAGAGCATGCAAATATCCGTTGAATTTTGGCATGCTTATTAACTCAAACAGTGAATTAGATAATATAAATAGTTTTTTTAATCGAAAAACACCACGGACGGCTGAAAATGACTGACCATCATCCGACGACGTACAACAAACATCACATATTTGGCACACCAACAAATGACACACCTGATAGCCACCCTATATAAATAACTTATAGGTTCAACCAAGAAAAGTTGGTCGCCAGACAAGTCGCTTACATGGGTTCAACTTATAGGTTGGTCACTTTTAGATAAAAAAATCATCTATAGGCGATCAACTTATAGATTGGTCTCTAAAGTTGGTCATAAATAATCTGTTTTTTCTTGTAATGAATGGATAACTCGGATCCAAAAGCTATACGATTAGAAATAGATGCACAATTTGCCATATTGATCACTTTTCCAGAATTTCTGTAGTATATTCCTGTTGAGAGAGCTAGCAAAGCACCATCATAGTTGTATATAATTTCAGAGCATATTTTAGAAGTCCCAGATTTCTGCAATGAAACTTCTAACATAAGTGTTTGATCGATGACCGAATTTATATGTTCAAGATCATTGTCTATTACGATTAAATCATCTACCTATACTAGCTAGAATGTAGATGATTTTTCCCTTTACCTTTCTTATGATTAATGAATCAACCTTACTGTTTATAAATTTCATGACAATTATGTTAGCAAATTCTTTTGTTATTCTATCAAGTAAATGATCTACACGTACATATTAACAATGACAAGTCTTAAGTTATTTAAGTGATGATAAATTTATGTGGATACATTAGTGTATGTCACGATAAGACAAGATAATTTATGATTATAACGATCTTTTGACCTAAGTCATAAAGTGTAAGGAAGACTAAATCACTATTGGAGCCTAAAAACATGACCTCTTCATATTAAAGTATCGATATATGGATCAATGTGTAAATAACTCATTGCTTTAATATAAATAAGATATAAGGGCTAAAGAAAAATCATCTATTCTATTAGTTCAAATGAAGACATCCAATAGAGACGAGTCTCAAGAATCCCAAACAGAGATCAAGTTTGTAATTTCCACTGTAATGGATTCAACACAATGTACGTTTGAATCTAAGTACATTATATTTTTGATATAGAAATCTTATATCATAAAGTATGGTAACTCTATCAAATTAATGAGAGTTATAGCGAGCTTGAAATATCATGTATGTGGAGCTTGTTTGAGGCCATATAAGACCTTCTTTAACTTGCAACATGTTTTGGAAATTTGGGGCGTATCCTAGAGATTTTTTCATGAATATCAAAATTGGGGTGTCTTATACTCTTATCCTTAAGGGCACAAATAGGAAAAGAAAAGAGCGACAACTCACAAATTCCAAGGAGCAAAAAAACAAAATCCTTATTTAGCCAAACAGTCCACAACCAATCCTTTTGTCCATTAACATTAATTCGAGTTGAAAATTATCTCAGATTATAGAATTCAAGTTGAATTTTTTTATAATGGTATTAAAGAGAATTTATACAATAGAGACCAAAGAACAAGGTACCTATAATGATTTATGATACAATAAAAATGTTTAATTCTTTCTCTTTCAATCGATCTCAGAATGAACATAATCTTCAAATACAAACTTTTTCTGGAATTCATGTGATAGATAAGCCATACTTGCACTAAAAACAGCAGCAGCTGATAAAAGAAGGCGAATCCCAATCTCTGAGGGCAAACCAACAGATGCACAGAGGAGCACAGTTACCCCAATAAATATTTTCTCCCATGTCTGGAAAGCCGTGTAAGCCGCTTTGCATGATGAACATTTTAAGGTATGCTGGTCATATCTGTCTAACATCTAAAAAACAGAGTAATATTAAATAGTGAACTGTATTGATTCAACAATATGCCCTAAATTCTAAGAATAATTACCTGACGTTTTGATAAAACAGTTGAAGGCAAGGGTTGTTGGTTAGTGGCACCAAACCAGTATGGTTGGCTATTTCCATGTTTCCTGAACCAATTCCGGAATGCTAAAACTAAGCGGTCTGATTGTGTTGGCGTGAAAGTAATTTTTGTGTATTGCTGATTGACATCAATGGAGTCTTCCTCCATTGACTTGGAGTTTAACACCTTCTCTTGGCCTTGGAGTACAATCATATCACCATCATATACCAAATTTGAAGTTAAGTGTTCATACCATCTTGGCACCACCTGTGTATTTCTAAAGGGTCAAAATTATTAAAAAAAACATAAGAAAAAATGTATGTATGTATGTATGTATGTATTTATTAATTATTATTATTGAAGCATTTTAATTAAAAAGGATGTTAATGTAATAACCTAAGAGACGTTACAGTTATTGTGAATGAAAAGTATTATACCTGCCACCAAGCTTGGCCAGGAACTGTGAACTGGAAAAAATTCCGTGCACTGCATACTATTGAGCGGGTTTTCCCTGGTGCCATTGGAATGTTGAAGGAGCAAATCCAAATAACCCATTTTTGGTCTCCAAACAGAGGCAGTCTAGCATCGATCTCTATTCTGGAAGATAATAATACATACACAGATACAGTCATACATTGGTAATCTAGAACATCAATAAGAAACTGAAAACCTGAAAAAAAAACCTATTGGTATTATAACAAGGAGCGATAAATTCTGAAGTAATGCTAGGGCTCCCATCATCTATTGCAGAAAATCCATGTCTGCCACTAGAAGTCATCTTAAAAGGCAATGGTTTGGCCCTATCTCTTCTTCCAGTGACCTGTCAATTAGATTGAATTTATTTTCCAGTTCAGTTTATTCCATGAACAATTAATTTCAGATAGGGAAATAACTTGAATGGTGGGTCTAGCATTACCTTGTGGTGTGCAAAGTTGATGTGTGAAGGGTCAGAGACATTCTCCATTAACGTATCATACCCATAGAACAAATCCCTTTGTATCGTCACCGTCGAGAAATTGGGATCATTAAAATCATCCGGTAACCTATTGAAACCAAATCACTGTAAACAATGAGAGACGGAGAATTGAAATTAGATTGATTAGTATTATTAATCAACGGTAAGCAAACAAACAATGCGTGAGAAATAACAGCTAATAAAAATAATAGACAACTACTACCAAAACATGGGTAGAAGTGTAGAACTATCTAATCTAGATCCGGAATAATACCAAATGAGCCGTGTCATCGAGAGGCAGTGTCTGAACATACATAGCAAAACATTACTCAATACTTACAATGGGGGTTGAGTGGAAGCAGCTAATTCCCATCCATTCTCATCAGGCCAAACGAAAAGTAATCCTTGCGACACCAAAGTTGGAAGCTTTATTGTACAAGCTCGTTGTGAATTAACGGCACTGGCCTCTGGACCATCATTTGATGCTTGAGGGATATTCCTACATTTCCCCTCTCCGTCAAATGACCATCCATGATAAGAGCACTGGATCCACCCACTCTCATCAATCCTCCCTTCCTACAAAAGAACCAATTAGCCACAACAATAATCGTCAGTATAGAATTATAGATATATAATTAGAGTCCAAGAATAGACCAACCTAGGATTATTTTAGAATATTTTTCTTTCTTTCTAGAATTAATTTGTTATGAAGAGTAATCAGAATATCTCAGAGATTGTGGTTATGGTTAAATGTTTATCAAGTGAATATATACTCATGTACAGTACCCGATTAATATAATGTAACCTGTGGTGTTTTCCTATCTATATTCTTCATTATACCTTTTTTCTAATGTGATATCACCTGGCAATGATCTAATTACCTCTTTCATCATTAATGATTTCTCTGTTAATGCTGGGTTCTCTAGTTCTTTTGGCATCATCATTATGAAAACTTCCATCAAGTTTTCTAGTTCGATTCCCCCCTACGAGTTTGAGTTTTCTGGTTTGGAAAGACCAATTCGTTCATTTTTTAGTTGCTTTGATTTCATAAAGTATATAAGTATATTGATTCCAAATCTCTTCCTCCATATGAAACTATTAGTCTATCGCCGATTGCATGTCTGGTTACATGGTTCCAAATGATAAGTACGAACAGTGGTACAACCATACAATGAAGGCCAACTCTTGCTAATACAAAAACAATAATCATATGAATCACTTCCTAGATCAACATCCAACTGAAGAGGATCAGAGGCATTGCTATTTCTATTTCTAATGACAAGGTACTGCAATCCAATGGATTCAGTGGAAAATTCTTTAAGATCTGTTAGCAATTGGGGATCATTGATTTATATCTTTAATACCAAATAAGGCTGAAGTTTCAGAATTTGAGGACTTTAGGCTCATTTTCTTACAAATACCACATTCAAAGTTTTTTTTTTGAAAACAATTAAATTTCATTAAAAAGAAGGGTAATGCCCAAATTACAAAATAGAGAATAGAAATACAAATAGAAGTAAAAGAAATGAGCAAGAAGCCCATTGACTCTCTCCCATTAGCCATGTAGTCTAGCTATAAAGTAACTAGATACGTTGCCTCAGGAGGAACCACATTCAAAGTTATCTCCAAGATTATAGCGAGTATACTCAAAATTATCTTGGAGTTAATTGTAATTAGGTCTATATAATTGGTAGCTATAACATATAAGTTAGTTATTATATGTAAGGTTTTACAAACGAGTAGGCGTTAATGCAATGGGGTTGGTCTGATGAACGCCTGAGGCACCTAGGCATTACATGAAACATAGGCAAAATACCCTGTATTTTTTAAATAATACAATAATACCTGTACTTTCAAAATATTAATAGAATATATATAAAACTAAGTAGAAGTCTTAAATCATATTAGCACCCTTAAATCTTAGTACTTAGTTTTAAACAAAACAAAATAGAAGTTAGAGTTTAGGTGATTATCTTCAAAGAGGGATTGTAGGGACTAGGGAATGGAGAAGACTAGAGGAGAGGGCATGGAGTTTCTTAGGGCAGAAGCTACTCCAAATTGCATAAAATTATGAGTGGAGCCTGAATCCACTTATATACTCACAGATTGCATTTGAATGAATCCTTCTAATCTGATGGTGCTTGGATTCATTTAGTCTTCAAATGCATGCATACTAATACCAGCTGGAGCTTCTTTATTTCTTATAATAGGAATTTCATTCTCCCCTTCCATTTCTATTACTTCTAGCAAATAAGATTCATATGTTGAAAGCATGAACATCCTCCTTTACATTTATGCCCTGGAACAAATTTGTCATCACGGTTAAAGCAATGGCCTTTATCTGTCCTTTCTTTGAGTAACCCCAGACATCTGGTACACCTTTCTTCAAATTCTTTGATCAGTGGTGTTTTCCATTGGTTTTCATTCTTTTATTTTCTAACTATAGTAAATTATTCTAAATTAATAACAATGAAGTTTTGAATTTTTCTCACTGAAAGAGGAGCAAGGCGGTGAGGACAACGGTCGTCAAGAGCAATCCACTTCGAAGAAGACTGATCTTTCCAGATGACAAGATCGCGGTTGAGAAGCTGGAATGGAGTGGGAACAGTGGGATCGAGGTCCTCAATGAGCGAAACTGCGTACCAGTGGTCTCTCCACGAGAAAGATGAAGGAGAATTATCCTCTCTCTGCTCCCGATCTTCATCAGGTGTAGCCGAGGAGGAGAGGGAGGTAGATGGAGTAGTGACGTGGATGGGTGGGCAGATATGGCGACGTATGGTGCGAGTGCATCGTCGGTGAAGGAAGGAAGGATGAGAGAAGTGGGGGATGGTGGTGATTGATTTGTGACGAGGGAGAAGAGTGACGTCGGAGAGTTGAAGGAAAAGAAGAGGTGGTGTGGCTACTGCCATCTGAAAAGCAGAACTCAGAGTGGGGAGAACCTGACCGAGGAGTAGAGCCGGTGGAGAGGGGGAAAATCGGAAGGATTTAATTACATCTCTATCCTTATAATTTACGTGCACTCAATTGTTGGTTAGAAATTCGGAACTCCTGAAGGCTGAAAGTGATATTTACAAAATCATTTATAAATATTTTTTAAAATAATTAAATTTTATTAAAAAATAAAAGTAATGTTCAAATTATAATATTATATAGAAATATAAAACATAAGTAAAAAAATAAAATAAACAAATTTTTTTATTAACTTTCTTTTATTAACATGTAGTCTAGTTATATAATAATTAGATACGTTGTTTCAGAAGGTTAATCTTTTATACTTCTATTATAGTCTATAGATGTTTTAATAACTCTTTTTTGTAATATTTCGATCAAAAAAGATTATTATTAGTTGGTCTGTACGACTGTAAAGACCGTTGTCTGTACGACTGTAAAGACCGTTGTCTGTACGACTGTATCTTTTATTTTTTTCTGTCCATATATATCATAATAAACAACCAATAACAACAATTATTATTATTATTATTCATAAAGTGAAATTCAGGACTCAACCAAGCCAACTTGAAATAAAAGCAATTAAAGAAGATAATTTCTAAATTCATCTTTCAAATAATTATTTATGTTTAAAAGGGTAAAGTATGCAAAATTTTCGTTAGAATCGGTTTCTATGAAATTATCCCCTTTCCCCATAGTTGCCTTGGAACTGCTGGAAGGTTATAAAATGTTGCAACTTGCAAGTGACGTTAGTGTTGGTTCGTTTAGCAAATAATATCTTATTAGACAACCGTAACTCCTATATCTCCACTTAATCCCAGCCGTTCAAGTCATGGATCATAGGCTTTAGTCGATGGATTTACGGTGAACCTGTTGCTTTCCGATCCATCCCTTCCTCGTGTTATCATCCTGCCATAAATATTATCGCCTAATTCGATTTTCGATTGCTTTCATAGTGAGGGTTCCTTCCCTTCTCCGGATCTTCCTCTTTCCCCTCCGCCGTAAATAACCCCTTGAGGTCGAACAAAATCTGTTTTTCTTATACTTTGTATGTCTTCTTCTGGTATTAACTCGTATAATTTTATTTATATGGTTTTATTTTGTGATCTGTTGTTTGATTTTCACAATTAACTGTACTTATATTTCATTTCCTTCGATCTGGATCTCGTTGCTTGCAATAGGGCTACGTGGTCTCTATGTTACTGATCGATTTGTGTTTGTTTTGTATGTTTCTTTAATCATTTATTTATGCCTAGTTGGGTGCTTAAGACGTTCTTATTTATTTTTCCGTGATTCAATTTTCGGTTTATCTTGACATCTGTTAATATATTTTTTATTGAAATGACTCAGTTTTTTTAATGTTTCCAAGATCATCTCATTGATCCAGAATTGGTCATCTTTGGCTTATTTTTGTTTGTGTTTTTTTGATAATTCAATTATTGACAATGATGTGTTTACGTTGTAGTTTCATTGACGCTATTTTTCTTACAAGCAGAGGTAATTTGTGTTACCTCAATGTTTTTAAGTTTTTTTTGCCAAAGCCAGTTGTAGGTTTTAGACTTTAGAGTGGCAAACTTTAATGGACAGTGTGTTTTCATTTGTTGTTAAGAATTTACAATGTTTGTAACTTTGTATTTGACAAGGTGAATGTTAATATTTTGCAGAATGGAAGATGATGACAAAATGAAGGGGGAAGCATCAGATAATGATTGGAAAGTTGTCTCTCTCACGGAGTCTGCTTATGCATCTGAGCCTGGTCCTGTTTTTCCTGCCAAAACCGATGGAAATGGTGACAATGATTTAATTACACAGGAACCTGAATTTTCTCAGTCATTGTTTATGTCTGGTCACTTTATATTCCCACCCAATGAGCATGAGAACCTTCCATTGAACAGCTATGAGGTTCAGCTTGAATCTGAAGCTGAGGAAAAACTAGTATATCCCTTGGTTGACGAAGTAGGGTCAGAGAAAACCCAACAACAAATTTGGGGTTTAAAGGGTTTTTCTGAATCTAGCGATCAACATAATGTTGAAGATCAAGGTGTCCACTTACTTGAGGACAAACAAGAGATATATAATGAACCTGTTGGATTTGATGACAAAGTTGAAGTTGAACTGGACGATCTATCTTTGCCTCATAATATGGAATTTTCTTCAAAGGATCTTGAATCACCAAAGAAAGACAAATGTAACAGGTTTCCATCTGAAGCATGGTGGAAGAAACATGCTGGTTCACTTTATGCCCAAGCAAAGGAATCAAATACCTTTTGGTCCATCTTCGTTGCAGCTGCTTTGATGGGCATTGTGATTATTGGCCACAGGTGGCAGCAAGAAAGGTGGAAGATTCACCACTTTAAGCTTAAATTGGGCAATGGCGACATGGTACGTAACATGTTTTTTCAAAATTTATAAAAATACTGTAACTACGATTTAGTTTTTCAAAATCACGTTAACTACCTACGTAACATGTTTTTAAATGCACCTACATCGTTTCTGCTCTGTTTTTTGACATCTTTCAACGGTCCAACCTATACGGGTTTGGTCCTTGGTTCATCTATCTGATTTTAGTTGTTGAATGTAAAAAATATGATTTTTCTCCTCCTCTTGTCATTTAGAATGTTAAATCCATTGCATGATTTCATATTATGATTTTTCTTTTATTATTTTCCTGGTATACAGTAGGTTTGTTTATATAAGGTTTGGTATCACTTTAAAAATCCCTGTATACGGATTTTTTTAATAGGAGACACTATCAACTTTTACCAAGGATCTTTAAGAAAAACCCAAGTTGAACTCTTTAACACTACAATTATATAATTATTCTTTACTGAAACATGTACTTTTCTGTGTTTTTAGATTCTATTGATCTTGGCAATTGGCATTGTCAATTGTTGGTTCTATGACTAGTCTGCTCACTGTTGTTTATCTTAATTGTAATTTTGTCAGAAAATGCACCGAGTAGTTGGTCCACTGAACAGATTCAAGGATGTATTTATTGGAGCAAGTCGCCGTGGTTTTGGGGGGATTACTTCAGGTGAGAATTAAGAAAACTCTGTAAAGTCATGATTCATGTCATGATGATGACGACGAAAAATTGGAGTCTGAGGTTGGAAAAAAAAACAAATGTTGTTTCAAATTATATTACGAAGACACAAGGGAAATCGGTTTTCATCTTGTATGTAATCTCTGTGTAACATTGGAATATTGGAATGGTTTTATCTCAATTTGTCATTTTGTCGCAGTATGATTTTCATAATTGTCTTTGATTCTTACCTCGGCGGCTCGGCTCTTGGTGCAAATCAGTGTAATGATATAAAATAAAAACATAGGGTGTTACGTTTTATTAGTTCTAAGAGAACGAACGAAAAATCTATCAAAGGAAATATTGGTAATTTTCCCAAAAGTTTTATTGTTCTGTATTTCCGTCTTATGATCTATCAATTCTCACTCCTTTCCAAATAAAACCTAATCTCTCTCCCTCCTCTTTCATTCTTTTGGATAACGATCCCTAATTTTCTAACCCGAACGAAATCCCTACTTTTCATGCCCGATTTCTAGATTCGTGTTTTACCACGGGTTGGCGATGGCGAAAGGAGGAGTAGTGTCTTCGGATCCTTCCATTACTCCCACCGGTCACGCGGATCAGATGTTTGTGTTGCGCTCAGGCGTGCGTTCCGGACTAAAGAGGGAATTCGCTTTTGCACTAAAGGCACAGGCAGAACTCAGTATTAGCCCTATCGGCCGTACACGTTCTGGTAAGATTCAGCGTTCTTCTTCTAATGATAGTTTCGAGGTTTCTACGGGAAAGGGCGTATCCTGTGTGGAAAAGAAGAGGAAAGTTAGTCGTTTGTGTTTGGCAGAGTCGATTGATGTTAAAAAAAAAACCACATTAACGAACGGAAAGGTAAATATGGAATTTTCTGGAGATAAGTTAGTGGATATGGATGTCGCAGTTGGTAGTGGTGTAAAGAAAATGAATGTATATAAAAGATGTATCGGATCTCTTACAAGACATACTGGTTTGAGGATTAGGCGAGGAAATGTGGTTTTGGGTGTGGAGGCGTTGGTTAAAGAAAAAAGGAGTGACACTGATGCTAAATTGAAGGAGAGTGAAGTTAGTAATAAATCGAGACCTAGAATCACGTCCGAAAATGGTTTTATAACTCCAATTCCTACTAAACACCACCAGACCCAATCGACATCTATTGAAATTCGTACTGTCCAGAATGATGAACAGAGCTCTGCTGGTATAATGGAAGTGGCAACCAATGATAGTCTCAACAGTCCATGTGAAAAGAAGAGGCATGTTTGCATATTAGAAATGGAAAACATTGAAACCCAAAACTATCCTGTTTGTTCATCTGGAAATATACCTCCTGCATTTCCAAATGATCAACGAGATGAGGAAAAACCTGTTCCAATTGCAGAAATATCATCTGTTTCACTTCCAGATGACCGACGAGATAAGGAAATACCTGTTCAAGTTCCAGAAGTATCCTCTGTTTCAATTCCAAATGACCAGCAAGATGAAGAAAGATCTGTTCCAATCCCAGAAATATCTCCAAATAATAAATGCGATAAGAATAAACCAGATTCTGGTCCAGAAATATTTTCCCTTGGGACCACAGTTAACGATGACGAACAAGTTAAGCCAGGGAAGCCTTTTAGAAGGTTCACACGATCAGTTTTAAAGAAAACAGGAAAAGAATTGACTCCATCTTTGGATTCTAATTCCAATCGGTTTGATGGCTTGAGAGATGGTAAAAATAGCATAGAGAATGTGGCTAGTGGACAGTTGAGGAAAACCCCTAAGAAAAAAATGGAGTTAAAAATGTCAAAAAAGATCGCACTTACAAAGTTGCCAGCTACTGTGAGAGACTTGTTTGCAACAGGTTTGCTTGATGGATTAACTGTCAAGTACATTGGTTCTAACAAACAGGTTCGTTTTTCCAATATGCTATAAATCTTATAATTTGTTTATTGTAATTAGTTTGCAGTTGTAATTTGGATTTAATGAATAATTGTTGGATCGATTATATCTAAATAAATATGTCATCCAATAATTTTTGCCATTAATTAGATCAATATTTTTTATGCGGACACAATGGCCCATATGGTATCTTGTTTTTAAGAACTGCACAAATTATTTTATGCTGTGGACGAATCCGTTTGGATCTGCCGATTCTATTATCCATTGGTGGGTGACATTTGGCAATTTTTATAGTTTTTAATCAATAACAACTTGCTGCTTGCTTGTCTCATTTATTTTTGTAGTATCATATGATTAATATTTTCATTTATTGTAGAGGGAAAAAGAGGTATGAGCATATGGCTAATTGGCTTGTAGTGTATATGGTTTAGTCTGGGTGGTGTAACCTTGACATACTTTTTCTTCATTGTGAAAAATGTATTTTCACTGGAAAAAGGAAATATGTATAATTTTTTACTTAGAAATATGACTGAACAGTTTTTTTAATGAAGTTAAGTTTCCATTAATGATAATAAAATAATGTTCTAACTTCAGACCTCAGTACAAATCATCAGGCAATGAGTGTGAACTCATAGATTCTATACTGCTTTCCTATTTGCTACTTGTCTATTGGATGTTGTCTTAGAATGTTTGCTTGAAGAATATAGAGAAAGATGCTGACATCTTTTGTAACTTTTTAATGTACACAATACCAGTTATTAGTAGTTTTCATTGTATGCTTTATTAATCATTCAATCATACATCATTGTATCCTATTCTTTATGTTTTTTTTATTACATTATGTTTCTGAGTTGTGGTTGACTGACACTCTGACAGTAGATGAAATTTTTCTATTCTTCACAGAAACTAGGACCACTGACAGGGGTAATTAAAGATGGAGGCATATTATGTTCTTGTTCTTCTTGCAAAGGAAAGCTTGTGAGTTTATTTTATAATTTTGCATTATAATTACATTTTTTATGTACTCTTCTCTCTGCAAATAAATTAACTAAGTTTTATTTATTTATTTTGTTAGTGAATGTTAATATACTTTGGTGTTGCAGGTAGTATCAGCTTATCAATTTGAATTACACTCCGGAAGCACAAAAAAACACCCATCTGATTATATTTATTTCGATAATGGTAAAAATATCCGTGACGTGTTAAGAGTATGCACTACTGCTCCCCTTGATATGTTTGAATCAATAATTCAGAGTGCAATTTCTTCAGTTACGCACAACAAAGTATCTATCTGTCAGGGATGTAATGGTAGGTTGATAAAATATTCTTTTGATTTAAGATTTTGCAATACTCATTTTAATCAAATTGTGCAATGAAATTGTAGAGTCATTATGTGATTCGTGCACCGGTAAAAGAACTCCAATTCAGAATTCATCTTCCATACCACATAAGAGTGTTTGGTACAATATCTATCTGATTCCCTATAATTCTATGATTAGTATGTTTTATTTACTTTCTTAATGCAGTTTCATTATGTCTTAATTATTTTTAATAAAAAAATACATTTGTTAAAGATTTAGAGTTATAATACAAATAGGAGTTATAAGGAGGTGGAGACTGCAATTAAGCAGTTTATCTGTAAGTGGCATTATGGCTTTAATGTTCTGGAGTTAGTTTTCCTAGGATCCCAACCCAAAATATTAGATCTAGAGAATGATAGATCTAAACAATGAAGATGATATTTAGAGAAAACAGAAAATGGCAAATGAAAAACGTGATTGCATTGGCCACAACATATTCAATACATAAGCTGGAAAAGTAAAAGGCAGATCTCAACTATCTTGAGGTAATGGATCGATATAAGGTAAAGCAAAAAGGAAAGTAATACTACTTTAACTAATTAGAGTAAATACTAATTAAAGTAAATAATTGTATTTACTCTAATATTTACTTTTACTTTAACACAAAATGATAAACCTAGTTGCATCAATTTTATTCAATCACATTAATAAGCATTAAAAAAATATATAGAAATAAATAGAAATTAGGAATAAAAATAAATTAGAATAATTTTTAATGTTAGAATAAGTCCCAATAAATATAAGTCACATAGCCATTGTGATAGCGTTTAATTATCTAATGCGCTATTAGCAGTACCGCTAATAGTACTTAAATGATTTAGCGCAATTTTCCATCTCCATTTTCTCCAAATCTTCATCTCCATAATCCATTCTTCTATCTCCATAAATTATATTTTTTTCTTTTTCTATTTGCCCAAAAAAATTAGCCATCGCTAAATTGCTAATAGTGACTAATTTCTAATGCGCTATTTATCATTCCAGAACATTGTAATAACGCATCTCATCAGAAAGCAAAGTATTATTAGAAATAGACCTCCCTGGCATAAATGCAGTCTGGTATTCAAAAACTATCTCCCTTGCCATCTGAATTCTTGCTGCAATGATCTTGGTCAAGAGCTTATAGATAAGGTTGATGACACAAGAGATGGACCTGAAGCCCTAAAGTCAGTCAGGTCGTCTTCTGTTGGTTTCTTAGGTACAGAGTAATGAGGGTGTGGCTAGTGTCAAGCAAAAGTGGTTTCTCTTGGAAGAAGTTCTTGACACAATCCATGATAGTAGACTTGACTCTTGAGATCAGTACAGAATTTCTGAAAGAAAGGGCTTTTAATCCATCGGGCAGGATCAAGGTTTTACATGCGGCCAGACCTTCATGCGATGGATCTGGCCGCATGAATGCCTAGGTCGCCTAGGCAACCGCCTTGCGACATTCGCCAGAGGTTGCCGGAGCTAGCCAGACTTTGCCGGAACCGCTTTTCGACGGTCGCCGGAAGTGGCTGAAAAAATAGGTGGCTGGAAATTTGGGAGAAAGGAAAGGAAATAAGAAGAAATT
Source organism: Zostera marina (assembly GCA_001185155.1). NCBI lineage: Eukaryota > Viridiplantae > Streptophyta > Magnoliopsida > Alismatales > Zosteraceae > Zostera > Zostera marina. The sequence goes on from LFYR01001258.1 coordinate 537,066, forward strand.
GGGAGAAAAATGAGGGGTTAGGGTTTTAAAACTCTTTCCTCATTTTTAATATAAATAAATGGATAAATGGGGGACCCGCCTAACCCGCCCAGCGCATGAAGGCAATCGCCTACATGCGCTGGTCCGCATGGTCGCCTATGGACCGCATGAAAAAGTTTGGGCAGGATAATAGTGTGGTCCTAACCACAGTTTAAAAAAGCGCTTCCACTTTTTAGGAAGAGCTTTTTCGCTCTAAGAGCTTTAAGTGTGCTTTAAAGTTTAAAGCGCTTAATGCATGCTCTAAGCGCCGGGGGTATTTTAGTAATATTCTTTAAAATACATATAATCCTATATAAATACACAAAGTCCGATTACCCGTTCTAGGAAAAGCGCTCCTCCAAGAGAGCTTTAGGGCGCTTAAAGCGGCATTTTCAAAACTATGGTCCTAACCTCATCCTCCAAAGGCTGTAGGTTCAGCCAGTCATTCATCTCCTTGGACACAGTTCTGGGAAATATAATAGGAGACGCATTAGGGCTTTAGAGAAGGCTTTTAACACTTCACTTCAGAAAAATAGAAGACACTCTTTTCTTCAAATTGCTGCCTGTTCTGATTTTGAGCCTCCTCTCTTCTATTTAGTAATCTCAGAGTTGAGTTGCCTGATCTTCTTATTTTAATGGACAGACTGAAAAAGCTTGAGTTTAGGTCCCCAAGTCTCAACCAGTTGACTTTTTTCCTTAGCTTACTTTTTATAATTAGGTATCTGCTTCTGTTATATGCAAATATTCAACAAATAAGTTAATTAGTCATTTTTTTAATGAAATATCTTTTATTGCCTAGATTTTTTGTGTATATGTGACTGTATGCTGGTCATGAATTGCACTGTTGCATGTGCAAATGGAATAATTATGTTTGTATATATAATTATTAATTAGAATATTTTATGTAATATAAAATTATGTTTGTACTGGTTAGAATATGATCATAATTCTAATAAAATTATACGGTATTCATAGGAAATGCTGAAGTTAAAAATAGGAACGAGACACTGTTCCGATGTTCTTTTTTAAGTTGCATTCTGTATATTATTTTTTTTTCTGGAAAAACTGTCCTAACTTCGACCATATTCAATACATGCAAAACAGTAATAAATTATTTTCCATCTTTTCAGGACCGAAAAATCTTCTTTGTGCTCAAATTTTTCTGACAACTCGTCAAAAAATGTAATATCTCAAAAAAAGAATGGTCTTGGAAGAGTAACAACAAAGTTAGTATTTGCTTTTTGACTATTCTTATTGCTTGTAAATTTATTTACGTCCACTTTATTTTGTGATGAAAGACTATCAGTTTGTTTGATACAAGAAGCTTGGAAATTCAAACCTTATCTACATCAGATATTTACCCTTATTTAAAGAAAATCATATTTTCATTCTTTTTAGGGACACATGGCTGCATAAGTTGGTGTTTATGGATGATACCTTACTTGATGGAACTGAAGTTGCATACTATGCTCGTGGTCAGGTATCATTCTGTTGAAATATTTCGATATGTTTATTTCCATTTATAATATGGATTAAAATTAAAAAATATCCACAGAGATTGCTTGATGGTTACATTAAAGGTGCTGGAATATTCTGTCGTTGCTGCAGTACTGTAGTAAGTTTTTTTCCTTAAATGCATTTTTTTGGCAAATATAAGGAATCCATTCTCTTAAAGATTGTTTTAGAATTCGTACGTAACCTTTTTAATAAATCAGTATGTGTTGTGTTCCTTGATAAAATATTGATATCCTAATTGTATAGGTCAGTCCCTCACAATTTGAAGCACATGCTGGTTGGGCCAAACGTCGGAAACCGTGAGTCTGTTTTAAAAACCTGCCTTCATATATGAACGAATTTTGATTTTGATTTTCTTTTCCAGATATTTAAACATTTACACTTCCAACGGTGTATCACTTCATGAATTATCAGTTTCATTGTCAAAGGGAAGAAAGTTTACTGCTCGTGAAAATGATACTCTTTGTAGAATGTGTTCTAAAGGTGGTGACCTTATTCTATGTGATCTGTGTCCTAGAGCTTTTCACAAAGGTATGTGTAATGTGTTTCTTAAGTGTATTTTTTCCAATGTTTTAAAAACATGTGCCCAAGTTTTTCTAGGCTGCCAGGCAATGGTCAGGTGCGCATATTGCATATGCGAGCTTCTGGTCTCATATGCGACCCAATATGCAACCTAAAAAATAGTGTATTTTTTATTTATATGAGAGATTAAGATCTGAATAAAAGGGGGAGAGAATACTCGATCCCTTTCTATTCCCATTGAGTATCATATATATACATTTTAGTATAACAGAATTCTGTTATACTTTACACTACAATATGAAAATGGAATATTTACTTATTAGCCCATAGAAATATTATTAAATCTAATATATCACTAATAATTTATTTTTCTATATATCCCATGTCTCACATACATGTATGTACTATGTAATTCCCTATATAAATTCAAAAATAAAATACTGTAATTCATAAATGTCTTAAAGTCAAAGTCAAATGTTATAGAAATAGTCTAAAATCTAAATGTCTAATCAATGTTCTGATTTAGCCATCGTGATGCGCTGATAGCGTTTAATTTTCTAATTTGTTATTAGCAGTACCGCTAACAGCATCTAAATGATTTAGCGCAATAGCAATTTAGAAATTATGCAAGTTATAAATTAGCAAACAGGAATATGGCTCCGATCAAACAGACTCTATTTGTCTCTTTTTGGAGAAGGATCAATTAGCTGCTGATATATTCTCTCCCACCAACAGTATATCCATGAATATCTCAAGAATGTATAGTTTCATATGGGATGGGTGGGAGCCTGGAGTTTCTTGAAAACAAATGGTCTTACCAAAAAAGAAAGTAGGACTTCAAAACTAGCTCTTCTAACATCATTTGGCTCTTCAGTCTTCTTACATCTATCTTATGGCATATTCGGTCCGAGAGGAATAGAAGATTGAATCAATATACACTGAGATCACCAGAGAGGCAGTAAATGATTTCTGATATATAATTTATATAAAACTTGCAAGCCATAATCCATACATATCATTAAGGGTGATCATGGATCCGGGTTTGACCGGCCCGGTTTTCCCGCTGTGTATCAGTCATTTTTTAGGATGGGTCTGAGTCAGGCAAGTGGAGGAAAACCACAAGGGACCCGTTGTTGCATACCCATCTCATTTGGGTTTTACTTGAAATTGAAATCCCTGAATCGGTCTGAGTCTGGGTCTGACTTTTCTCCTTACTCTAAATTTGTCTAGATTCCAGAAGGGCCCCATTCTAGGCTGACTTGGGAAAGACCAACCTGCCTCGTACTCACCTCTATATATCATTCATTATACTAAATGTTTTTTTATCAATTTGACAATTTTCCCAGAAATATGTTGAACTCATTATCCATCAACTTTTTTTTTATTTAGCAATTCACACATTTTTCACGTTACTTTAATCATTGTGCCCTGTTAACTGTCAAATGAGTGAAATTACTACCCCAATCGTTGGGTCAATAACAAATTCTACCTTGCTTTCAAAAAAAAAAATTCCACCTTACATTTTTTATATACAGGATGTGTAGGTTTATCAACCACACCAAAGGGGGGTTGGTATTGTCCATGCTGTGAAGCAATGCATCATCGAGAAAATTATGTAGCACACAATAATAATGCTATTGCTGCTGGGAGGATTTCAGGCATTGATCCTATTGAACAGATATTTAAACGATGCATCCGTATTGTTCAATCGCATGATGCTGATGCTAGTAGCTGTGTGTTGTGTAGGTGAGGTTTTCATTTTTTTATAATTCTAATTTTCCATTCTTCTATTTGAAGTAATTTCATTGAATTTTAAAGATTATACTTTTACTTGCATGACGTCAACTATTTGTCTTATTTATTGCAAATCATTTAAAATATATATTGAATGCCATTTTCTTGCATCAGTGCATTTTTCTTTTTACCCTTTCTACCTTGACTACCACATCATTGTATATTTTGATTTGAACACTATCTAGTCACAAATAGGTAGGCGGATCTTTATTTATTTCATATCTGATATGTTTATTACTTGATTTCAGATGCCATGATTTCAGCAAATCTGGATTTGGCCCAAGAACTGTGTTGCTATGTGATCAGGTATTTTTTATGTGTGTGATAGTTTGATATTTTCTTAAAGTTTGTATGTGAATATGTGGTTCTTTTTTTTGCGTGGGTTTTTCAGTGTGAAAAGGAATTTCACATTGGATGCCTCAAGGAACACAGAATGGCTGATTTAAAGGTGAAAATTCTATTTTTTTTCATCTGTTTGCCATACATATGCTTTCTATTCTTTCACTGAGTTTAACTGTGGAATTTTTAATTGTAAACCCAATAACAGGAACTGCCTAAAGGAAAGTGGTTCTGTTGCTCTGGTTGCATCGAAACTCATACTGTTTTGCAAAAATCCATTTTATCCGATTCACAACCATTACCTGACATGCTTTTAGAAAATATAAAGCGGAAGCATATTGAAAAGGGTCTGGATATTGAATCGAAATTTGATGTAAGATGCACACTTATTAATGGAAAAATAGCATCTCCTGATAGCAGATTGTTGCTAGAGAAAGCTGTTTCCATCTTCCATGTAAGTAATCAGAAATATCATTTCTCATTTTATAAAGCATTACGATTAATCGATTATACGCTATATGAGTAAAATTAGAATAATAAGGGCAGATATTTTGTATCTATCAATCACATGCTATATTGCTCTTGTAGTTTTGTCTGTTAGTCAATGTTTTGATATGAGCTGTATTTTTTAAAAGAAATTGTTAATTTTTTAATCATTTGGTTCTCTGAAAACATTATGTGCATAATTAATATTTTATATTGTTCATTTTGGAATGGTGAAAATTTGATGTTCTGTGTCATAAAATGGATATTCTATTATCGAATTCCTGTAATCTTTTCTTTTCACTTTTGGATACCATGGTGTCATTGGTGTGTATTTAATGACTTCTCTCCTTTTTTATTTTACAGGAAACTTTTGATCCTATACGCGATCTATTTACTGGCAAAGATCTAATACCTGCAATGGTGTATGGGTAGGGAAACTGTCCTCTGGATTTTCTATTCTATTTGAACATTTGCTTATGTTTTTTTTTATGTTCTGTGTTATATTGTAACTTGATCTAAATCTATTTTTTACATGGGCAGGGATGATATGAAAGAACAGGATTTTGGAGGAATGTATTGTGCTATACTCACAGTAAAGTAAGATATCATCGAATATTGTAAACACTAATTATTAGTTATTACCTTATTAATTAGTTTCTAAAACCGCTACATCCTATCCTAATTATCATTTTTTTTATATAGCTCTTCTGTTGTATCAGCTGGAATTCTCCGTGTATTTGGGTGTGATGTTGCGGAACTTCCCTTAGTTGCAACGACTATGGAATGCCAGGGCTTTGTGAGTTTTTTGGGTCTACTATTTTCTCCTTATTGCTGCTATTTTTTATGTTTAAAGAAATTTCTTGATTGATGTACTTATTTTAAATCTACGTTTTTGTTTATCCTGCTTTTATTGCAGGGTTATTTTCAGTCACTATTTTCATACATGGTGATGCTTTTGGAATCCATGAATGTGAAAAATCTTGTACTTCCTGCTACAGAGGAAGCTGTGGCCATCTGGTTAAACAAATTTGATTTTAAGAAAATAACCATGAAACAGGTATGTATTCATGTCTTTTAGGAGATAAACTCTTATCTAGAGAATACATTACTGAATGTTTTTTTGTCTCTCTTATCCTGTAGTTGGAAGAATATACAAAAGGTGCCCGGACAATGAATTTTCAAGCAACAGAAATCCTGCATAAACAACTTTTACAATCGTAGAATGTCGTTGAAGAAGAGGTCAAGTAAACACATTATCTTCATCCAGATTAGCCTATATATGTATGGACAAAGGGATTTATTTTTTGTAGTGTTTTGAAGTGAGCGGTGCAAAGAAACAGAATATGCATATTAGGCCTTACTTGTTATGTACAGTACACCCAAAGTAGATTTTTAGGATGAAGCTAACAATTTTTTTACATGGAATGGAAAAGCAAATCAACACGGAAAAGCATCATTGTTGGACTTGCCACATTTGAATTATTTGAGAAGAATGTTCGTTTTTTTGTTTTAAACAATAGGTGTCTGTAGATCTATTATTAGGATTAGAGTGTGGCTTGGGAGTTGGGGCAGACATGTTTGTGCTTTGTATTAAATATTTTTCTAATATATTTTTGTCTCAAAATTTGTCTAAAATGAGATGAAAGCAACTCTACGGACCACGCGATTTGGATTCTTGTGATATTAAGATATCCTGTATTTAAAGATGTTTTGTATTTAACAGGCTCAGTTTTATCTTGATAAGCTGAAGCATGGTAATGTTCTTTAGCTTTTTAGGTATCCTTACAAGCTACAGCCTTACATTGCCTTTTTGCCTAGTGTCTTTAAATTGTGACAAGTGTGAACTCTTTTGGTGATATTCCCTCGTTCAAAAAAATGATTGATATTATTAATTATTTCGGTTTAATCCTGTATTATTTGCACTTATTGAAAAAAAACATCGTTAATAATTTTTAAAAAGATCACCTAATCATCTAACATGCAAAAAACCAAGGAATGTTATATGGAGTGGAAGCTTGGTAACACTATGTAAATAATGTTAAAAGTCTGACGTCGATCCAACGACGGGATTGGGAGTTGAGGGATGACTCCGGCGACAAAGCTCGCCGTCCGGCGAGAAATAGAAGGAGAAGGGGAAGAAAAGATAGGTTAATTTGCATTAACCACCAAGTAGCCGTTATACACTGTAGAAGTGTAATTAGCTACTAAACATGTAATCAGTGTGAAAAATGTATTGAATTGATCTTGTTTAATTACAACAGCTATTTAACTAAGATTAATACTAACTAACTTAACTAATACAAACTAATAACATTAAACCGGTTAATTGGATCTTTAATCAGTTAGTGATCCAAATACCCAATTACCCAATTACTTTTATTTAAGTGGGTAAACTTGCAGTTCGATCCTCGTCCTCTTCTATATTCTTTTATGGCCTTTAAGTGGGTAAACTTGCAGTCCAGTCCTTACGTTTCTTTTATTCTGTTAAGTGGGTAAACTTGCAGTTTGGTCCTCGTTCTTTTGTATAATCTTTGATGGCCTTTAAATAGGTAAACTTGCAGTCCAGTCCTCACGTTTCTTTTTATTCTGTTATTAGTTTTAAGTGGTAAATATTGCACACTGAACCTTACAGTTTCTTTCTTAATTAAAACTGTAAGTACTTCTGTTTTACTTATTTTCAATTAGGTCCAATTCAGTAATCATTGTGTTTTATTAAGTTAATTACTTCTTTAAATAATACCTATGTAAACATCGCGTTGATCCATCATCGGAGGTCATTTGGATGTACTGATGTACATGCACAGTGCCAAAACACTCATTCACGATATGAAGATCTCATTTACTATCTTCCAAACCCTTGAAGATTGAAGACAACTTTGGTCAAACATTGATCTCTATTTTGATGCTCTTTATCAAGGAAGATATGTGGTTAATGCTCTTTATCAATGATAATGTTGTTTGAAACATTATGAGGATTCTCATTTTCATTGATGATAAATGATCAATTCTTAAAATTTGAAGTTTTTTTAACCAAAACAAATATAGCTACTCTTCTACTACAATAATCAGGATGCCATTGTGTTTGATCAACATGTCCAATCTGGAAGAATTCCATAGCAACATCCAAGAAGTACTCAAGAACAGCATCTGCATCAAGATTGAAGATGAGTAATAAATCATTTTCAACAAATGATAATCAGAAGAAAATGTTACCAATCGAAACGCACCATTGCGGAGTTCTCCGGCAAGGAATATTGTCGTCTCTCGTCCTGAAAGTTGGGTAAGAGTTGACACTAATTCTGATACAGCGGCTTCACTGTAGATTACATCTGATCCAAGTACTACAGAAAACAAAATTGTATTTTGTACAGACAAATTAAAACCCAACATGCCATGGATTATAAAACACAGAGGGAGAGCTGTAGATACTTACTGAAGTCTGGCGATGGTTGAATTAACTCGGTCTCAACAGTATCACCCCATGTAAGCTCAGAGACAGTTGCAGAACTTCGCAGTTTTCCTGCATCGAGGTTTGTATCCACATTCTTCTTTAGAAGTTTCAAGCGATCATGCAAATCAGTCAGAACAACTTCAGCTCCTAGAAGTGCTGCTATGCAGCTGGAAAAAAAACAAGTAGAGAAATCGTTTAGAATTTAGATTCAACTTTCACTATTATTTAGAAGAAGGAAGTCAAGCAACACCACAATTTTTACCAGTTATTATTTATGTGAAGAAGGGGAAGAAAAGATTGGGTTTCTAATGGAAAGCACTGACCCTACCAGTCCGCAACCAGAGCCGAGCTCGACGGTTTTTTTACACTGAAAAGCGAGCCGTCCCATATCAACGGCATGTTCTAAGAACTTCCCAAGAACCACCCCGCTGTCCCACATTACTGCCCCAGTAACCCCCGGCATACTCTGAATACAAATGGTCAGGTTACCCAGTTATGTTTTGAATAAAACACAAAAATTGTCGCTTTGGATAGATATGTATAGAGACTAGAGAGAGTCTGGAGATTATTTGACAAGATACCATGGATGAAGGAGTCTGGAAAATGGAGAGGCGGTGTCCGCACGCGTCAAGATGGAGGTCGACAGAGGAATGATGGACGAAAGCGTTGGGTTTGGAGAATGTCGGCTGTTGAAAGGCCCAAAGCAGAAGGATCTCCTCTGCCGGATCTGTAATCATCTCCACTTTCGCCTTGTACGATCCAATCTCGACCTTCGATACTGCTTCGCCATTGCAGTCGCAATCTTCTCCGTCATCTAAAGCAGGTTCCGTCGCAATCTTCTCCGTCGTGTCTCTTCCCTCCATCTCCGGTCTCCCTCCCTCTCTCTCTCAGTCTTACCCTTCCGACTTTTCCTTTTGCCCTTTGTCAACACTTCACATCATGTACTGTTGAAATGACATAATCGGGCTATCTGGACCGTCCAAATTCAATGTTAAAATTTGAGTGAACTTTATCACTATCTGCAAGAGGCAGAAATGATAGTCGGAATTTCGAACATCCGCCATTTTGGTAGCATCACTAGCTCCTCGGGACGGAAGTGGGGCATGTGCAGATTTATCCACAAGGAAGGATGGAGGAGAACGATTGCATGCAGTTCCGCATCCTCTGCTATGATCAACAACAATGCACAACGAGTGATTTCCCTTCCATACTCTGAAACTCTTTGAGAGGATTTAGAGATGTTTGCATTGTTTTAAAGTTTAAACCGGTAATTTTTTTGTTCATTTGGACAGGATAAGGAGCAGTTGCTGGTAGTGGTTGGCGGTGGAGCTGCTGGAGTGTACGCAGCAATACAAGCCAAGAAGCTTGCTCCGTTTCTTAATGTCATTGTCGTCGAGAAAGGGAGGCTTTTATCCAAGGTAGTTACTCGTTTGCCTCTTATTTATGCTGTGCCAGTGCCACACTGCCTACCACTATAATGAAAATTTTGTATCTTCTTACTTAATTGTCTTTGTTAGCTAGCTAGTTAGTTCTTGATTCATATATCTACCTATCATTCTTTGCAAAAAAGTGCATTATTTTTGACCTTCTACGAAATTTAGACTCTCTAATGCTGCAGTGCAATTTTATTTTTTGCTAATAGGTTAAAGTTTCTGGTGGAGGCCGTTGCAATGTTACTAACGGGCATTATGTCGAGAAAATTGTGAGTTAACTTTCCATTACATAGAAAACCGACAATCGATGCATATCGATGATACTACAGAATGAAAACACTTGTGTTGAATGTGGGAGGTCACTCTTATTGTTGATTTTGAATTTTAATGATTTTTTTAAATGCAGCATTTGATTGACCACTATCCTAGGGGCAATCGAGAATTGAGGGGATCCTTCTTTGATTTTCATGGGCCACTGGATACTATGTCTTGGTTTCAGAATCATGGTGTAGAATTGCAGGTGTTTTTTACAATGATTATTTTTCTTTTCTAATGACACAAGTAACTTTTTATTTTTCTTCCTTCCTTAGACAGAGAAAGATGGAAGGGTTTTTCCTGTGAGCAATAGTTCCAGTTCTATAGTCGACTGTCTTCTTCATGAAGCAAAGAAAAATGGCGGTATAAATTTATTTTTTCCTTATCATGATCTGATAGTCCTTTGCACTGTTTTTTTTTAATTTTTAAATTCTCTATTTTTCAAATTGATTTCTAAGCTCTTATAATCTGTTCCATCTTTTTATTAGAGTTCCATTTCAAACACAATTGCTTTGTAGTTTTTGCGATAGGTTTAAAGCAAATTTTTGGTTCTTATATTTGTAATTTTGTATTACATTTTGTCAAGTTCTTTTGCAGATAGGAAAGGTAGTTACAAGTGCAAGTTGTAATGTTAATGGAAAGTTCCTTGTTAAGATAGAGAAACGAACTGCTGATTTTGTTGAAATTGTTGAAACGGATTATTTACTGATTGCCACAGGAAGTAGCAAGCAGGTGGGTTGATTTGGATACCGTAGCATGCATGGCTGAGTGGTTTTTTCATTTAACGTTCTATCTTTTTCAGGGTCATGCTCTTGCTGTCCAACTCGGCCATTCCATTGTTGATCCAATTCCAAGTTTGTTTACATTCAAAATCGAAGATGGACAATTGACAGATTTGTCTGGGGTATTACTAGAACTAAGCTTATTATTTCTCTGAATAGTTATGTTCTTGTCTTTAATTGGACCATTATTTACATTCTCTAAAGTTTTGAATAGCTCGTCAATGGTATTTGTTTGTAATTGCAGATTACATTTCCAAATGTTAAGGTCAAGTTAATATTGGATGCTACCAAGAGTATACCTCAGTTCACCCAGGCAAATTCTTGATTATTTTTATCGTTCAGTTAGATAATTATGATTTATAATGAGTTCTGAATAATTGTTTATTGGGTTTAGGTCGGTCCAATGTTAGTGACTCACTGGGGTCTAAGTGGACCGGTAATTCTCAGACTATCTGCATGGGGAGCACGTAATCTATTTCATTCCAATTACATAGGTATTTTCCATGAAATTTCTAAATAAATTTTTTAAACCAAATGTTGATCTAATAACTCCTACGCTGAATTGAAAACAGTTTATGCTCTATATTATCAATATCCATTTATAAGATTTGATCTTTACTGCGTTTTAGGCACCCTTTTGGTAGATTTCATGCCTGGCATCCCCACAGATGATGTGAAGAACAGTTTGTTTCAGCATAGAGACCGATTTGGGGTTATTTCTATTCATACTAATTAATGACATACAATTTTTATATTCAGCATAGAACTTTTATATTATGTCAATTATTGGCCATTTTTAAAGGTTTTGTCGAATACCATCTGATAGTACAGGGTCCGACACACAGACCATAGTACTAAAAGACGTATCCCAAAGTACCTAGTACGCAGAGGAGGGGGGAGTACTGGTGATACAGTATCCCGAACACGGTCACAACCTACCAGCAACTAGAAGTCCGGATAGCCTAAGATGAGTTGAGGTATCTATTCTAGGGTTGGGGAGGTCCAGGTCGAATCCTAGGAAGATCGACTTTCCTGAGGATCGACTTCCTTGGGATCGACTTTTGAGTAAAGTCGATCACCAGGAAAAGTCGACCCCCAGAAAGTCGGTCTCTGGAAAGTCGACCCCTGGACCCAATCTGATCAGTTAGGCAGTTAGGCGGTTACTGCCCAAATGACCAGATTACCCCCATAAGAACCCCTATAAATAGAGGGCACCCCCCACTCATTAAAGGCAAGTCATTTGGAGAAGAAGAATTCCTAGCGAAGCAGAGCTCTGCACACTTGAGTTCCGGTCCGGTTTCCCGCGGAGTTCCCCGCTTGGCGCTTGCTTGCGCGTCTTGGAGTACTGGTCGGGTTTCACCCCCATCACCATCCATTCAAACAAATTGCATATTTTGATTTTTTATTAAATTCTACTACTCAAATTGAATGTGTTTTTTCAACTCTTCAGGTGTTTGGGTTTTTATTTCTTATTACAATGTGTTTGGGTTCTGAATGAAACTTTTAACTCTTTAAGTATATATTTTATGATGCCAAAATTATATTTCATAATGTTGCACAACGTCCAAAACTCCAGATATATTTACTTAAAAATAACAATACCTTGTTATTTTTGCAGAAGCATAAATTGAGTACCTCATTTCCTCCAAGTTTCGACATTTTCAAAAGATTTTGGAAATATCTATTCAGTCGTGAGGTTGTGTTTCTGTTTTATTACAATAAAGTGTTGTTTTCTAGAATCAATATTGTCGATAATTGATGAGCATTGCATTAAAAAAATGTCGATAGATTAATATTATGTTTAAATTATCGTGTTTAAATTAGCGCTACTTATAAATATAAGGTGGAATTAATTGATTAAAACCTTAATCTTAATTAGGTTCAAGTTAAACTCCAGAATTATTTGAATAATGATTTCATTTAATAATAGTTTGATTGTGTTATGTATTTTGCTTCAATGAGCACTGTTTTATTTTCATTCCAGGGTCTAGATGGTGATTTATTGTGGGCATCTATATCAAATAAATCTTTAAATGGCTTGACTAATCTACTAAAACAGTGTGATTTTAAGATAAAAGGAAAGGTAACATAAAAAGTCTCTAATCATAATTTATTTTTAACTAGTTCATCCAGTTTTTCTAGCAAAATATATTTAAGGAATTGTTTTTACCACTCTGTTGATCTTAGGGTCAATTTAAGGATGAATTTGTTACTGCTGGTGGTATTCCACTCTCTGAGGTATGTTTCATTTCACTGTGTAGAATTGTGATTTGTGAACATGTTACGAGTTATAATCTTGAGAGAGAAATCGGTGTTTGTTTTTATTTGTTCATAGGTCTTGCTTGAAACCATGGAAAGCAGAAAACAAGCGCATCTTTTTTTTGCTGGGGAGGTATTAAAATTTACTATTTTTTAGTAGTTGGAAACAAAACTTCATTTTGATAAAACAAATCTAATATCTTCAGTCTTGACAGGTTCTCAACGTAGATGGAGTTACTGGTGGGTTTAATTTCCAGGTAAAAAGACAATAAGTCTTAGGTTTTTTTCTTCCATTTTTTCAAATAATGCATCCATGCTAGTATCCATGACAGAATGCATGGTCTGGTGGATATATTGCCGGAACTAGCATTGGGAAACTATCTTCAGAAAATTACCTTCGTATGCAAGCACTAGCAGGACCTATTACAATTTAGTGAGTGAAAACTGAGAACTGGGAAGAAGATCATCTATTTATCTGATCATTTATTCAGTAAAAATGGGAATGATTAAAAAATAGAGGAACAGAATCTTCAAAGAAGTACTAAACTCTTGTTCTTGGTTTTTTTTTTTGATCAATCTTTATTTTTTGCAACTTAACCACTTACTGCTGATTGAGCAGTTGATTGATATGATATGTATTTTTCACATTTGACCGTTCTATGACTCTGGAAAAAATATGTACTTTATTTATTACTTTGCTTTATTTACAATCTAATTATTTGCCACGCTCTGTAAAAAATGACCAATTTTTTCACTTCGCCAAAAAAGCCCTTCTGACCTTATTACTTATTAGCCATGGTCGAACCATAAGGGATCTGCCGTCACGGCGTATTAACTGACTAACTGTATTATAGATTTATAGATAATAGATCGGCTTTTGCATGTGAGTCTTGTGAGGTAATCAACGATTCAGACTTCGGAAGGGGGAAATACGTCATTCACCTCATTTCCAATTTTCGTTATACATGTCTCTCGACTGTCCAATTTCACCGTCATATACAGTCTTACACAAGTAACACAACAGAATCTCTCCGATACCCCGGCGGTGGACGCGATCAATTGCAGGGTTTCTTGTATCATTCGTATTTCATAGCGTAAGTAATGAAAAACAAAACATCCGTCTTTTTTTGCATTTTTAATGTCAAAATTACAAAAGAGTTTTGTTTTTATTTTCTCAATTTGGATTTCAGATTAGAGAGAAAAATACCCTGCCATGCCCATATGATACTTGTGGTCATTGTTCACAATGACGCTTGTGGGTTCATTTTTAGGATTTGTTTGAATAAGATTTATAAGCTGTGATTTGTGATATCTGTATGAATTGTTAAGTTTACACATTGGAGATGGGCTATTTGAAATTGGTCAATCATTTTATCGTCCATCCTTCTTGATCTTCCGTACATTTTGGACTTTGATTCTTCATCCAAAAGGATTTTATTAATTTGAACTTTGCAAACTTGAATCTGTATACATTATGCAACTCTTGTAGGGAGGGATGAACTCATAATGATTTTCAGGCTATACTCATAATATATGATATATCTGATCTTTCCTGTACTCTAATAAGTATTTGCATAATTTTTTATCATACTAGTGTCAAGTAATAATCAATTTGTTTATGGTTCCTTTCCGATTCCAGCTTTCACAAGTTGGTTATTGCTTCATAAACATGCCTCGGAAAGTATATTCTGGGCCTGATTACGATGACGACCTCTATGATACGTATGATGATTATCAGTTTGATAATGATCATGATTATGATGCTGACATTGGAGGAGAAGGTTAGTTCTATCAGATTTAATTTCTCTGTGTTATACTAGGTAGAGGATTAATGAAAACCTAATGAGCTGATCATCCAGGCTCAAGACCCATGGTTGACTATAACTCTAGGAATTCTATTACTTCTATAATAGAGAGGAACAAAAAAGTTGAAGACAGTCAATTCAATATTCGTTATTCATTTCCAACATCTGGTTCTAAGAATTAGCGTGGTTGTTCTGTGCACGACATTTCTCAAGAGCTCGGTTCATTACACATACAAGCCTGAAAATGCGTTTTTACTTAATCCCTAAATGTGATTCAGACCAGAGTGCCATAGGAAAATATTTGTTCACCCTTTGGAGGACACTATATTTCAAATGTAGGAGACAAACCTCCTGAGACAGTCTATCTAGTCAATTGTCACTAGGTGGCATAGCCAATCGAAAAGTGTCGATGGGTCAACAAACTCATTTCTTTTTTTATCTTTTTTGTTTCTCCAAACTTTGTAATTCGAGCATTCCCTTCATTATTTTAATGAAAAATTTATCTGCTTCAAAAAAATCCTTTTCAGCTTATTCTGATGCTCAATGAAGGGTTTGTCAATAATATTTGAACTTTTAGATTTAGGATTGACAGTTCAATATCTAATCTAGTAACAATCAAGGACCCGTCTAATAACAACACCCAAACCCAATTTAATAGGTTTAGGGTGTAACATCTTCTATTGATCCAATTCCCAATTTAGACTCAATATTGATCGTAGTACCCAAATCCCTTCCAGATCAAACATCATCAATTGCATATCTCAATATTGTAATTTTTATGTATATGAATAACAAGGATTGAGACATTTAGAAGAATCGCTATCACATTGAAAAGAATAAAAAATACAAACATTTTTTTTGTTTACAAATTTTCAAAAAAATATTACATTAAAATTTCTGAATTTAAGCTAAATTCTAAACTGATATATCATTTGTCTGATTTATGTATTTCTTTCATGTATTCTAATATTTAATAACTATCAATTGATGTCCTGCTTTAAATGGCAATGCTGTGTACTTTGAGCACGTGTGCTGCTTAAATATTTTGAAAAATAGTTTATTTCAAATAAAAATTTAATAAAACCTGCTGAAAAATTATCAAAAATTTGTGATATATAACTTCAACTCGATATAAGAAGAGGTACTGGAAAGGAGGTTAGTGAATGAAGATGGTAGGAAATGGCTTTGGAATGGTAAACAATTGCTGAAAGTGGCAAAACATAAAAGAAAAAGGTCTTTGGGGCTTATTATACATTCATTAAGTGGTTGTTTTTTAAGCTATATAGGTATTCTACTGAAATTTATTTGAATCAGTCGTGTTTCAGTAAGATTCACATCAGTATGAACTAAAAACAGTATTGAAGCATCAATTTATATTAGGTTTTGTATGTAGTTTGGTAGCAAATACTTTTATCATATATTCCATTATTTATTTAGAGAAGTGGAATTTTATCCACATGTTGATTGATCTGCTTGCTTTTCATGACTTTCTTTCTTATTTATTCCCAGGTAATTCTTTTATTTAAGATTTTTTATGGTCAAGCTAACATAGTAACATGTCTTTGACTCTTTGTAATATTTTTATAATTTTCATTATTTCGTATATCAATGTTTGTAAAGTTCTCTTCCGTGTGGTTCCCCCTCCATTATTTCTCTTAAAAAGCAGCTAGACAATCTCCAGTAAAAAAAGAAAATAGAAAATCACATGTGTGGCGGTGCTCAGTTTGCACATTTGACAATGATGATAATTTACCATATTGTGAACTATGTGGAATTAATCGAGATCCTTCTGCAAAGAGTGATATCAAAAGCTTGGGAAAAGGTGCACATTTCACTTCACTTTATGGAAAGTGTTTTTTATTCATACCATTGCTTATAGTTTATATTGAATAATATCAGATGTATATGTCACGAGTTCATTGTGTTAGATTGTTTGATGCAGCTGACATAATCTCAAATAATTATGGAGTGTCAACAATAGCCCAATCTATTTTTTCATCAGTGCCTTCTGAGTCACCCAGAATATCTACTTTTTCTCATAAACTAAATGGAAATCACAGCAAATGTGACGGTAAGATCCATCAGAACAGATACCTTGAAACACATAGTGATGACCACATTATTTTTATTGATTCCAATTTCCAACAAAGTCATAATATAAATGTAGGTCGGTAGGTAGGATACAATGCATGGTGAATATCGTTCTCATTTCTCAAGACCTCTTTTATAGAGAAATTGAAACACACAAAAAAATTCAAAAACTAGGAATGCACTTGGTGCAATCCTATTTCCCAACACTCAGCAGAGGCTGCCAATATACTAGATACACTCTTGGACTGAAGGTGGCTTTTCATGTACATGGGTTATTGCTGGAATTTAGCCTCTTTTTTATTCTAAGATTTTTTTTTTAAATAGAAAATTCGATAAGTACCAAATTTGGTTCAAATTTCATAATCTTCCCATTAAAGAAATCGGTAATCTGATATCTGTGTAAAATCTCAATATCTCGAGCATGCCCATAGTAGCTAAGACTTTGATTCCTTAATTAAATACTTTTAAATTATATTTTTCCGTCTAGGTAATCAATGCCAAACCATTAAATGCATTTTTTACTATCTCTTCCTGCACTAAAGTATCTAGCAGTATCATTTTATGCTTCAATCTACTATCTAAGACTACTAATGGATGGGTCTTCAATATTGTACTTTTGGAACCTTAATGTCTAGCTCATATTTTTGCTAACAGGACCTTTCAAGTTTGACAAGCCTTCTCCAGATGATGTTATCTATGCTGGAAGGAAGGTGTCAAAAGGTATTCCAAAAGGTACTTAGATATTATTTTGGCCGTTGCACCTAAAAATTTTCAGAATGCATAAGCAACTGAACCTATAATTTATATTTCCATTTCAGCTTTTGGAACAACTTCTACCAGCATCAATAGGAATAGAGGAACTATTGAAATGCCTAATACTTCATCTTCACCTTTTTTCAATACTAATAAACTTACTGCTGATGCAACGTCTAGTTTAGTGACTGATAGTGTAAACACTGAAATTGCTGCCAGTAATTTGCAAAGGTTGGATCTGGATAAAGACTTAGTAAACCAGCTTTCTGTGAGTTTAAGTAAAACTAAAGCACTATCTGAATATCAGCCAGAGGCATGGATGCTAGAAAAAGAGAAGGGTATCCTCAAACAATTGAACTTGGCTATTGTAAGTATCTATACATTCGGTTTTGGTTGTTCATGCCTTTGTTACAATGCAACATCTCTTCCACTAAACAGGTTGGGCATGTGGATTCTGGAAAATCAACCATGTCAGGAAGATTGCTGTATCTCCTTGGACGTGTGTCTATAAAGAGATGCATAAGTATGAGAAACAAGCTAAAGATGAGGTGTGATGCTTTTTATTGATGATCTTTTATATGTTTGAGAAACAGACTATATAGATATCATGCTTCCTTTTTCGAAATGCAGGGTAAAGGTTCATTTGCATATGCTTGGGTGATGGATGAGAGTGCTGAAGAGAGGGAACGTGGTGTAACAATGACAGTTGCTGTTGCTTATTTTGACACCAAGAATTATCGTGTTGTTCTGCTTGATTCTCCTGGCCATAAGGATTTTGTGCCAAACATGATTTATGGTGCTACACAAGCAGATGCCGCCATTATTGTTATAGATGCTTCCATCGGTGCATTTGAAGCTGGTATGGATGGAAATGGTGTTGGGCAAACACGGGAACATGCTCAACTTATCAGAAGTTTTGGCGTCGAAAATATCATTGTTCTTGTAAATAAGATGGATGTTGTAGGGTACTCCAAAGAACGGTTTGACTTCATAAAATCACGACTTGGCACATTCCTTCGCTCTTGCCAATTCAAGGAGCCTTGTATTGCTTGGGTACCGGCAAGTGCTATGGGAAATCAGAATTTGGTGAAATTTTCATCTGAAACACAGTTATCTAGCTGGTGAGTATTCTCCATCTACATCATCTCGTACACTAGCATATATTGTCCATTCAATTTACAGCATAGCACTGCAGGTATAATGGACCATGCCTTTTGGAAGCGATAGACTCATTGCAAACTCCTGAAAGAGATATATCGAAACCCCTGTGTATGCCAATATGTGATGTTTCATATGAATCGGGAAAGGTGTCAGTTATTGGCAAATTGGAAGCTGGGGCCATAAGAAATGGTTCGAAGGTGCACACACATGCCCTTTAATTTTTCAAAACTGCTAAACGGACATATTTTAGTAATTTTTTCATTAGTTTGCTATATGTATGACAGTTGATGGTTTTTCTGTTGAAAACTTTACAGGTTTTAGTGATGCCTTCCGCAGAAATAGCCATAGTGCGGTCAATTGAGTGCAATCTCCATAGGTGTAATGTAGCAAGAGCTGGGGATAATGTGACTGTGTTTTTACAGGACATAGATTCTGATTATGTATTTTCTGGAAATGTATTATGCCACCCTGATTTTCCCGTTGTTGTTGGTGCCCATTTGGAGCTAATGATCAATGTCTTAGACATCACAATGCCAATTCTAGTCGGTTCCCAGGTTGGCAAAAGCACAGCTTAAGCTTCAATATAATACGTATATGGTACATGAATAACATGATAGTGATATCTGACAATGCCTAAATCCCCCTTCTGTTTAGGTTGAGTTTCTCAGCCACCATGCAAAAGAAGCCGCAGGAGTTACAAAAATATGTTCAGTGGTAAATTCAAAAACTCAAAAGGTATTAAAGAACAAGGTGCCACGTTTTCTAACTGCCAAGCAAACTGCAGTTATAGAGGTAACTAACTAACTGCTTAAAACTTAAATTTGTTTCTTGACTTTTTAATAATTGAATGTATAATTTCAATCAAATTTACAGGTTGTTCTTAATAGACCAATCTGTATCGAAGAATTTTCTAACAGGCGTGCCCTCGGAAGGGTGTTCTTGCGAAAGTCGGGAAATACCATAGCTGTAGGGAAGGTCACTCGGGTAATGGATTAGCCATGTAACTAAGGATCTTAAGACTAGTTAGTCAGAAGTTGGAATAGTAAAATTTTGGTTCTCAGAATTTTTTTTAGCGTAATTTACAAATTATCTATCATCGATGATTTTTCTTTCAACGGTTTAGATTGATTTCAAAGATAAATTTGAAGCATTTATAAATTAGTATATTCGCAACTCACATCCATAGATCCACTAGTCCACGACTATTTTTTAATTTGTTGCCCTCTCGCTCACAACTCACGTCTCACACAGTCACACCCCACGACTTATTGTTGTTCTTTTTTATCAATCTTTTTCCGGTCATCCCCATTCTTCCGATCCTCGCACTGCATATTCCCCAACCATGGCTACCTTCTTTGTCATGATCGTCGTTCTCATCTTCGATGCCGTAGCATTTGGCCTCGCCGTCTCTGCCGAGGAAAGACGCGCGAAGGTGAACTCAATTACTGACCGATCGTATTCATTTTCTTATATATGTTGTTTATTATTGCTGTTATTTGTTGTGATTTTTGACGTGAGTTTGTTGATCTGATGGATCGAGCGAAGGTGATAAGACATTTGACTAAAGATTCCGGGTACTGCGTCTATGACTCCGATATTTCCACGATGCTCGGCGTCAGTGCGTTTCTGCTCCTGCTAGCTAGTCAAGTCTTGGTGGTTTCTTTCAGCAAATGTTTTTGCTGCGGACGTGCTCTTCAACCAAGCGGATCTCGCGCTTGCTCTCTCATTTTGTTCCTCATTACTTGGTACGTCAATTTTGATCCTGATCTTCTCGCTTCTCGCCGCCAACTATTTATAGAGTTGAGCTAGAAAATTTGTGGGGATTATGATGTTTTAAGGGTTTTGTTTTGTTTTGTTTAGGGTGACGTTTGCGATCGCGGAATCGTGTTTATTAGCGGGATCTGTGAGGAATGCGTACCACACCAAATTAATGGATAACAAAACCTCGTCGTGCGAGACGTTGAGGAAAGGCGTATTTAATGCCGGTGCAGCCTTCGTGTTTTTCACAACCATCCTCAGTGAGCTTTATATTTACATTTTCTCCAAGGCCAAAGCTGTCGAAAATGTTCAGTCCTCTGGTATCCCAATGAGCGATTTTCGTTAACTCTAATCTCCACAGATGGTTGACATGTTCCAACTATAGATTTGATCCAATCATTTGATGCTTATAAACCATGGGTGTTTCTGTCGAGTTTTTTTCTCGTTTTTTTAATCATTCTTCATTTGATAGACCATTCTTTTAGTCGTTTTTCTAAAATTCAGAAGATAAATTCTGTCAGAGAAGAGCATTTATTTAGGTCTGTTGTAACACGACTAATTAAAATTGAATACGACTGATAAATGATTAATTTTTACACACGAAAATTGAATAATAATAAGATTTTAATAAAATTAAAATTAATTTAAAATACAAAATAATAAATATTTGATAGAGTTTTTTTTATAATTCAGATACAAAATCTAATTAAAAACTTAAATTCAAATTTAAGTTAAGATTGTTTTTCACAATCTAAGTCAATAACTTGAAAATAAATTTTAATATCGATTTGAAAATAATAAAACATTAAAATCTATTAATAATAATGATAGGTACATTTTGATTTTTGAACATCTTTTTTATTATCTTATAAAAATATTATTTTACTCCAAGCACTCTTATATAATAATAATAACAAAAATATAAAAAAAAAATAGGAGATCTTTTTTTTCTAAAACAAAATTTATAAAAATAGTTAACGAATAATATAAAATTATAAATATCTAATATTAGATTTTTCGTATTTTTATGAGCAAATATTAAATTGACAATATTATTAATCGTGTCAAAAATTTTTATATTAATTTGAAACTATTATAAGTGAAAAATGAAAGCCGAAGACTGAACCAAACATATTATAAAGGTGAATTCTGTTTTCTCGCATAAATCTTAACACTTTCTCGCCGCATTCTTCACGATCTATCGATTATCATCACGCAGTGTTGAGCTTCTTCGACATCTTATGCAGCACCTCCCATCCCTTGATCCTGATGACCCGGTTATACGACCACGAATATATCGCCGTCAACTCCTGTACGATAAACCAGCAAAGAAATAGCCGAATCTTAGATTCGATACCAAATTGTCACCGTCTGTTGACTGTCGGTAAAAAATACAACATACGTAATCAACAAAAAAAAAAAAAAAAAAAAAAAATCCGAAAATCAACTTCAAATTAATAATATAATAATCGTTGGACTTAACGTGGGCACCACCTTTTCTCCTTTGCCAGTTTGTTTTTGCAGGAAATAACTATAATCCAACTCCAACAAAACCGCTCACTAATCCAAGTTTCGATGTGATGATGGAGTCTCTCTCCGGCCAAGGGAGTGGAGTTATAGTCAAGGAGGAAGAGGAAGAGGAATTTTACGAATCGAATGACAGGATCCTTTCATCCACTACCTGCTCCTCTACCACCAAATCTGTCGACGACGTTAATGATCACTCACATCACAACCGCCGCAATAATAACGCTGCTCGGTCTAAATATGATGTCTGGCTTTCAGGACTGTCTTCAGTTGAGGAGAGACGGGAGAGGTTGCTTCAGAAGTTTGATCTCATCGGGGATCCGTCTCTCTCCCGACCCAAATCTTGTCCACCTCCCCCTTTCCACTTCGGTGACCTAAAACTAAAGGACGACGAAGGTGGCATGGCTTCGTCGGATTTTGATCGTTCCAGATCCACTGGTTATAAAATCGATGAGTTTGAAATGTTATCTTCTACTTTGTTTGCCAAATCGGTTACATCGTCGGGGATGCTTGATACGGTTGGCGAGAGAGAGGAGGAATCTTCTTGCGATGAGGCAGATGAAGATTTCCAGTCTCCTTCCAACCACTGTGTAGTCAAGTGCCAGGATGAGGAGAAGATTGACACAATTGAGAATCTTGATGGTGTTGACGAGTGTGTCGTGAAAGAGGTAAGGGAGAACGAGGGGGTCTGGAACAAAATGCAACTCATTGGGAGTGAGCATAGACAAACAATGGAGATGGTTTCTAACTCACCAAATGTTAAACTGCTTATGCAGCAACAGAATGATCACTCTGTCCATGGAGGTGGAAAAGTTATTTGTGATGTGCCCAGAGATAAGAAGAAAAGAGGGTGGTTTAAGAGCATTAAAAACGCAATTGTCCATAGGAAAGAACAGACAACCAGTGATGACAAGGATACAACGTCATCGGATAATGGAAGAAGACGGTCAAGTTCTGCCACTGATGATAGCCAGGATCCACTCTCTCACCATGAGTCTGAAAGGGTAAGGGTTCGCCATTATGGGAGCTCAATGAGGGAGCTAACGGGTCTCTATTTGAACCAGGAGATACACGCTCATAATGGATCTATTTGGAAAATTAAATTTAGTTTGGATGGGAAGTATCTTGCTACGGCAGGGCAGGATTGTTTGATTCACATCTGGCTGGTAGAATTCAGGAATAATGAGCATTCCATGGAATGTAAGGGATTAGGGGTAGTAGAAGATATGACACAGCTTAATCAATTTTCTGCAGCAAGAAATGCATCTTCAGAGCCATCGCTTGTTCCATTGAATCTGAACAGAGATAACTCTGATAAGATAAGATCATCCAGAATCTCTAGTGCGAGGAAGTCTTTTAGCTTTGACAATGTAGTGGTTGCAGAAAATGTGTTTGCACTGTTGGAGAAGCCTGTACGCTCCTTTCAAGGTCATGATAAAGATGTTCTAGACCTCTCTTGGTCGAGAACTGAGGTTAGCTTCTTTGATTGTCTATTGCAATATGAGTAATAATTATGAACAGGGGGAACTAAACTGAATATGTTAAATGTTTACTTCACTTGGGTTTTATAATAATTTTAAATATAAGAGGTCTTTTACACTAAAAACTAAGATGTTAGCACTTATGTTTACCATAAATGAAGACACTCGTGTCTGCAAATGATTTGAACCAAAGTTAAATAGAAATGGATTAAAATATTTATCTAACAATTCAAGGATTAGGCAGATAAAGAATGACTTGCCAACTAATGATGAGTTGATGACAGCAACAATCTGATGCTCTGGAATCATGGTTCGATGATCGATCATTTGATCATCATGATTCCTTCTATCCAGCATGCAAAGGACTTGACAAATTACTTGTGTGTAATGTGTATACTATTTATAAATTAAACATCAACACTTAAGAATCAGAAGCTTTAAAATACTGGGCCACATTGCATTGTCGATCGAGGTGGCATTATCACCGGGGATATAATGTTTTAGTAATGAAGAAATGAAAAGGCTGTATTTACAGTTGTATTTCTTGAAGTAATATTTTTCAATTGATGTTATTTACTTATTTTAATTTACAACCGATAAGCGTTTTTTTATTTTAGAAATGCCATTCAAACTTGTGCCTATTTTAAAATTTTAAAAATAAAAAAAGAACAAACAAAATTGTTTTTTAAGATTTAATAATGTTATTTTAACGATATTTTCTTATTTATACAATTAAACAATTCAGTGATGCCTGATGATCTTTTATGCTTTCTGGCATTTTTTTTGGTTATTTCAAAGCAGCATCTGCTCTCGTCTTCAATGGATAAAACAGTAAGGCTTTGGCATCTTTCTAGCAATTCTTGTCTGAGAATTTTCTCACATAATCATTATGGTAACTCTATGTGTTTGTTTAAACTGTTCTTTCTCAAATTTTTATTACCATTCTTATGTTCGCATTAACCCCTCCCTCTCTCTAACAATCTTGTTGCAGTTACTTGTGTTCAGTTCAATCCCATTGATAATAACCACTTCATAAGTGGTTCTTTAGATTGTAAAGTCCGTATATGGAACGTTGAGAATTGTCAAGTTGAACAATGGAATGACCTGCAAGAATGGATCACTGCAGCTAGCTACACACCTGATGGCCAGGTCTTTTTTCATGCATAGTTTTATTTGATTTTTTCCTTCATTTCTGAGATTTTTTAATGATTTCAAGGGTGCTTTTATTGGTTCACAAAAGGGTAGGTGTCACTTCTTTAAAACATCAGGTATGCTATACATATTAAGTTTAATCGTTTAGTATATTTGTTGGAAGTATATTAGTTTCTCAGTTTTTAGTTATGTTTTCTTGCATTGCAGATCATAAGCTGGAGCAGAAAAGTCAAATTAACTTGCCAAATAAGAAAAATAAATCTTTTCTGAAGAAGAAGATAACTGGTTTTGAGGTATGAAATGATTTTCAATGAAGCTGATATCAAATTAACTGTCTTTTTAGTATTGTAGAATATTTTTCGGTGGGAGAATGATCAATAATAATTATTCATGAAAGAAAATTTCTAAAGCGGAAATTATAGTCATCATTGATATAGAAGAGGATAATTTAATACAAAGAAAATAATAAAGTGATTCTAACAAAATCAAATCATACCATATATTCTGATAATGTCTAGCCTGAAAAAGATTAGAGAAACACCGAAGTAATCTGGTGTGAGTTAGCTAATTGGAGCGTAATTAGGGAAAATACCAAGGGTTCTCGAAGTGTGTGATCCATGTTCGTTGGTGCATATTTTATTTCCTTCTTCAGGAGTCTGGGGTTCATATCCCGAACCAGATTCAAAGTGATCGTAGTCTTCTTGAGTAATCTACAAAACGGGGGTTCATGTTTGTTTGTGTTCTATTCTTGTTCAGAAGGTGGGAGCTTCTTTTCTCTAGGCTGAAATTGATCTCAACTTTTGAAGAGATTTTCCCTATTTATAGAGGTTCTGACCAAGTGAGAAAGGATCTTTAACCGATGATTTGGTCTGACTCTTTTTTCATTCACAGTCCTATGATTTTACAACTCGACTTAATTTTGAGTTGCACAATATGCCGTTGGAGTTTGGATCTCCCAATTCTTACATTAACCATGACGATTCATCATATTTTAATTTAGAAATATCTTTAACACTGATATTTATTGTTTTGATCTTTTAGTTTGCTCCAGGGAGTCCGTCAGAAGTATTTATTACTTGTGCAGATTCAAGCATTCGGGTTGTCGATAATCTTCAACTGGTTCACCGATTCAAAGGTTCTAAGATGAACACTATTTTATTCCGATTAAGATGTTTTTTCTGGTTTATGTATTATTTCTAATCAGAAGTATGCTGCAGGATTTTTTTAAACTCTGCTCTTGTAGGTTAGTTTTTGGTTTTTGTCTATTAAACCACTAAATCTTGATGTTTTATAAATATCAATCATTTTTTGTTCCTTTCAACATATTACACATTAGAATATGAATTTAAGATAGATTTCAAAGTTATATGTTTGAAGAATATGATTGAGAAACTAAGTTTTGAGAATAGTTGATTTTCTAGTGCTAACAATTAGAAATTGAATGCTCTACTTAATTTCTGAAAAATGTTTAAGTTTTTGAATCAAAAAATGGAGGGATTTCACGTGTTTATTATGGAAAATGAATCAGAAGACAAATTACTGATGATACTAAAAATGCTGTCTAAAAGTTGCATCATTTTACGATTACAGGGTTTCGCAACAATGACAGTCAGATATCAGCATCTTTAACATCAGATGGTAATTATGTGATATGTGCTAGTGAGGACTCTCATGTCTATGTTTGGAAATATGAAGTTGATTCAAGACCTGGAAAAGCTAGGTTTGTAACAGAAACTCAATCTCACGAGCACTTCTACTGTCGGGATGTAACAGTTGCTGTTTCTTGGCCTGGCACACCTATGGACATGAATAGAATGTCAAAAGGAAACAGTAGGCACCAAAATAGGGAAGCTGATATTTTACACAGAAACGACCCAAACATTGCAACTGTAATGGAAGATCATAACCAACCTGTTTTGGCAGCATCAGGATGCAGTACCAGTTTCCCAGAACAAAGATCATTCAAATGGCAAGAAGAGAAACATGGCATAACAGCTTGCATTCGAAATTCTGGTCAAAACGAAGAACTCAACGGCTTAGTTCACAGTAGTTCTGCGTGGGGAATGGTTATTGTTACAGCTGGAAAAAGTGGCAATATCAAAACATACCAGAATTTTGGATATCCGGTTCTGGTTTGATTAATTGATTCATAATCTTTTAACACTCATGTCACATGATTGTACATAGAAATATAGATTGTATGATTGTATGAATGAAAATGGTTCGTGATTGTGATTTTATTTATGTAATAGATATTGTCTTGTTTTGAAATTATCTTATTTTTTTTCTTTTTTGAGAAGTTTAAAGATTAGTTATTGAGATTAAAAATAGTTTGTGTATTGTACATCACTGGATTAGGTTCTCAACTGATCGATTAGTAAAACCTTATCAAAATATTGATTGTAAAGTTTGGATTATGAATAATGAATCTATTGATTTATATTAATATTTATTTAATTTAAAAATCACACTCAATGCTTTTTCAAATATGTATATCTCATGTATTTTAAGATTAGAATCATTTAAGATAACAAGTAATGAAATAATATGAGATATCTTATTTATTTTTATCTTGAGATTTAAATTCATCACGAAATTTGATACCACCAAACCAATAGTGATCTGTAACTATAAGTGTTCGTTGTGGTGGAATGTGATACACTCCAACCTCCATCGAAACACCGTTGTCAACTTCCAGCAGTTACAAGGAAGCGGACAATTTACTCAATTTCCCTATAGACTAAGTAAATTGGTTTATTATGGTTTAGTTACTTATTATGTTTTTAATTATTGTTAACCATTGTAGTTGCTTTTATGATTGTTTTATAAGTTGTTTGATTTTCAATGGAGAAACATCAATCAAAGAAAAAGAGACTGTTTTATTTATGTGTTTAGTTTCCTTAATTTAGATAGTTTAGTATAATTCCTTTCAAATCCTATGAGAATGGATTGGTCATATTTCATTCAGAGTATGAGTATTTAAAGTACAATTGTGTAATGTAATCGACTGAGATGTATGTTATTGTGTTTTGTATGCATTGTTTCTGAAGAGATGAGATCGTGAAGATGATGCAGTCGTTGGTTGTATCAATGCACGATCTTAATGATGGTAATTAAGATCGTATGTGAACTATCAATAATCTAATGACTTATTATCTAACCTAAGTTTGATTTATAATTTAATATTTTTCATATTCATAACTTACTCTATGTCTCTATCACAATGAAATAATGATGGTAATTAGTTTAAGTGTAAAACTTTAATTATGTTTACAAGAAAATATTAATATTTGATCGAATCTTTGTGTTTTGACTTTTTGTGATAATAATGCAACTGATAATTAATTTCTGTTTATAAAAAAGACCGAAAGAGAAGATGAGCTTTCCAAATCCCAATTTAATAAGCTAATAAAACGTGTCACCGACAATTTGGTATTCCCGAGTTCAGAGTTGAATCTCGATTCGCTCATTACCGTCAGCCACGTGATAGCGTGATAGTGGGTTTTCCACTTTTCCGGATCTAGATTCCCAATATCGGAATTCCTGAAGAAGAAGAAAAAGAGGAAGGAAAAGGAAGTAGAGTTAGGGGAAGCAGCGCAAACAGTGAAATGAGTTTTCTTAAATCTAAAGTCAAGGCGATTGCGGCGTCGGAATTGAATCCGATGGTCGTCAAAAACAAATACGTACGGATGGGCGAAGGTGAAGTGACGACGATGCAATCCGATAGAGGAGTTAATAACGATGTTGACGACGAACTTGATATTGACGAACTTGCTTGGGCGGAGAAGATCAGTGACAAGCGGAATACCAGTCGGAGATATGTCTTTGCTTGCGCCATCTTCGCTTCCCTAAATTCTATACTTCTCGGATACGGTCAGTGACTCAGTGATGCATGATAAAAAAAACTGTAATTTGATTGTTTGGGATTGGTAGATTTCGTTTATTTCTGACTAGTGTTGATTTTTTTTTTCGTATTCAATTTTATAGTTAGGGTTATTATTTGGGAGAATTTTTCAGAAGATTCATGATATCGTGGATTTCGATGCAGATGTGGGCGTTATGAGCGGAGCAATTCTGTTCATCCACGAAGATCTTAAGATAACCGAAGTCCAACAGGAAATTCTTGTAGGTTGCCTGAGTGTTGTTTCCCTCTTCGGAAGTATAGCCGCCGGAAAAGCATCGGACGTGATTGGTCGGAAATGGACAATGGGTATAGCCGCCATAATCTTCCAAGTGGGTGCCACCATAATGGTGTTCGCTCCTTCCTTCATCGTACTAATGACAGGTAGACTGATTACCGGAATCGGAATCGGATTCGCAGTCGTAGTCGCTCCAGTCTATATCGCCGAGATTTCACCATCGGTTTCCAGAGGTTCTTTCACTTCTTTTCCAGAGATCTTCATAAATCTGGGCATCCTTCTTGGTTATGTATCCAACTATGCATTCTCTGGTTTGTCTGTACATATAAACTGGAGAATCATGCTTGGTGTCGGAATTCTCCCTTCGGCGATCATAGCCATTGCGTTGTTCAAGATTCCAGAATCACCTCGGTGGCTTGTAATGGTGCATCGAACCGACGAGGCCAGAATAGTGCTGTCGAACATAAGCGAAAGTGAAGTGGAGGTTGAACAGAGACTGAGTGAAATCGAAGTAGCAGCCAGCGTTGGGGAAAATGAAAAAGATGTGTGGCGGGAAATAATGAATCCTTCACCTGTTCTGCGTCGAATGCTTATTACCGGAATCGGAATTCAATGCTTCCAACAGATAACAGGTATAGACGCGACGGTTTACTATAGTCCGACGATCTTTAAGAAAGCAGGGATCACGAATTATAACTATCTTCTAAGTGCAACAGTTGCCGTTGGGTTCACCAAGACAATTTTCATCATAATTCCGATCTTGACCATCGATAGAGTGGGAAGAAAAGTACTTCTCTACATCAGCACGGTAGGTATGACGGTGTGTTTGCTAGGATTAAGCATCGCTCTGACGTTTCTGAACTTCGATATTGGATCAAAGGACGTCGGAATTGGAATTATCATCTTGGCCGTTTGCGGAAATGTAGCCTCCTTCTCTGTGGGAATGGGTCCGATTGCATGGGTTATGTCTTCGGAGATCTTCCCTTTGAGAGTACGCGCTCAGGCCTGCGCGATCAGTTTAGTCGGAAATAGATTGTGCAGCGGTCTTATAGCGATGTCATATTTATCAATGGCTCGGGTGATGACCATCGGAGGAACATTCTTCTTGTTTGCGCTGTTTTCGGCTCTGTCGGTTGTATTTATGTACGTATTCGTACCCGAAACCAAAGGAAAATCGTTAGAGGAGATTGAAAGTATGTTCCATAGTGGAAGTGATTGGCAAAATGGCGGCTCCACTGAAGTTGAACTCAACGATGTTCAACGTTTGGTGGACAAGATATAATGCATTTCTCTTTCTTTTCTATATATATACAAACATCAACATTATAGAAGGTTAGACGAATTATCATTGAAAAATTAAACTAGGTTTGGACAAAAAGATCACCGGAGCTGACTAACATAGCAGTTGTTCATTATGAAGTAGTACATTTATTACAGCAAACACCTCTCATCTTTATTCTTATTAATTATATAGAGAGCCACAGTACATCCCAGATTCTCAGAGTTCAAATCTCTCCATCCCAGATTTGTTCGATGGATTTATACACTCCATTTGGAAAGACAAGCATGTCTCCGTAAACTCCTTTCTTCTGTGGGATGTTGGCTATCAAACTTCTGTCTGCCTCGCTCAGTTTCCAATCGAAGATTTGGAGGTTTTCCTTCATCCTCTCCTCGTTGTAGCTTTTCACCGCAATGCTAACTCCTTGCTCGTACAACCATCTCAGGCAAATCTGTCAAACAATAACAGTTTTATTTGGTTTAATACATTGATTCCTCATTCCATAACTAATTAATCGGTTAAATTACCTGTGAAGCAGTCTTGTTGTTGCTGTGTGCGATTTGAATGGGTATTGGGTGATTCAGGATGTCAACACCTTGATACACACTTCTATGTGCACCTAGAGGAGAGTACGCAGTGATCAGAATACCTTTTTCCTTACAGAAATCTATCAGCTTCTTCTGTTGCCAGAAAAGGTTCATTTCTACCTGATAAATCACAATTTATGTTTATTTAAATCACAACATACAATCAATGAATGAATGAAAGAAAGAAAGAAAAAATGAAGCTATGTACCTGGTCGACAGCTGGAGGGATTGTGGCAAAATCCACCAAATCTGAAAGCTTTTTGGAAGAGAAGTTACTGACTCCTATCGAATGGACGAGACCAAGCCTTTTGCACTCTTCCATGCCTGCCCAAGTCGACTTCATATCGAATACCATGATATCTTCTTTTTCGATGGGAAAATATTTTTCAGTCTTCCTCAATCTAACTGGCCAATGGATCAAATAGAGATCCAGATACTCCAATCCCAAATTCTCAAGGCTTTTCTTCAGAGCGGGAACTATGAGATCATCATGAGCATCAGTGCCCCACAACTTTGACGTGATGAACAACTCCTCTCTGGAAGATACGATCTTCTGCTCAACCGCCTTCAACACAGCTTTGCCAACGGCTTTCTCCGTCCCATAACACGCCGCGGTATCGATGTGTCGGTATCCAAGCTTTATACCATTGAGAAGAATCTCAACCAGTTCGTCCTCGGGGCATCAAGTAACCGGAGTTGAGTGTCAGTGTAGGTACCATGTTTTCTGGCGGTGTAGTTGTTTCAATCTAACACTGGTAAAGTGATTATGTGTAAGTGTTATCGGAGTGATAGAATTTTTGAGAAATTCGACGCAGTGCAGAAAAGAGTGTGAGAATAGCGATGGTGAGTTGGATGTGGAACTAAATGAGATTTCCCCAAATTGATTTTATATTTGGATTTACAGAGTTTGCATTTAATATATATTAAAATATCTAATGGGCCTGGCTAAATTTTTCTCATGGCCTGTTTGTTTGGACAAGTATTAAAATTGTTACCAGGTTGAAAGTCTTGTTGTTCCTAAAGTTCAACTTGTCATTCATCCTAAAATTGTGCGAACCCGGCCGGATGGGGCAGGTTTGAAACATCGACAATTCGACATACATTGGAAAATTTTCATTTTCATTGACCCGGACCGTTTTATACCGCGGTGTGACCGTGTCTATGAGATCCGAACGAGGCGAAATGCTCGCCCTGATACTCTCAAAACAAAGCGTTTCCGGATCAAACTCGGGTCTGTGCAAACCCCTAAATTCCTAAAAAAAAACTGAATATTTTTATTATATTAATTATAAATATTTTGAGTTGAACTTGAATTCAGACCTCTGCGAGATCTATTATTGGTTAAAAGTGATAGAAGTGACGGACGGGATGGTTTGACAAATAAAATTTTGAAATATATATTAAGAATAGACGACTCAGAATCAAAGCAGAAAAATAGATGGTTAAGATGAAGGATCTCAAAAGTTCTAATATGAATCTCGTGATATACAAAATACCCCGGGTCTTATGTTGAGTTGTTGGGCCTTCACCCAACGACCCGGACTCAACCTAGTTAGAGACAGATCTACGCCCATGACCCATCTAATCGGGTCCAAACTACTTAATTGAGTTTAGAATTATGCAGTCGGGTCGTGGGTTTGAATAAGATCCGGACCCAGTTACATCTTTACTTACCAAGTAAGTAACACTATCAAAAGAAAGAAAGAAATTGTGATGTTTTTGGGTTATGATAGTTGGAGGGGACATTATACGGCCACTAGCATATCTTCCCCGGTGCAAAAAACAAAGACGTCGACCGTCGGGCAGGCACGACATCTATCAGGTTGACTACGTGATCAATCCCGATAGATAATCAGGTAGTATTGCGTCTTAGACTTTGGGCTACCAAGGAATTAGACAAGAACATTTTATTATTTCAGTTATTAAATTTATTCTCCGATTAACCGGATAAGATATTTACGTTATTCGTGTGTGAGCAATTACCCACGTCATGGGGCTGCATGTACGTGGTCGATCTCCTGCTACGTGGGGAGATCGATCCCTATAAATACTGGGAGTAATAGATGACAAGTTACAGTAATCTTTCTTCCTTGGCTTTTCTTCCCGTTCTTCTTCTACTCCGACGAACCCATGCCTCCGTTACGCGCTCCGGTGCGTGACAGGACATCCCTTTATTTGACCATATGGTAAAAATAGCAGTTATTGAGTTGGAGGTGACAGTTGTTGAGTTGTCTACAGAAAAATATATGGAATGCGGGGTCGATATGAGGCTTAAGTGGGTGGGCAGTGCAGAAATAATCTCTCGCTAAAGAATGTCCATGAAAAAATTAGACCGAGAGGCCAGCGGAATCCTTTATCACGGGGTATATGGGCTTGAGGTTTCTAAGATCCCTAAGGTTGAAAATTTCTTTTGGCGGATGAGGTGGGGGAAATTGTCAACACTCGATAAACTCATAATTAGAATACTACAGTCGGACGGGATATGTTACTTCTGTAGAAGAGAAGTTGAATCAATCAATCATATTTTCTACTCATGCTGTTACACCAGAAATATAATCGAAAACTGTCTACTGGCTTTGGGATGATTGTTTCAGCAAAACATCAACTTCAGTTTTATGAATGCTGAAATTGATAAATTAAAAATCAACTCTCTCTTCTGAGGAATTCATTAAACACTTCTATCAGTAGCTATTTGGAGCATATGGAAGGAGCACAATACAAGAAAAACTACACTGACATTTATCTAAATGAAAATATGATTATAAAACAGATCATCCGTACTACAGAATGGGAATTCAAAGAATACCGTTATAAAAAATCACACAAATGCAGGAATGAGACAATGACTTATCAACACTGAGATGTTTTTGTTATGCTAAACATGGAGAAACCTGAAAGAAGCGGAAAAAACCGCAGCTAATCAAAGTTGATTTTTAAATCTATTACAATGTCTTACTATTATTTGATATTTATTTTAACTCTATCTATGTAAAACAAAATTAATTGCTTTTAATTTATGATTATCTTATCAAAAAAAAAAAATCTATTTCACTACCGTGTATGATAAAACTGACATGAATTTTCTTAAATATTTATATTTTAGTTAGCTATAATTGTCTCTCATTTTTAATTATTTAAATCTAATTTACATTCCATTTTCGATGTATTCCAAACGAAGCGTTCAAAATTTCAAATCAATTGCTTTGCTATTTTTCCAAAAATGAGGGAATAATATTTTAGAAGTTGGAAAGTTGTTTTAATAATGTTAGAAAGATCATGACTGTCTTTCACTTTTATTTATTTTAATCAAATTACCCCTTAGCCAAAACCCCTACAACTCAGATTGAAACAACTACATCGCCGGAAAACATGGTACCTACACTGACACTCAACTCCGGTTACTTAATGCCGATACTTGGCATGGGAACCTTTTCCTGCGATTCAATTCCTGAGGACGAACTGGTTGAGATTCTTCTCAATGGTATGAAGCTTGGATACCGACACATCGATACCGCGGCGTGTTATGGGACGGAGAAAGCCGTTAGCAAAGCTGTGTTGAAGGCGGTTGAGCAGAAGATCGTGTCTTCCAGAGAGGAGTTGTTCATCACATCAAAGTTGTGGGGCACTGATGCTCATGATGATCTCATAGTTCCCGCTCTGAAGAAAAGCCTTGAGAATTTGGGGTTGGAGTATCTTGATCTCTATTTGATCCATTGGCCAGTTAGATTGAGGAAGACTGAAAAATATTTTCCCATCGAAAAAGAAGATATCATGGTATTCGATATGAAGTCGACTTGGGCAGGCATGGAAGAGTGCAAAAGGCTTGGTCTCGTCCATTCGATAGGAGTCAGTAACTTCTCTTCCAAGAAGCTTTCAGATTTGGTGGATTTTGCCAAATCCCTCCTGCTATCAACCAGGTACGTAGTTTCATTTTTTTTCTTTCATTCATTCAGTGTTTGATGTGATTTAAATAAACATAAATTGTGATTTATCAGGTAGAAATGAACCCTTTCTGCCAACAGAAGAAGCTGAGAAATTTCTGTAAGGAAAAAGGTATTCTGGTCACTGCATACTCTCCTCTAGGAGCACATGGAAGTGTGTATCAAGGTGTTGACGTTTTGAATCACCCAACACTCAATCAGATCGCACACAGCAACAACAAAACTGCTCCACAGGTAATTTAAGATGGATTGATTAACCGAATAAAGTTTTGGAATGAGGAATCAATGGATCAGACAAAATAAATCTGTTATTATTGGACAGATTTGCCTGAGGTGGTTGTATGAGCAAGGAGTTAGCATTGCGGTGAAAAGCTACAACGAGGGGAGGATGAAGGAAAACCTTCAAATCTTTGATTGGGAATTGAGCGAAGCAGACAGGAGCATGATAGCCAACATTCCACAGAAGAGAGTAACTTGTGGAGAATTTTTTGTGTGTCCAAATGGAGTGTATAAATCTGTTGAACAACTCTGGGATGGAGAGATTTGAAATCATTTTGATCAAATTTGAACTCTGAGAATCTGGGATGTACTATGGCTCTCTATATAATTAATAAGAATAAAGATTGAGAGCAGAACGATTATTTATCTATACCTTTAAATATTTGAGAGTTCTTCCTTGTAGGTTCTGAAGTTTCTTCCAACACTTGCTCCTCAACAGTGCCTTCAATCTGTTCCATATGAGTTCAGGCCTCTTTTGCAATCAGGTGCTTCCCAACTGGAACTCCCTTCGGGTGACTATATATCCTCATACGGGTATAGTAGCGTGCAACAAAAGTTCGGTATTTGACGAATTATTCGGTTCGTTTCGAGTTCAATTCGGGTTCGGTTCGGTTATTAAACGAATTGAACCCGAATCTTGAAATAGATTCATTGGTTGAGTTTCGACGAACGATTGGTTCGTCTAACATTTTTATTATATTTTATTATTTTATATTATATTATATAATTTCTTATTATAAATTTATATTATATATTTCATAACTTATGTATATTTTTACAATTTTTTATTAATATAATATATTAATGTTGGTTTTTAATCAACAAAAAGAAAAGATGTCTAAAGATTGACCCAACAAAAGAAAAGAGACTATAAACAATATTTTTTTTATTGTTTATTTTTCAAAGATAGTCAGATAGACATGTTTATTTATAAGATGATATAAAAAAAAATACAGTATTCGACAAACTATTCGGTTCGGATTCGATTAGGTTCGGTTCGGTTATTAAACGAACCGAACCCAAATCTAAGAGTAGGTTCGTTTATTTAAACGAACCAAACCAAATACTTAGGTATTCAGTTTGGTAGGCTCGAGTTGCAACCCTAGCCGTTGCTGGTCTTTACTACTACTAATCTTGACCGTCGGACACCAGGGTATCCTGTGTTAATTTCTCCGAAGAGTTTGAAAATTTGGTCTTGCAGTTGCTTCTAGCTCTTCTACAAGCTAGTTATAGGCAGAAGGAGTTGTTCTTCTACTCTATTGTAATTAACTAGATCTTAATGTTTGGTTAATCGATCATTTAAATGATAATCGAAACCCTAAGTTTATTTTCTAATATGAATTTGTATTTTAGTTAGTTGATATTTTAATCCATCAATAATTTAAGATAATAATTTTTATATGCATCGAAAACTTATTTTTACAATTTCCTCCTTTATAGATAAGTAAGATAACATATTATAGGAAATACAGCCTATTGTATTAATATTGTGATTAATGTTAACGTGATTACTATAAAGATAAAGGAACATATTGTAATATTATTAGTAATGTTAACGTGATTACTATAAATATTGTTTTTTCTAATCCAATAATTAACAATGTTGTCTTACATTCATATTTAATTATTTATAACATTAATTTGATTTTATTAGTTAGTTAGTTATTTAACTATTGTAACTACTCTATACCAAAATTATTTTGACTGGAGTTGGCCACCACGTGGCAGAATAACTGGTGTTCAATATAATACATATAAATAAGTAAAAAATGCTGGGTTTTTTGTTATAAATGAAATAATAGTAGAAGAAGAAAAACAAGTTTTTGTTAAATTGAAATATGAATGAATGATTTTTGGGTATGTAATAAATAATTAACCAGAATTAGTAAGTAATTAGTATCATTATTATGTAGAATTACGTGGGTAAAATAATGGAGGTGTTAGTGATTTAGTGGAGTACGTGTGAATGGAATTATATATGGTTTAGTGGGGTTACGTGTTATATGTAACTTCTGGGGAGTGGAAAAGCAACTTTAAGTTTGATGATTAAACCTGAAATATCATTAAAAAAATTACCGTCTAATTAACCTAAATCACACGTTAATTCCAATAGTAATAAGTAAAATAAATTCACACATTCAAACAGTGATTTTTTCTAAATTGGTACGTATTTTACTATAACAATTTACACATAAATAATTTTGTCCTGTATTTGGGATCTTTTGATATATGGAATTGGTTTGAGTTGATTGTAATTTGTAAAGCCGTAAAGGGGAGGGGGAGAGGATCTCAGCTTCCATTTATAAATTTCTTGATGACGACGTTGAATTGCAGAAGAGACAGCAATCCAGCATAATCTTTCCGATGATGCTTCCATTTTCGACCTTGAGTTTCTTAGATTGATGGTTCCAAAGATGCAGTGCGAAGCTTTGCTTCTGAATTCGCAGCAGTTGAGAGGTGACCCATTTCGAATGTGGAATTCCTACAGGAGCCCTGAAATATCCCGAAATACGACTCCAGTCCACCGGATAAAACGCCCAAGTTGGTAAAACCTTGAAATCATACCCCGGTTTGCCTTTAAATCTCACCACAACTCTCGAAACCATGTACGGACCATTAAATCCCCACCTGCTTCCGTCGAATCTCTGCGTGAAATCCTCGATGAATCTGCAAAGAAGAGGATGATTTTTATCGAACACCATAATTGCGTTGTTCAGTCGCGTCCAATTCCCTGTTACGGGATCAGAGGTTTGAGCTCCGATTACGTTTTGCAATCTGTCAAAGCTCTTGAGGATGATGACGTCGGTGTCGATGTATATACCTCCGTATTTGTAGAGTACGGCAAGTCGAAGTAGATTGGAGAGGTTTTGGCCAAGCGAGATTTCACCAGGGTTGATCTCACCGTTTCTTAATCGGGAAAACCACAGCTCTGCTGCTGTGTTCTTGAACATGTATTCGTAGTCTGGGGAAAAGGCGGATACGCGATAACCTTTTTCAGCGAATGGGTGGAGAAGCTTAGTCCCGGCGACGGAGTCCATGGAGTTGGATAGAATGATCAAACAAGCATCGGGATGAAATTTGAATAAACTCTCCACAGCTATCATCTCTCTCTGACCAAAAGATTCCAGAGATGATATCCATGTCATGAAGAACCGACTCTCGCAGCGATATTTCGAGGAAGCATTCCGACCATTAGGTCCACCACCTTGAAAGAAATCATTGGCTTTGGTAGAGAACAGCCTTGACCTGGTATTGGAGTGAAGAGCCTTGAGTATAATCTCTACTTGCCTCTTGTATCTTTGCTTCTTCTGCTTAAACAGACTCGCCGGGGATGACGCCGTCGATACCAATACGGGCACCGACACCGACCCATTAGTGTTTTCCACCGAATTAAATTGGGTGGGATCAGAACTAGGAATTTCTCTCTCGACGGTGAGGATTTGTGATCTGGACAAAGTTTCTCTAAAGGGAAGAGGGTGGTGATCAGGGAGCATGTCTGGTTTCGTGGTGAAGTCCAGGAACCCATTTCCAGCAATGATTTGTAGAATGATAAAAGCAAATAGAAAGCTGGGTAAGAAGAAGATGAAGATAGGCCTAACAGCTCTCCTGATCCTTGGTGTTGCACCCAAACTATCCATATATCTCATGTTTCTCTTCCGGTCATCTAACTCCTACCAAAGACCGGAAGAAGAAGAAGATAGATAGATAGATAGATAGATAGATAGATATATAGATGATAGATAGATAAATGAAGGAAGGAAGAGAGATCGCCGGAAAGGAAATAGAGAAAAAAGATGGATCGTATGGAGCCGAGGAGGATGACGGAAAACGACTCTGTGTGGCGACCAAAGAAGAGAAAATGGTAACGGAAGTGTCACCTGTCGATTTGAATGTTTATTTTTTTGGCGTGTTTTTAGAGGTTTGATTCCCGGCATGACTTCTTTACTTAACTAGAGCTCATACCAAACTAACCAGGGTTTAAAAACATCACTTTTAATTGTTAGTTATTTGAAGTTTTCAACCAACAAACAACAATTGATCATTAATTAGTTAACGACCACACCAATAAATAGTTAATCATGATTTAATTTATTATGGAACTGTAGAATTACTATATAAAAGAATGGGATCAAGATTTATAGAGATTAAGAAAGTCAAATTTTATTAAAATTCGAAAATGTAAAAAAATAAAAAATCTTTGTATTAAATTTTCAATTCTCCGTTTTAAGATAATAATGATTTATATATTGTTGAACATTTGACAGATGACAGATTTTTTTTTGTGAACAACACTTGACAGTTGACCATTAAAAAAATTAATGCAGAAAATAGCCCCGCATTAAACAAAATAAGTTAACCCTTTTACATAAAAGTCATCGATCTGAGTCATCTGACCTTCTCCAATTATGAATGAGCATGGGTCGCTCGGATGAAGCCTTCTATTAAAACCGGACTTAGCTGTTAGGTTAAAAAATCTGAACTTTTAAATAATCTTTATAAATATTAAATATATAAGAAAAATCTTAAATTAAATATTTTAAAAAGAATCCTATAATTTTTATATAATTTTCAAAATATCCTATAATTTTTTTAATTACATTAAAATAGATAATAATCCTTAAATAAGATAATAAATTAAAAAAAACCAATTACAAAATATCAAAATAATCAATTAAAAATAAGTTAACAATACAAATGTCAAATAGGATAAAGTTTAAAATTGGCTACTAAATGTCCAAGTCCTTAAAATCTAAAATGTCTAAATAAAATAAAAAATTATCAAATAATAATTATTATATTTATAAGGTCTTTTTATAAATTTTGTTGGTTTCCAATGAATTGTGTTAGGTTTGGGTTAAATCTAATTGCGATCAAAAAAAGGTTTTTGAAATCAAAATTCCTTTAAAAAATTAACAATAGACTATCAAAAAGAATTAATGACCTTACACATAATTTTAAAATACCAATACTCTTTTTTATTTATATCCGAATTCAAAACCTA
Organism: Zostera marina; assembly: GCA_001185155.1. Lineage (NCBI taxonomy): Eukaryota > Viridiplantae > Streptophyta > Magnoliopsida > Alismatales > Zosteraceae > Zostera > Zostera marina. Next base: position 576,935 of record LFYR01001258.1, read on the forward strand.
ATTTTTATATTTTTCCATTTAAGATTATATTTTACATTTACTCTTAAGTCTTATCAATAAATTTAAATAGGATCATAATTCAATAATATAAAAATTATATAACTCAATTCATAAATAAATTACTATATTTCAATAATCTAAAAAATTCTCCAACACTCGATGATATATTTCAATAATATTTTTTATTAATACTATATTATTATATAATATTTATATAAAAAATTAGTATATTTTTATAATCTTTTAAATTTTTTAAATCAAAATATATATATAGGAGTAAATATAACTTAAATTTTATCTATTTTATATTTATAAATTATAATGTGTCTACTGTCGTGGGGTGAGAACGATGGAGATCAAGGCAGAAAATTTGAAAATCTTTTCAACTCAGTTCTCTCAGTCATTTTTCGGGATAGAAAAGATTTTTTTTTTTTTCGATCTTTATCCTGTCCCATACTTTGCCTTGGTCCTCCAGTCCCGTCCTTGTCATATTTTTCGAACCCGGTGAACAAGGTAGTCCCGTCTGGTCTCCCTCCTGTTTTGCCATAGTCCTTACTTACTCTTTTGATCATTTTTAAAGTAATTAAAAATATCAATTGTGTTTGAAGAGCAAAAATCCCCATCAAACCTCTTAAATGTAGATCGGATGTCATTAAATATATTTTTTCCAAAGTAATTAGTACGTGATGAAAATTCATAATATTTTATTCGGTTTCCCGTTACACCTTCTTCGGTCATACGTATAATATTTAGCTATAAAATTAATTTGACGTTGAATGTTTAATTTTTTTCGGCGAATGTAGGGGTGCTTGGGTAGATATACGTATTAATATAATAATATATTTTATTTTTATAATATAATAATATAAAATATTACTAGATATTTTTAAAATATAACTAGATATTTTATTTATAAATCATTATCCTATTAATAATTAATTTATTAGCATAATTTACCCTAATATATCCACACCATTCATTTAATTTTTTACTTCTTTTTCTTTATTTTACGTGATTTCGTGACCATAGATTCATACAAAGAAAAAGAATAAAATTATTTTTTATCTATATTTTTTGTTGTAAAATTTGTTATTAATTTAGAACTTTTTTTTACATTGATAATCAATGGATAAATTTGTGATCAAAAAAACCTAGAATAAATCAACCAATTTCAACTCCATCATCCAATCTATTACCATCTAGAGAGCTACTCGATGTAAGCAAATTACCTTTCTATCCGGGATTGCAAAAGAAGATAAATGACTACCATCCAAATGACCAGGATCAAATAAAAAGATATTATTTACAAAATAAACTTTGTCAACCACGCCAAAATGAATTTTCATTGAAGATCGATGATTAAAATCAATTTAAAAGATTTTGTGTATTGTGGTTTGACAAATATGAATCATGAATTGAATATAGTATTTTAAAAGATGTTGTTTTCTGTTTATGTTGTTATTTACTCTCGGAAACAAATGTCCTTATAACTTAATTGATTTTTTTTTTAATCATTGATTTTGTTTTTTCCTTTTGGATTGCTCATGTTCTGCAATTTCATTATAACTAAATGTAAAATGTTATGAATTTTATCATATAATAATTATTTTGTAGGAAGGGTATATTAGGAAAAAAGAAATTAATAACGTTTAATCCATATTTAGCAAGTTTGGTGGATATTTTTACTCATCCTTATTAAAAACTATAAAACACTGCAATTGGATGTATGTCATGTATGATTTGATCGGCATTTGTCAATTTTAGCATTAAAATAGAATCACGTCTACACTCTCTGATTGGTGTTATTTTTGAATTGACATATATTTTTTATATCTGATTTTTATAGACAGGTGGAGGGGGGTCAGGCATGTTCAAATTATTAATGTTGTACTGTTGAGAAAGTAATCAAAGAAAATCTGCATGTAAATCAACTATTCAATATTTCAACATATATATCGATATCATTACTTCATTAGTGGCCCTAAGTCCAACTGTCCGACCGTCATTTAACCATTAAAGCTCAGAAATCTTATTATTTTATAAATATTATATAGTTAGCCAAATTAATTGTAAAATATACTTCGAAAATCCACTTTTACCGATGCTCTTCAATATATTTATAGAGAACCTTTCGTTATGGGAATTAGATACCTTCGTTATGGGAGGAGCGATCTCTCCAACATACTTCATTTTCGCTGACGATGTGATATGCTTTGTAAAGGCTAATCTTAAATCTCTGAGGGCAATATTAAGACAGGCAGTATTGGAGGACTTTACAAAAAATTCAGGACTGGAAATTAATTTTTCCAAGAGTTCGTTGATATTCTCCGATTCATGTGATCAGATCAAGGATGACCTGCTGCAGTTGATGGGGTTCCAGAAAAGCCTTTTATCGCTTAAATATCTAAAGGTATGACATGGAGAATAATGATTATGGCTAAGGAGGACGGGTCTAGGCTTGGCGGATCCGGTTCTACTCGCAAGAGTTGCTAGGGTCAAATGAGCATATAGAATTTGGAATGGGAGTTCTCCATGAGCGGTTTGGATGTGGGCACGCTATTCCAAAGGGAGAGAGTTGACGGAAATCCAAATCCACCCCAAAGATTCCCCGATCTGATCTAGCATTCTTAGGGCCAAAGAGGATATCAAATTATGTTATTCTGCAGGACTGGATTGCTCAGTCAGCGGTAGTATAAAATCAAGCCTTATAAGAGCAAAATTATCACCGACAGCTGTCTCTGATCCTCTGACCGTAGGAGTGTGGACATGCCGTACCTCAAAGATGGTCTTCTGTTTATGGAGATATATTGAGATGGGGTAAGCTAAGAACATTCGATAAATTGAAGAATTGGGGGATAGTGGTTCCAACAAAGTGTGTCCTTTGTGATACAGTTGAGGAAACGACAGTCCATCTATTCTTCAATTGCGACTTCAGCTAGACTCTTTGGAACGAATTTACAAGTTTGACAGACTATGCTTTATGGAAGATTATGGGTATCACAGAGATAAAACAAGGAGATATAAGGGTGGGTGATATCATGGAAGGGATATCCAAATTCAGGAAGTCAGCACCATGCTGGGGACTACATTGGAATGCACTTGCAATATTTATATGGCATCTTTGGAGGGAGAGAAATCTACGACACAATGAGGGGCTCTTTCGGCCGGTTAAAGTCGTTGGAAGGGATTTCATACGAGATTTGACTATCATCTATGACTACCGCCTATTTAAAAAAGCGCAGAGGTTAAGTTTGGAAGATACAGCTATCAGAAGGTGGGAGGAAGCCTCGTTATTGGTTATTTACCTACAAGCTGAGGATTAACAAGCTATACTTATTCCACAAATCCTATCGTACTTTTAGTTGTTTACTTAATTGTCTTTTTTTTTCATTGTAGTTTGTAATATTTTTATTTTTAATAAAAATGACCTTTTAAAAAATAATTGTAAAATAGAATTCAAGTTGGAGTTATGCAATTATATATGCTATCTTTCAGCATTAGCAATTATGCAATTATTATTATTTTTTTTAAAAGTATGCAATTATTTATGTTAACTGACTAGTTAAATTATTCTCCTTTTGTTAATTATGTCGTTTTGTGTAGACTGCATTGTAGTGTACATTATTGCTTGTAGCTTTGTTTATCTTGATGATTATAATAATCGATTTTTTTGATAACCATTTAAAATGCCAAATTAAGATAAGATTCAACAAATTATTTTAATATTAATACGTACTAATCCCAGAATCACACGCAAATGATCGAGGACTCTATCGATCACCAACCATATACGTACAGACACTACAGTTCAATTATAATTAGCTACAAACCTACTAGACTTAGAGTTCGATGATTGTTATTTAAGGATCATTATGGAACTGTCCTGACCCGCCGGATCCACCCCGTTGGGAAAATATCAAGGTACTATAGACCCGTTTGCTTGGTGTAAATGAGGAATTTCTATTCTGTCCCTGTTATCAGATTCTTCGTCTCTTCCGATCCTACCCGTACTCACCCCTATTTTGTTTGGATATATTTGTACAACAAAGAAGTAAAAAACAAAAGTCTAAAATAATAGCATACACTAGCCATTGTTTATTTGTCACTCACTAGTCACTAATAATATCATTAGATATAAGACCAAACTGTCATGTTTGTCATAATCGAAGCTTACAAAATATATTTTTTTTATTTTTTTGAAACTTTCGATTTTCAACTACTATTTATTATTTAATATTCATATAAGATAATTTTGCTTTCGATTAATTAAAAAAAGATTTGACAGGGAGAAAAGCAATTGCAACAATCATCACATAATTCGAGATAACGATTTAAGGTTCAAGTCTGGAGTCTCAATTTTTATTTTACAAAGAGAAAGAGCAATTCCCAAAGTATCATTAGCCAGACCGATTCGACGAGCTCTTCGCTGGACCTAACCCAATGGGATCGGAGTCAACAATTAAGATTACATCCATGTTTGTCTGATCCCAATCATTGGACATAGAAAGAGGGAGTCGATGGTTTATCATTTTTGTGTAATAATTTTTGAAAATGTAGTTTATCATGTGCTCTCCTAATTTAAAAAGAAGAGAGCAAGAAATGTTGTATACTCCCGCCTTCTTATTGGGCCGACCCATGATGTTGAGTTGATATAATGATATCTTGATAAATCAACAGGTCCGATCACCTATATTTAGTAAGATTGGCAACAACTCTAGGGATTTCCTTACCATTTATAGCGATCTGATTGTCGTTCACAAAGATCCGCGTCACTCACTAGTCAAGTTTCGCCCTCGGCTCTTTCTGTTTCGCCGTCGATCGCCTACACCATATCTTTCACTTGCTTACGTTCTTCTCTGTTCATTTCTTGCCACTGATTGGTTTCATCTTCTATTGCTTGCAAGCCTCGTCTGGTGTCCGTAACTATCGCCTCACGCCTTATGTAAGTTAATTCTCTTAAGATTCAGTGATATGTAAGTGGCACTTCCTCATTTGTTGATTAAACATCATTCGGTACCAGATATTTGTTATCTGTCATTTCATGGCACACTGATTTCTGATGTAATAAAAATTGTGTACATAGTGAGAGTTTTTAAATCGGGTCGATCAAAATCTGAGATAAAATATTGAACTGGAGCCCAATCCAGTTTAGGTGTCGGGTTTGTTCGGGTACGGGTTTAATAAATTATTTGACTATTTTGCATTAAAAAAATAATTTGAAAATTATAATTAAATAATTTTTAAATTTTATAAAAATCAAATAATATGTATGTGAAGATGGAGAGTTTGTGAAGATGAAGAGGTTCGACGACGGTGAGGAGAAAGCCGACGACAACGAAGAGAGGGAAAATAAAAGCGAAAGAGAAGAGGAAAATAAAATTAGAGTTTAAATTTTAGAATATAAAATTAACTAATTAAGGTTTATAAAAGATGAGAAATTTATAATTATGTAAATTAAATTTTTTATAAAGTATTTTATATAAAATTATATTAATTATTTATATTTTAATGATTTTAATGATTTTTCTATATATTTTTTCGGATTTCGTGTGACTCGAGTTTGGTTTTGGTAAAACCCGAATTCGACCTGAAAAATCGGATAAAAAATACTCGGTTTCGAGTCGCTCGCATCAGGTTTCATGGTCGAAAATATCAGACATGTTCGGGTTTGACCTGACACACGCCCACCCCTAATCATAGCAATTAAACTCAAGTTCAAACAAAAAAAAACCATGAAATTGAAAACAATCACCGACTTTACAACAAATAAGCAAATGAATACAATATTTACCATAGTTAAATAATAACTATTTTTGTATATTATCATAATGTTAATTTTATATAATGTTATTACTATATAACATTATTATTATTATATAACTAACGTTATTTTTATATTGGGTTTTTGAATTTTGATCTATACAAAGACCAACAACTTATCTTTTCATTTATCGAAAACCAATATATTTTCCAATCTCAATCAATGCACAATACATAAGCGTATATACATACAAATTCCAATCCCCATCAGTCCAACAGCACACGAACAAAACAATAAGTAGACAGGCAATCATACACACACTAATAAATAAATTGATTAAATAAAAGTCTTTCTGGTTGTTGTGTTTTTATCGATCTTCAATTCCTATCCCCGAAAACAAAAGCATGATTTCTTTGGTTCCAATCCGGAGATGCGGTACTTTGCAGCTGATTCGTCGACCTTGACGACTGCTTCACCACGTTTAGCCTCCACCATCGTCTTCTTCTCCGCCGCTTCTTTGTGGATCATGGCTATCTTGTTCTTCATTTTCTCAGCGTACTCCGCTTTTTTCTTTTCTAAATCCTCCTGAGAAAAAATACAAATCGTTCGTTGACTGTGGAATTAGCTACCATGAGAATTGAGAGCTAGCACTAGCAGAGAAGAATAAATATATTACACACAAACGACATACCTCAACTTTATTCAATTTAGCTTCCAAATCTGATTTTTTTGTGTTCTCCCAAGAACAGATGGTTGAAACTTCCTTAATAGACCTGTCGATTGATTGATTGATTGAGATGAAAATATGATATAGGATAATAATCCTTAAGCTACGGTCGTCGATCTGTCTTACTTGTTTTCAATTTTGGTTTTCTCGTTATCTTCCCATGCCTTCACTAGTGACAGTCTCTTCTCAGTTTCAACTCTTTCAAGAGCCGCATCTGCAACCAATTCATAAAACACGGTAATTGATTGATTTAATTCATTCCCATGCCTTCACTAGTGACAGTCTGTGTTGAATTCGTAGAATAATTGGACAGATTTGTGTTTGAATTATTAACCATACCTCTGTGACTGGATCCGTCCACATGTTTCTTCTTCTCATCCTTTTTAGGTTCATCGAACTCTGCATCACGTATTTATATATTGTTCAGATGTATAAAAAAATAGAATTTTATCAACGTAGATGGAGACATGGATTCACATACTCTCTGCAACGACCAAAGCTTTGGAGTTATCCGGCTTGTCTTCGGGAGCAGGATGTGGAACCACGACCTTTTCCTCCACTTTCTCCACAGTTTCAGGAACTTTGGTTGTCGCAGGAACTGGATCTGGAGTCTTAACTGGAGCCTGAACTGGTTCCTTCTTATCTTCTCCTTCTCCCATCTTTGCTTGAGGTGATGTTTTTTTGTTTCCCTGTTCTTGTAATCTCAAAGGTTTAAATAACAGCACATACACCAACCACATCCACATCCACCAAAATTTAATTACAATACAGTGTAATTGTAAATTGAATGGAAAACTCTTTTTTTCCCCACACATGCTCGACACATGGAAATAATGCTGTGCTTGTGTGTTTTAATTTTTCTAATTATTGATTTTAAATAGAGGCCGCGTTTTCTTGCGAGATATCTATAGATACATCATATCTCAAGATTAAACCAGTAAAACAGCCACATACAGAGTTACAGGTCACTATGTGTTTCTTCCTTCAGTTCCTTGTCGTGATCTCTTCTGTCGACGAAAACAAAGAAAGTAGGGAAAACGTTCATGGATGGATATTGTCTCGGATTAGCTGGGTAATTGAATTAGAAGAACAGGTCCGAAATATGACAGCGTTGGGTTGAATTGTTGGTTTATGAGCTGGCTTGGGTCTACGAATGAAGGGTCCTACGCAAGCATATTGGAGCTGTACAAATTACAGTAGGAAAAGTTGAAACTGCCTAGTCTATTTGCATACATCTCTTTCGTATTTGATAGGATTGTGTGTGCTGGCTGTTTCGTTTCGTGCCAGCACAGATCCTCTGTCGGCAGCTGCAATTTTTATTTTACTAATAGAGAGGAGAGAGGACCCTATGGATTTAGCTAGGTCTAGGTGCCTAGTTTTTTTTAAGGAAAATTGTCAAATATACCCACCTAGGTTTGGTATGGAGTTAAAAATAACTACTTATATTTTTTTAACCATTTTACCCTTATAATTAATTCAAATTTTCAAAGATCCATTGTCATTAAAAGAAAACGGACAGATTTTTTGGAGAACAAAACAACCTATCGTCCATCCCCCCCTCCCTCCTCCAACCCAACCCATACCTCTAAGGCTCTAACCCTGGCCAAGCTCAGTTTGGAAACAGGACACTGCAAGGTGTTTATGGAATTGGAGGATGTTGGATGAACGCTAGATCTGTCATCTCTGTCTTCATTCGACGAAATGTGCAGTAAACTCGCGGACATGTTCGACATTAAGAAATCCGACATGAAGGCCGATCATGTCCACTACCGAGATTAGTAGAAAAAGTAATAACTAGATGCACATGCACATTTGATCCAACTGAACAATCCAGCAAAACTTTATTATCACTCTCCCCTACGGCCCTACTACTACCGGCTCAGTTAAGCTCTGGCAAAAAATAACGGGTTTTGTCATGTCAACGGTTATTAACTAATGAGGGGTAAATTAAAAAAAATTACTTCTCAACAAGTCCTAACCACCTAAGACCTAGGTTTGATGGTTAATTTTGACCACCAAACCTGAATAGTTTTAACAGTTACCCTTTTTTTAATGGATAAATCGATCGACATCACAGATTCAATGTCCAAAAGTTGGATGACAATAATGGTTTATTGGACAGATATACAGAGATCCGTTTAACATTAAATGATATTGATTTACATTGATCCGTTTTGAATCCTTACGTCTGTCTCTATGTAATCTGTATATATCTATCCTTAGTCATTAATTACTATTTTTCATATTTAATTTCAATTCATTTTCAAATCATCATCATATCATTATCATTTATCAGTATATATCACAATCAAATAAAATTGGATAATAATATATTTTTATTTATTATAAATAGCACCTACTACATTTTTAGTTTCAGTTGATCCCCTGTTTTCCATCATCATTGGTGTAGTTATATTACTTATATGTATAGTCAAAAATTCAATTGAGATATCAAAAGATTTTTAATTCAAAAGATATTTTAAATTCATCATTGGTGTAATGTTTTTGCACTTATCAAATCATGATTTATGACATATTGATATTTATCAAAAGATTCTAAAACTAGACTAGATTCCTGATTTGAGTGGGTATATCCAGAAATTTTAGAAATAAAAAAGAAAGAGACCCGGGGATCTGGGCTTTAATTGGTTCGGTTCTAGATCATATTTAGTTCTACTTAAATGATTATATATTAGAGGGGAAAAAAAACTTTAGTCTGTTTTCATTTGGAGAAATTTAATGTTATTAGTTCTATTTTGTTTTTGTTTTTACATTTTCAGTAACTAAAATATGTGCATTTTTTGAAAAATAAATTTATGCATATTTTTATTTGTTATTTTTGCTCAAAACTATATCATAATTTCGATTGTTTAATTATCGAATTATTTATAATTTCATTCCAAATCAATTTCTGTTTACTGTTTATCATTTTTTTTATTTGTTTACAGTGTCGTCAATTATAATTGATTTTAATTTTGAATTTTTTTTAAAAATGATGTGACTAAATTAGAAAATAATTGATAGAAAAGTGTAACAACTTGTCTTACAAATCCTAATATTCATCAAAGGGTCACCACTCACCACAGTCGATTTGAAAATAGACGACCGAGATTGAACACTTAAAAAAAGACTAAACCTTTTTTTAAATTTTCCTCATAAGAAATATTTCATATATACCCTTACAATAAACAGTTCTAAACCAGGCCTGTGTCATTTACAATCTACAACAGTACTACTGAATCCTAATTGAAAATTTTAAAAGAAATTTCAAATATTAAATTTTAAAGACTTTAAAATTTAAATCTTTGTTTCAGACTCCCTTATGTCATGTTGCTTTTATTTCTTTTAAATGTAGTAGATATGTATGTGTTTTAGTTACGTCGCCAAATTGTCAATTACTTTTTCACATGCATCATGTATTCATATGAATTTCATGAGCATGGTATTATTTTAATTTTTATAGCAATGAAATCGTATTAATTAATTATGGTAGGTCGTATTTTAAATGTTAGCGTGCACTTCAAATTGTGTCTATTGATATTTAATCCAATGACTAAAATAATATACTGTATAAGATACCAATATATGTACGACGTAAAATAATGTAATGCAAAAGATACTAACAAATGTACGACGATCTAATGGAAATGATTAATTTGACATATTTTGACATTAATTAATGTATGACTAATTAATTACTCTAATTAATTAATGCACGACTACCTATCTACCCTTTCACATTTTTTAAAGTTGTGACTCTGTAAGCAAACATTTATAGAAGGTTATATGTGACTTCTTTTTCATTAACCCAATCATCCACAGAAATAGGTTTTTTGAAATAGTTATTCTAGGGGGGGTTACAAAGTATTTAAAACACAATATAAGACAAATGGACCGTTAATTGTGATCTAAAAATGAACCATCAACAACCAATAATCACTAATCATGGGTTCCAATCGCTAATACAGACCAATAAAGAACTTGAGCTTCATTCAACCTACACTCATCAACAACCAACCCCATGCGAGAATTGAAGAATCACAACTGGAGGAGGTTACGAAGAAATTTACAATTTTACCGAGGGTGATAGGAATAAATCCTTCGCTTGCCAAATTGAAGGATTTCATAACAAAGAAGTGGAGACTGAAAGAGACTAGAGATTACAAAGTGGTGATACTGGAAGGGGTCGGGTTTAAAGTTACGGTTCAGAATGAAAGAGAATTTGAGAAAGTTCTTAGAGAGGAATGGCTCTGGATGGAATCGGAGATTGTGTTGGCACAAGAATGGAAACCATCACTGGATTTCAGGACCAAGGTTTTATCGACGATCCCAATTTGGGTCACTCTACCTGCGCTGAATGAGAAATTCTGGAACGCGGGAATCATCGCTAGAATTGTTAACACCCTAGGCACATCTCTAAATGACAGATTTGCGATCAAAGATGATCAGACGATTGTCCAGATAGTGGTGGTGGTGGATGCTGCCTTTAAATTTCCCGGAAGTACGAAAATAATAATAGATGGGCAGCACGGTCAAATGACGGAGGAAATTGCAACGAGATATCTATCCGTTCCCCCTTCGTGCAAATGGTGTGAGGGATACAGACATACAACTGAAGCTTGTTTCTGAACATCCTTGACAGTCAGAAGTTTCAATCAAAAGGCAACGGCTAGACGGGTTTGTATAAGCCTTGATAATACTAAAGCATTTGATTCAATTAGCTGGGAAGCGATTCGTATTACTCTGGTCAGTATGGGATTCTCAGGGGCATTGGTCAGACTCATCACTCAGTGTATCTCGACCGCGACCTTTTCCATCCTCATAGAGGGAGAGCCTTCAGCTCAATTTGGCAGTGGAAGAGGACTTCGGCAAGGGGATCCACTTTCACTGATCCTCTTCAATTTAGTTATGGATAATCTTTCGCAGTCAATGCATCTTGTCGAAAAATGTGGAGAATTGGATACCTTCGTTATGGGGGGAGCGATCTCCCCAACACACCTCATTTTCGTCGACGATGTGCTATGCTTTGCAAAGGCTAATCCTAAATCTCTGAGGGCAATTAAGGCAGTTCTGGATGACTTTACAAAAAATTCAGGACTGAAAATTAATTGTTCCAAGAGTTCGATGATATTCTCCAATTCATGTGATCAGATCAAGGATGACCTACTGCAGTTGATGGGGTTCCAGGAAAGCTTTTTATCGCTTAAATATCTAGATGTGCCTTTAGTTGGGAGGGATATCAAAGGAGCGGACTGTGCCCCGCTAATTGATCAATTAAATTTTTATCTTCAAAACTGAAAAAACAGAGCACTGTCATATGGAGGAAAAGTTCAACTTGCAAATTGAGTTTTAGCAGGGAAGCTACAATATTAGTTTCAATGTCTCAAAATTCCCATGACGGTTATCAAAAAAGCGCGACAAATCATTTATCGGTTTATATGGGAAGATTCTAAAGGTATGACATGGAGCAGAATGGTTATGGCTAAGGAAGACGGGGGTCTAAGCTTGGCGGATCCGATGTTACTCGCAAGAGTTGCTAGGGTCAAATGGTCATATAGAATCTAGAATGGGAGTTCTCCGTGGGCGGTTTGGATGCGAGCACGCTACTCCAAAGAGAGAGAGTTGATGGAAATCCAAACCCATCCCAAAGATTCTCCGATCTGGTTTAGCATTATGAGAGTCAAAGATGATATCAAATTATGCTATTCTGCAGGGCTGGATCGCTCAGTCAGCGGAAGTATAAAATCAATCCTTATAAGAGCAAAATTATCACCGACAGCCGTTTCTGATCCTCTGGTTGTAGGAGTGTGGACATGCCGTACCTCAAAGATGACCTTCAGCTTATGGAAATATATTGAGATGGGGTAAACTAAGAACATTTGATAAATTGAAGAATTGAGGGATAGTGGTACCAGCAAAGTGTGTCTTTTGTGATGCAGTTGAAGAAACGACAACCCATCTATTCTTCAATTACGACTTCAGGTAGACTCTTTGGAACAAATTTACAAGTTTGACAGATTATGCTTTATGAAAGACTATGAGTATCACAGTGATAAAACAAAGAGATATAAGGGTGGGTGATATCATGGAAGGAATATCCAAATTCAGGAAGCAGCACCATGCTGGGGACTACATTGAAATGCACTTGTAATATTTATATGACATTTTTGGAAGGAGAGGAACCTACGACACAAGGAGGGGCTCTCTCGGCCGGTTAAAGTCGTCGCAAGGGATTCCATACGAGACTGACTATCATCTATGACTACCGCCTATTCAATATTCGACAATTTCCAACATTCAATCATTTTAATTTCTTATCTTCATATAAATGGTCAATACATGGGATGGTGTGTTTGAATTATACGATTCTTTTCTTAGCTTTAGTTTAATTTTAATTTTCTAACCAAATAACCATGTCCGATTGATTGTTCGAACATCCACAGTTCCACATCTATTATAACTTAAGCATAAATTATGACGTATGTGATGATATCATCATGATTCATGACCTGCAATTTAAATATTCGATAATAAAAAGAAAGAAAAATAAAATGGAATTTCATGGTCGACTGTCAGTGTTCACACGGTCACACCAACAACGCACGGACGGACCCAATACGAACACGAGTCTCGAATCTTCTTTCTCGATAAAACAATTTATACGTGTTAAAGACGCGTAGGTCTGTCTCTTCGAACCGCCTCTCTCTTGCTCGCTTGGTTTTTATTCTTCTATTAAATACTTCCGACTGTCTTCTTTCATTCTCTGTAACTTTTTCTGACTTTCTTCCCCCCAATTTCTGGTGATGGCCGTCAAGTCCGTTCACGATTTCACCGTAAAGGTTTGTTCGATTGCATGGTTGATTATCCAGTTTGGGATTTTTTTCTCGTCTATTGGGGTTTCTGTATTTTGATTTTGGATTTAGGATTAGATATTGGTAATTGACTGATTGTCTGTCTAATAATTACGGTTTTTAAATCGTAGAATGCCAAAGGAGAAGATGTCGATCTTAGCATCTACAAAGGAAAAACTTTGCTCATCGTCAATGTTGCTTCTCAATGGTTGTATCTAGCTAGCTATCGTCGTATTTAATTCTTCCATAAATTCTCTCTCTGTTTTCTTCCGTTAGTTTTGCTTACCGCATTCCGTTATTTCATTACTTACAGTGGACTCACCAACTCCAACTATACCGAACTCAGCAAGCTCTACGAGAACTACAAAGAAAAAGGTAATCGTGTACTTGTAATATGTAATAAGATTTCATATATTTTATTTTTATACATCTTATATTCATCATTCATTTTATTATTGCAACCAGATTTTGAGATCCTGGCCTTTCCTTGCAATCAGTTTGGAGGGCAGGAGCCTGGAGATAACGAACAGATTGTGGAATTTGCTTGCACACGCTTCAAGGCTGAATACCCAATCTTTGATAAGGTTATATATATTTACATATGTATTTGGAGAATTAATTTATCGATCAATTCGGATTTTATGTCTCACTGCATGTTTCGTTAGATTGATGTGAATGGAAACAATGCTGCGCCTTTGTATAAATTCTTAAAATCTAGCAAAGGTGGATTCTTAGGAAGCAGCATCAAGTGGAACTTCTCAAAGTTCATGGTAGACAAGGATGGAAATGTTGTGGATCGTTATGCTCCAACCACGTCTCCGATGAGCATTGAGGTGAATTTTTTTCTTCCCAACAAGGCAACAAACAATCAATGATTCGTATTTCGCACTCGATTCTTTTGTTTATATGAAATAATAATATTTTCTGAAACTTATACCTGCAGAAGGATTTGAAGAAACTGCTGGGTGTGTCCTAAATCTAAGGATCTGCTGTTGTCTCGAATTATGATATGCATGCTGACTGCTAATATGTACTTACAGTAGATGTTCATCATGCTTCTTGAGATGTTATCTATTTGTTTTTTATCCTATTTAATATATACTTAAAGAGTTAGACTCTGTCTGGTCTGTCTGTTTTTAATCTTTATGTTTGATAATAATAAATAAATAAATAAAAATTGTATTAGTATTACTATTTATTTATCATTCATTAGTTTATGTGGATGTTGAAAATTGAAATAATCATAGAATGCCAATAACCTTCCAATCCTGAAAGGATAATATCTATTCAGTCTTAGCATGTTCCAAAGAATTTGAGAGGGCTAAGAGGTTTCTTGGGCATTTATGTCTACTATAACAATATAATTGGAGGCCATTCAGGTAATCTAGCTAATTATATTTTTCTCTCACTTTAATCTAAACTTACCTTGTACAAAAAAAAAAAAAAAAAAAAAGATCCAGGGAGGGAATGGGGATTGTTACAGCCTTACAGGGTGTTGATGTAAATGAGAAGAAATGTGGGGAGTTACAAACAAAAGTACCAGTTGAATCGAAGAGCAGCCTCATTCCAGTAGCAGTAGGGCAGTACCCCACCAGATTCGATATCCAATCTCCACCTCCTTTTCCTTCGATCAATCTTCATCATCACTTCAATCGAAGCTCTTCTTTTTGCTCGCACAGAGAAGAGGGCTTTTACTGATTTACGCTCTAGCTTTTTTCATTCTTTCGTTCTGTTTAGCGTTTTCCATATCTTATCCTGTGAACCAGACAGAAGGGCATCTGTCTCAAAGCAGGATATAATCACACAATCTAGGTTTAATTTTCTTCTCCTTCTTGTTCTTCTGTGTGTTGGTTTTCTGCACTTTCTACGTTCTGGGTGCTGTTCTAGTGGTGGGAAGTTGTTGGTTTATTGTCAATTTTACAAGAAAACTGTTTGTTGGTCGGACTGCCTGAATTGAGGTATTCAGACAGGTCGTAAGTATTATGAAATTGAGATAAGACCCACCTGTTTTTTCGTCTACTCTTTAATGGGGTTAAAAAATTCTGTTCCGAAAGTGAGTATGTATTGCTGCTGTGGTTCGCAGCTCGAATCGAAGAAATCAAATGTGCCTGAGAATCCAGGCATCGTCGGTGGTAAGTACTAAGTAACAGTAATTGCTCCGCAAACATTTTTCTTCTAAGTTTGATTCGAAATGTTTCAACTTGCTTATGATTCACCATTGTAGAGAAGAAAGTGTTGGAGAAGGACACGGAGTCCAACAGTGACTTGCCTGCATTCCAGGAGTACAGTTTTGATCAACTCAAACTTGCAACATCAGGTTTTGCGGTAGAGAATATCGTATCAGAGCACGGAGAGAAGGCTCCAAACATCGTCTATAAAGGGAAGTTGGATGGACAACGACGGATTGCTGTTAAGAGGTTCAATAGATCGGCATGGCCTGATCCTAGACAGTTCCTGGTAAGCTCCTTTACTTTATTTATTTCTTTTTGATTCACATTATTAAATCAATCCATTTTATTGTTTCTGTTTCATTAATTGATTCAGGAGGAAGCAAGATCTGTTGGCCAACTTCAGAACCAAAGACTAGCCAGTTTACTTGGTTGCTGCTGCGAAGGTAACGAGAGACTGCTTGTGGCTGAATACATGGCCAACGACACACTTGCAAAACATCTATTTCATTGTAAGTTTCTTCAAGATGTGATTTCTAAAATTCTTTATCACAAGACATTTTTTGTTGATTGGCATTTTGATTTCTTTAATTCCTTTCTACAGGGGAGAACAATCCAATGAAATGGCCAATGAGGTTGAGGGTAGTGTTATATCTCGCCCAAGCTTTAGAGTATTGTACCAACCAAGGCCGTTCACTCTACCACGATCTTAATGCTTACAGAGTTCTCTTTGATGATGTACATACCAGTATTGCCTTCCGTTATTGCTATTATATTATCTGTTTAGATTTCAGAAAGCTCGTGGATGTGTATCCTTCATAGTTCATCTGACTGATGTTTTGTTGCAGAATGGCGACCCTCGACTTTCTTGTTTTGGTTTGATGAAAAACAGTCATGATGGGAAAAGCTATAGTACTAACTTGGCATTTACACCTCCAGAGTATCTACGAACAGGTACAAAAACTTGGGTTTCGAGAGAAACATTTCACATTTGTTGCTTGCTTACATGTTTTTTATAATATTCAGGAAGAGTTACACCAGAAAGTGTGATCTATAGCTTCGGCACACTCTTGCTTGATGTTCTCAGTGGAAAACACATTCCTCCTAGCCATGTAAGTGTGTTTTTTATTCTACATTCTTAATCTTAATTACCTATTTTAACTTTTTAAATGGAAAATTCATAATATTGCATGACAGAGAAGAATGTTTTGTTTATTGTTTTAATATTTTGAACAGGCACTTGATCTGATACGCGACAGGAATTTTCAAAAGCTGACGGATTCTTGCTTAGAAGGTCAGTTTTCTACAGATGAAGGAACTGAGGTCGTACGTTTAGCTTCTCGATGCTTGCAAAATGAACCACGCGAACGGCCTAATCCAAAGTCATTAGGGGAAGCATTGATCCGTCTTCAGAAGGAAGCAGAGGTCAGTTTTTGTGTATATTTTCAGCATTTGGTATAAGCTAAAGGTGAACAATACATTTTAATAACTATGTAAATGAAATAACACAGTTTAAAACAGTCAAATTACATAAAAACAATTAACTAGAGATTATCAAATGACTATTGTAAGTTTTATGTATGAAATTTACCTGCAGGTTCCTTCATATGTCCTCATGGATATACCACATGGTGACAAATCCACACTGAAGTCACTCTCTTTAGTTCCCTTAGGCGAAGCTTGTTTCAGAATGGATTTGACTGCAATACATGAAATTCTGGAAGATTTGGGTTACAAAGATGATGAAGGAACGGACAATGAGGTTTGCATGTTTGAACTAGGTTTCTTGGTCATTTAAAGTCCAAAATCAAATCAGCGGATTCAGTTATAAATACCTGCTTCTGTGTTTTTCAGCTCTCTTTTCAGATGTGGGCAAACCAAATGCAGGATACATTAAATTCAAAAAAGAAAGGAGATGCTGCTTTTAGGCATAAAGATTTTACTACCGCTGTGGACTCTTACACCCAGGTAGTTCATTTTATGTTTACAGTATAGTATTATTTCATTTAAATTGGTCTGGGTTAGAAAGTCCTTTTAGTTATGATTTTCCATAGGCTGTGTGTGTTCTGCACCAATCTGTGATTCCTATTATTTTGTGCAGTTCATCAATGATGGAACAATGGTTTCTCCAACCATTTTTATCCGGCGATGCTTGTCATATTTGATGAAAGAGATGCCACAAGAAGCTCTTAACGACGCTATGCAGGCACAAGTAATTTCTCCAACGTGGGCAACTGCATGTTACCTCCAAGCGGCATCACTTTCTGTTCTTGGAATGGAAGCTCAGGCACATGAAACACTCAAAGAAGGTGCAGCATTGGAACCCAAAACTAATCGAAAACTTTGATGAAAAGAAAAACAAAACCCAAAGGGTTAAAGAAGCTGTAAAGAAAAACAAGTGGAGCAGATGTTTTAGGTTGTAACTTGAATTTTCACCTCTAAGTTTCATTTGTATCTTAATTGTATGAATCTTCAATCTCTTCTGTTTATTTCTGTTTCTGTGTGTATGTAATCAACTAATCATCAATCAATAAGAACATCGATCATTCAATCTTCATGCTTCTACTTTTCTGAAATAAAAATAAATGTATATCTTTTTTTTTCGAGTCTTTGATATTGAAATGTGGAATTTTGATATCTATTACCAGATATTTTGCTGTACCTTCTTGATATGAAAATCACATACCACATAAGTGACATCGGCGACGAAAGTGAATTGATTATAATAAATTACATCATCTGAAATTCTGAACTATAAAACAATCAATTAGTGTGGTGAGCATATAATATACCCAAGATATGAACTGATGACTGTGCCAATGCAAGTGCAAGAATAACACAGATCGTGAAACATATATCTCCATGAATTAAAACAGAAGTGCAGAAACACTATGCAATCTTGCATATGTCTTCGTAATCCAAAGATGAGAGCAAACGCCCATCATAGATTCCCTTCTCAATCTGCACCTTTACGCAATACCTCTCTTTGTTAACTGCCAGCATCCTTGCATTTGATCCTCTGTACGCCCCGTTCACAATCCGAACCAATCCTCCAATCTGTGGAATTACGGTCTCCAGCTCCTTCTGGTCCACGCGAAGAACATGCTTATTCTCCAACATTTTAATCTCTGCAACATACTTATCTATAACCTTCACGACCACACCTTTTTGCTTGTAATACCCTTTCTCTGCAAGATCTTTGCTCATGATCTTCACCACAATTCCCTCGCAGATCCAGTAGTCCCTCCTGTTGCTTCTCTCCTTTGCTTTCTCCTCCTCTTTCATCATCTCTCCTAAAATCCCACCGCGACTGTCTGATTTCACCTTCTTAATGCCATTCGCCTCCTTCTCCACCCCATCCTCAAACCCAAGTTCAGATTTCTCCGTAAAAATGGGCCGTTTTGGCGCTACTGATGAAGAAGATGCCATAGAGAAAGTGACCTTCTTTTCTCCGGGAACAAACTCCGCCTTCACCTCAGCGGGGTTCTCATCGGCAACAACATGTTCCATTGCACGCTCGATTTGTTTTGCAATTGTCCTCTCCCGTCGTTCCTCTTCTACAAGATCCGACTTGAACCTCTTGTTCAACATCTTCTCCCTCTGCATAGCTTCGGATTCACGATCTATGTACGTCATGAACCATCCCTTAGACGTTTCCTCGACTTTGCACGTTCCCTTGCGCCCTAAATATTTGACGAATTCGGTGAGAGTCGACCATTGGGTGGAGTTCATATGAATGTGATGCCTATCGGCAATGTACTCGTTGTAAACAACTGTGGCGGCGACACGAGATCGATGGGAGCGTCGCATGTGATCGACGAAAGAGGACTCGAACTCCTCAGAGTATCCACCAACAATACGATTAGGATTCTGACCAAACACCTGCATCTGACGCTGATGGCTCTCGCTCAAGCAGTGACATTTAAACCCGTTCTCGTCACGGCACTGTTTCTCACACATCTGACAGTACCACCGGAGCTTCTGCAGTCCTTTTGCCTTGATCCGGTTGGCGATCGCCTTCGGGGTCAGGAATTCGTTCTTCCCCATCTTCGTTAACAAAGGTAAAAGATTGCGGAAATAAAGCCTCAATAGACGCTGGATTTTGACTTCGCCGGTGGGAGTGATGTTTTCGCAACAGAAATCGCGAGAGATAGAGTCGATGACTCGAGGATTTTAGATTTGGGGAATTTATTAGGGTTGATTTTTTGTTTATTTTTAATTTTTCAGTGAATGAATATATCGGTTTATTAGGTTACAAAAATACAAATTTACAATGTTAATAATTAATATGTTATTGTGTTATATACAAGGATCGCCCTGACCCGGACCCTGCCCCTGGGCCCCGGTGTATCTAGGGCAGGTTTGGGTTCTAAATTTTAGACCCATTTATTTTATCTTTGGGTTAACGGGGCAGAGCCTGGATTGTTTATTTTCAATTAAAACAAGGGGTCTAGGTAAAATACTCACATTAAGCCTGATCTAGGTAATAGACTAATTGGTTATAGAATATGAAAATTTACCCATCAATTTATTCTTCAGTAAATCACATCCCAAAAGGCAAAACGGCCCAACCCGCTGCGCCCATGTCTTCCGAGCCACCACCACCTTCTCCGTCTTCCTCGTTACCTTTCCCCTCCACCCTCCCTGTCCAACAACAAAACCCTAATCATACCACTGCCTCATGGCTAAACCCGAATTTTCCTTTTGTCACGCCCTTATTCGCCCGTAAGCGCGAGCGCACCAGATTCCGCCGTCGCCCTCGTGTTTCTCTTCTTACTCCCACTCCTATCTCCATTTCTTCGATTCCTACTATTACTACCGTCAGTACTGCTTCGTCTTCTGATCATTCTGTCCCAGATGATATTATTACCATTTCAATTCCCGCCTCCGATCCGACTCCGCATTCCGATGTATCAGAGGAGATCATCGTCATCAATAAGGACGCTACGTCCGAGGCGATCACCGCTCTCTCCTCTGGTTTCCCGGCAGACACATTGACGGAGGAAGAGATTGACGCCAACGTTGTCTCCATCGTCGGAGGAATTGAACAGGTAAACTACATCCTCATTCGTAATCACATATTGTGTAAATGGAGGGAGAACGTCTCCACTTGGCTCACCAAGGAGTCTTTCGCTGATGTTGTGCCTGCTAACTACCAGTCTCTCTTGAATTCTGCTTATGGATTTTTGATGTTTTATGGATATATAAATTTTGGTGTCGCTCCTGCCATCAAGGAACATACTAAGGTGGAGCCAAGAAGAAAGAGTGTGGTGGTTATTGGGGCAGGTCTGGCTGGGCTTGCTGCTTCAAGGCAGTTGATGGCTTTTGGATTTAAGGTGATTGTGCTGGAGGCGCGGAAGAGGTGTGGAGGTAGGGTTTATACAAAGAAGGTGGAGGGATTGGGTAAGTCTGCTGCTGCAGAATTGGGTGGTAGTGTTTTGACAGGGACACTGGGGAATCCACTTGCTATCATTGCTAGGCAGTTAGGAGGTTCTCAGCTTCATAAGGTTAGGGAAAACTGCCCAATTTACAGTACTGATGGGAGCCCTGTCGATCCTGTTCTTGACAGTAAGGTTGAGAATGCATTCAATCGTCTATTGGACAAGGCTAGTAAATTGAGGCAGTGCATGGGTGATGTTGCGATGGATGTTTCTCTTGGCGCAGCATTGGAAACCTTCAGGGAGGTATACGGAGATGCTGTGAGTGAGGAGGAAATGAACTTGTTTAATTGGCATTTGGCGAATTTGGAGTATGCCAATGCCGGGTTGCTTTCAAAACTCTCATTGGCATTTTGGGATCAAGATGATCCATATGATATGGGTGGCGACCACTGCTTCTTGCCTGGTGGGAATGGAAGATTGGTTCAGGCTTTGGCTGAGAATATGCCGATAGTTTATGAAAAAACAGTCCACGCTATAAGATACGGTGCAGATGGAGTGCAGGTTGTTACGGGAGGCCAAGTTTACGAGTGTGACATGGCATTGTGCACGGTTCCGGTTGGAGTATTGAAGAGTAGGTTGATTCAATTTGTGCCTGAGCTACCACAGAGAAAGCTTGATGCAATAAAGAGAATGGGGTTTGGGCTGTTGAACAAGGTGGCAATGTTGTTTCCTCATGTGTTCTGGAATACAGATCTTGATACTTTTGGGCATTTATCTGATGAACCAACTCGGCGAGGGGAGTTCTTCCTTTTCTATAATTATGCAACTGTTGCTGGTGGCCCTCTTTTGATTGCACTGGTTGCAGGGGAAGCTGCACATGCATTTGAAACGATGTCTCCAACCGATGCAGTTGTGCTTGTTCTTCAAATTCTCAAGGGTTTGTGTAATTTTAAATCTGTTACTTTGGAATTCATCTCCTAGTAAATTATAACATATATTAGCTCACCTTGTGATAATGCAGGTATCTTTGATCCTCAAGGAATCCAGGTTCCAGATCCAATCCAAACTGTGTGCACTAGGTGGGGCGTGGACACATATAGTTTGGGGTCGTATTCTCATGTTTCCGTTGGATCTTCTGGAGATGACTATGACATCCTAGCTGAAAGTATTGGAGATGGAAGACTGTTTTTCGCTGGGGAAGCTACGACGAGAAGGTACCCTGCCACCATGCACGGTGCATTTCTCAGTGGTCTGAGGGAAGCTGCAAACATGACCAACCATGCAAATGCTCGAGCTTTGCGGCAGAAACTTGAAAAGAGTTCTTCAAAAAATATAGAATCGTGTGCTTCCCTTCTTACTGATTTGTTCAGGGAACCTGACATTGAATTTGGAAGTTTTTCTGCAATTTTTGGCCCGAAAACTGTTGCCGATCCAAGATCCACAGCAATCTTAAGAGTAACATTTGGCAGCTGTGGTAAAAAGAATAACAATGTGGAAGGATTTAAGTCTGAACAGAAACACACCAACAAACCACTGTTCCAGCAACTGCAATCACATTACAATCAGCAGCAGCAGTTTCATGTTTACACATTGTTGTCGCGGCAGCAAGCACTCGAATTGAGAGAAGTGAGAGGAGGCGATGAGATGAGATTGCATTATTTAACTGAAAAGCTTAATGTGAAACTTGTTGGTAGAAGAGGATTGGGGTCTGCTGCTGATACGGTGATTGCAGCAATCAAAGACGAGAGGGCAAGTAAAAGAACGAAGCCGGTTTCTGTATTAGTGAAACGACGTGGAATGTCAAATTAGGTCGGGACGAAATAATGAAAGCAAATATCCAAACTAGAAACTAGTTGGATTTTAAATGTTTGCATACAATGTGCAATCGATAATTCTTGGATGTTTTCGATGATGAGGATCTTTACAATGCCAAATTGCGGAACACAGAGCCATAAACCAAACAATCAAATCCAAAGATTCATTCCCATTCTTGCTCAGTTCCTCAATCTATTTATGTACATTGATCACAGTTTATTAATAGAGTATTTTTAGTGCATGCAATAAAATCAGATTTTTAGCGGGGTGTAAACCAAACCAACCAACCCATTATGTTTTGATTCTTAAAAATTCTATGGTCTTCGCTGACCGCAAGTTTGGGGATTTGAACTAACTATTGAATTGACCGCAAGTTAGGCTATTAGTTACTCCAAAAGTCAAAGTAAAAAAGTGAAAGTATAAGGGCTGTGTACGCAAACGTGTCTACTTTTTGTTTGAATAAATCGTTAAAAATTGGGATCCGAGTTGTCATTAATTTAATACCTCATTGAAGAAGCTCAGGGGTTTGAATAAAACCGATGAATATTTAGATTTTTGTTTATAGTTGCTAGGAAGGGCCTAAGAAACGACCATGGTCCATGGCCCATACCGTATTACCGTGATACCAAAAAATCAATAATAATAATAATACCATATGTCCATATCTGAATTCTGATACCTCCAGCTCCAAGTAACGCACACATGCATGCATTAAATATTTATATTATTCGAATAATAATTGAGACGAGACGGCTCAAATAAAAGAGTTAGATCTGAATTGACATCTATACACATTGCTTAATCTTTACATGGCCAGTGCCAAATAGACAGACAGACAGACTACTGTGACTAGTAAGTAACACTAGTAGATTAGATTAGATTAGTAAATAAATTAACATCATATTATTTTATATTATTCACTAATTTGATTTGGTGCAAATATGAAGTATCGGTGTTTATATTTTATATAAAGTTTGGGGGGCAAATTGCAATTGAGTGAGTACAATTTTTCAATATATATAAATATAATTGTAATTAAATAAATAGGAGGAGAATTAGATGGAAATCAAGAAGAGGTCAATGGGGAACGATGAGGCACGCCTTTCCTTCTCCTGTTTGTATTACTACTAGTTGTGGCAATAGTTTGCGACGTGGATAACGTTGGTGGGGAGCACATGTTGTGTTCTCCGTTCTCACGCAACATTTCCCCACCAACACCTCCATTTCCACCGTCGCCGTTACT
>LFYR01001258.1:600980-713481 GCA_001185155.1 Zostera marina
ACGCGGGCGCTGTTGATGACGTACGTCTGTACACCGCCTATGTCCAAAACTTTTTGTATCTCCGACACTCTTACCACGTCGTGGTAGGAAGACCGCCGTATCTGCCCGCCCACACACACAACACACACACACACACACACACATCGAAGATCATGAGTTTTTATATATTGACTATTCGACTATTCGATCGATGGAGCAACGACCGACAAGACCATCATTGCGATCTCGATCGACGGAATTTACAACTAGATCGAATTATCTCAAACAAGAAGAAGAAAAAAGTAAAGATCGAAGAAATGGGTAGCGTATATATACTTGGATGGTGCGGTGACCCAAGTGCGAGGTGGATCGGCAGTAGAAGCAAAAGGCGGTGGCTGATGGACAGTCCAGACAGAACATGTTACGCTCGCTTCTCGGCGAGTCGTCGTGAGACCGGCAGATTGTGAAGAATGGCGATGTCAGAAGTGGCTCCAGCCAAGGTGGCACCAGTGAATCCGCCATCGACGAAAATGCTTCGAGAAAGAGAGAGATGGGGAAGAAAACGAGAATCGATAATCGAGAATGAGAGGAATGAAAGGAGTACATGAAGTAGAATCAAAGCAAAAACTGATTTTACAAAATGAAATAATTTCCTTCCAACACACGGCTAGGATTTACCTTATTTTTTATACTTAATCACAAACCGTTGGATCACAAAAAGTCACGCATCTTGCTGACAGATCTAGCATCTACGACCCCAGATCTACTTAAACATATTTTTAATTTCAGCCTCACACACAGAACAGTCTTAATAATAATTCTTTATTCAAAATATCATTTTGATGGAAATCGATAAAATCATTAATATTAAAATTTTGACTACATTTTTTTTTTTCTTTTCAAACTTTATTTACCCAAAATGAAATTACCATTTCCTCAAATCAAACTCTCAATAATTCAAAATATTTCAATTATAAAAATCTTCGACAATGTATTAAATACAATAAATTTGGGGTCGAGCTAGCAAGTTTTAATGGTGAATGACATTCCATGTTAGTATGTTACTCCCCAAAAAGATATTTTTACCATTTACATTCCTTCAATCTCTTCAAGGCTAATTAACTACTAACTGATACCAAGGCCCAGTTCACCAAACAGGCCTATAAGTCGGAGGCTTTCCAGGAGCCCAACTCTTTGGAACACTAATAAGTAGTACCCCTCAAGAATATTGGAGAAAGGTTGTTTTGCCACTTGTAGAACTGAGTTTGGACCTGACACTATCAAAACCTAGCATTCAAAAGACACCCATCTATTTGGAATCCAAAACAATTGCCCGTGATCTATCAATTTAGGCGATGAAATCAAATTTAGTGAAGCACCATGCATCTTAAGAATTCAATAATTATTGTACATATTTCAAATTGATGTGAGAATTAATTGAGAGAAGATAGAGCTCTAGATTACATACCTACTCACTGCAACTTTGCAAGTGTTTGATGGGGATCGAGTGTACAAAACAAAACTACTTAATTCTGAACGATTTTGTCTTCACAAATATTAAAGTTTAATCTTCACAAATTTGCGAAATGTTTTGTTTAAAATTAAATTATTGTCTTATAATTTATACGTTATATAAATTTTAAAATTCATAATAAAATGTTTTATACTACTTTTTTTTTCTGTTAAAGTGTATTTTTATAAATAACTGATGTAATTATTTTTTAAATAATCCATGCAAATGATGCAATTCCT
The DNA here is from genome assembly GCA_001185155.1 of Zostera marina. Lineage (NCBI taxonomy): Eukaryota > Viridiplantae > Streptophyta > Magnoliopsida > Alismatales > Zosteraceae > Zostera > Zostera marina. Next base: position 602,712 of record LFYR01001258.1, read on the forward strand.
GTGTCAATAATTTCTTATTTTTTTTGTAAATTACTCTACACTTATAAAATAATAACTCATTCTTTTTGCGAATTTCATTAATTAAATCAGAATTTGACATATAACGTGATAGCTGCTAGATTTATATGAAAATATCTCTCTTTTTAAAAGTGAATTAAATGTCTGAAATCTTTCTTTTTCTATAAATAATACTATTGTATGATCGATAACCATATGTGTTGATATCTGGTGTACCTATGATCGATCCGTTGAGCGACTGTGATGATGATTGAACGTTGATGAGTGTGCCAAAATAATTTGATGTGTAACGATTATAAGGATCGTTGATCTTAGCATTAGAATTGTGTACGGTATGTGAGCACAGTACATAACGTGAGAGTGCTAAATGGATATCTACAGTTATATATATTAATTGGTTGTGTGTTTAATTATAAATGAAAAATGTATTAATTGTATAGGATTTATATATATATCTAATGCGTTGAAGTCATCATGTGCTGGAGTCTCTCTTATACTACTTTTTGTATTGTGCGGTCATAATGTTGTCACTCACTTGTCTTCCCTAGTGAATTCCCTAATTTGGATATAGTTTCTGTCAATTGAATATAGTTAAAACTAAATTTCAACTTATTTCCTCCTATCTGTCAGAAAACTCTTCAATTTTACTTTAGAAGCATGTACAAGACATCCCCAATTTTACTTTAGAAGAGTCAATTCAAGAAGCATATCTTATTATATATATATATTTTTTGGCTCTGATCTGGTCTCATTGGAGTTCGATGAAACATCTCACTATATATATTGAGCGTTCTTCGACAGAGGTTAAATATAAGAGTGTGGCAGATACGTACAACTGCAAATCGAACATAAATGGATTAAGACCATGTTGAAAGACCTAGCTAGGTTGTTTACTTCCTAATGCTATGATGATTTGGCGTGATCTATATATAATACTAGAAGTTATTCATTGTCAAGTAATCTAACATAATACTAGATCGATGATTTGGCGTGAATTTTCATTTCGTAAGAGAAGCAGTACATGGTTCTCTTACTATAATTCATGAGCAAGAGCAGCTTTTGAATATCTTGAATCCAATTCAAGATCTCTATTAATTGAAGTATCTTTTGGATTGAGGGGAAGTATTAATTAGATCATAGTAATTAGATTAGTCTTAATTACTTTGTAATATATACTTTAATTATTTAGTTTGTTCCATCGATCCAGTTCTCTATTTCTATTAGTTCCATGAAATTTATTTGGCACGTGTGAATTCTAATTTTATTCGGTGTGGATCAGACGGGCAGGCGGGTAAGTTTGCATCTGAATTATGAATTATAATATTTGAATAATTTTATTAAAGAAATGAATAAATATATTGATTAATTATTGAATGAATCTTTAAGAATAAAGAATTTTTGATGATCGATTGGAATTGAAAGAAGAGATCGAAAGCAGCGATGAATACAATTGAAATGAAGCTAATTAATTATGCATCCAAAAAAGATCGAAGATAACATTCCAATTATATATTGATACAATGATATACAACAGAAGTCAATAATTGATCAAACATCTCCACAAGCAGCATCGACAAGGCAGCAAATCTTTCGTTTCCGGCAACCGTCGTAGTTAGCCGTCCCGGACCCGGCAGCAACAACATTAACCGGTCTTTTCGAACGAAAAAGATAACCCATCTCCTCCGCATCGACATCAATAAGCTCCACCTGAAACAACCTTCTTCGACAAGGAAGATTTACTAGCCGTTTATGGCGTTTGTTGGGGGCTGGTGGGCAGACAATGATCTTGGGCAATTTAGATTCCTCCGATGTGGGTGTACCGAATAATTCGTCCTTCTCGGAGTAGTTTGCAGCAGGCGTTGAGTATGGTAACGGCGACATGCATGAAGATTGGCTAACTCGATCGATCGATCGATCTGGTCGCGGAAGGTGATCGTGATGACGATGGGTGGCAAACTGTGAAATTGACAACAACAACAAAAACGAACGAAATTGAGATTCGAAAAAGAAAAGAACATGCAGTGGTGTGTTTGAGAAGATTAATTGATTTATTAATTAGAAAAATGGGCACGTAGTTGGTGGATGGTGAGTTGTTGTGGTTTTCCGATCTGTTATCATCCACTTGTTACATGGATTCTTCTCCACCTCCTTGTTCTCTACTTAATCGTCATCAGGTAAAAAAAATGAAATGAAAGAATTGGAACATGCAGATTTGGATGCAAGCCAGAAGCTAGATCTAAGAAGAAGATTTAAGAAACGCAGAGCCATACGTGTCTATGTTTTGGAATCCAAAGATCGATATACCATTATTTCCACTGCTATATATCTATCCAAACTCTAAACAAATATATAGCATTTTGTTATTATATTGAAGGCGAGGTTGATGCAAATTAATTCAGGAAGGAGTTTTGAATTCATAACTCGTGACAATTTGACATGCATTTATTAATAACTAGACATGCAGTGATACAGAAATAGAGCCTCTTTGAATATATAGCTGCTATCTCGTTCCTGTCTGTATAAATCTCTGACAAACTGACATAGATACTGAAATGATTTATAAACATACATCTCTACATGCATGTCAGATAACACTATGCTTTTTCTATTTTTCCTTTCTTTCTGTGCCAAACAAAACTTAAATAGTTAAATGATTCCAATTTCGATTTTCGATTTTCATCCACCAGTTTTTTTTTTTTTTTTTTAATTTATAAATAAAGAGAAGACCTTTATGGGCAGACGGCAGACCGACCTCACTGAGAAGCTCCGACCAGTTTTTTTTTATTCTTTTATATTTGGTAGATTGCTACAGATGGAGATTAATGGAAAACAAAGCTTAGAAAGCCACTCATGAGGTCATCGTCAATTGCTTAGCTCATGGGTAATCATTAGTCATCGACTTTCGATTTCGGTCATGGCATAAAAGAATTAAGTCGGCAAGCTACTTTTCCGGCAGGTTTTGCTTCGTCTATTGTTACGTTTCTGCAAGATTTGTCATACACTCGTACTGCTACCGCAACTGTGGACTATAACCTTGGATGGGTAGGAAAGCAAGAATAACCACCGAACTGGAAATTAAACGTCATCAGATATTTTTTCCAAATATACCCTTATATTGTTTAATGACAAATGGTTGGGTTAACCCGTTATAATTGGTTATGTTTACCCGTTTACCCATGGCAAATATACACTTAGAACCGTTAATGTTATGTTTGCACATAAGTAGTTTGATGAAATGCCTAGTCCCTAACTCCCTATCATGTCTTCTTCCTTCTTCCAGTTCCTGACTCTTCCAGTTCGATGAAATGTCTATCTTGATTTTTTAACACACCAGGTTTCGGTCACCGACTCTTCACCGGCACAATGTTCGCCTGAGAAGACGACTGTTACCGGAATTTCCACCGGAATCCACATCTGTGCTAGATTCGAATTTAAATGTACTTGGACATAAGATTCCCACCAGTGTTTTGAGTCTTTCTCCCAACAGAATTATCGGTGGGTTATTGTATAATCACCTTTCTAGCCCAACATTCTTCGACGTGTTCCGTTGGCTGCCCAACGACCGTCACTTCACCAAAACTTGCAATAAGACCACCGTTAGACGTGGAATTCCAACTATTTTCAGACCGATTCATCCCTCCTAAAAGGATCGAAAACTCCAACTTACATGACCTATATTTCCGTCAAGCATGTTCGAATTTCAATATGTTCGGAAAACGCCAGTGGATTTTCTTGGAACAGTTATAAATTCCTCAGAGTATCTACCGATCTTTGTAAGAATAAGTCACGAGATCTTATTTTCGTTAATTTGAGAATAAAGACGGCTATCCGATTTGAATTATAAAATACCACTTTATTTTGATCGAGTCTTTGATTATTTATCATTAATCCCCAAGTCATTTTAACGATCGAATGTCGAGCCTACTTAGGTGGGTAATAACTTCAAAGTCAGGTGTTGACCAGAAGTTTAATGGGTATTGCTCTGGAGTCTATTTATTATCATTAATAATTTGACGTTTGTGTTTTATTTTATTTGAATTTCAAGGAAATGTTTAATCGATCTCATACAGTACAGATTAAAAAATAACCCAAATAATTTTCCGTTTAGTCGCTCCTCGATTTTTAAAGTACAAGAGCAGAGGTCATTGTCAAGCTAATTCCGCCGCTGCCGGCTACCGAATCTTCCTACCCACTTCCCCCTTTGAGAACCAAAAATCTCATCTAACTCACCCAAAATCCACGTACCAACATACGTGTGCATGGAATATAAAATGAGAAGCTAGAGGAGGGTATTCATATATATATGCACACATTTCTTGTGGAATTGCAATGGAATGGATTCAAACGAATATGCATGGCCATCGCCAAAACCTCAACCCCTACCACCGTTCGCTCCGATTCCAATAACCCCGTTCTTAGTCGCCATATTTATCTTAATCATCGCAACTGCAGGACTCATCACAATACACTTTATAGCCTACCGATTTTACACCAGTTTCGTTGACGGGAGGAATCCAGCTGCAGATGATCGGGAAGTAATCGAGACCAATGATGATGCGCATATACAAAGAGAAAAAGGACTGGAGGCAAAAATACTCGAATCTATTCCGGTATATGTCTACAAACAGAAGCAAGGATCGTTGATGGTCTGGCCAGGAAGCACCCAAGTGGAATGCGTCGTATGTTTGGGTGAGTTTGAGGATGAAGACGCCGTTCGAGTGTTGCCAAATTGCTGTCACACATTTCATGCCAAATGCATCGATACTTGGTTTGCAACGCGTTCGACTTGCCCAGTTTGCCGAGCTTCTGCAACAGATTTGGAAGCCGCCGCCGCTGTTAATATGCTTGGATGAAGAAAATCTAAAAATCCATCAATTTAATAATTTTTAGTTGTAACACAAAACACATTAAGAGATTTTCAACTGGTCACTATAATCATTAAGATTGTTAAAATTCAATATTTATAGTATAATTGTATGTAATTTTCATTTAATTTTCATCACGATGTAACTATTAATATATTATGTAAGTAATGTAACCATTATATAAAAAAATTGTAGCACGAAACTATTTAATTAATTAATTTACCCTATTATATCATTTGCCACTGAAAATTCACAAAGTCACAATGAAAAACCATTCAGCATCGATCGTTTTCTCTTATTAACAGCGAATGAGGCAGTGCTAATTCCATCGATTCAATTAACTTATTCAATGGATAGAATAAGTTAACATCACATATTATTAACATTTTCACAAACACGAATATTATAGAATAAGATATCTCAATTCTTAAATAAATAGATATAGAAATAAATTGAAAAGAAGAAGAAGAAAACTGAATATTGTCGAATAATTATTTAAATTATTTGAACATACCCAAAACGAATGAACTCGATCGAGATTGCTCACTCCCACTCGACTGTTGCTGGAGGCTTTGATGTAATGTCTAAACATACACGATTAACACCACGGACGCTATTGCAGATTTTCCGAACAACATTATCCAGAAATTTGTGTTCAAAATAATACCTGATTCAAAAAGGAAAATAATACCGATAAACTTAACTTTCTGTAAAAGGTAAAAAGATGAAAATAAATATAGGAAATATTACCAATCAGCAGTCATTCCATCTTGACTAGTGATAGCCCTAAGAGTAACAGCATGTGAATGAGTTCTTTGATCACCTTGAACACCAACAGTTTGTATGGGCAAAAATACAGCAAAGGCTTGCCATATTGAATCATATATTCCCTCATCCTTGATTGCCTGAATGAATATTTCATCCACCTTTTTATTTTGTAAAATAAAACAACAAAAAATTAGCAGAGAACAAGATGATCGAAATTTTATTCATTATTTAAATAAAAATGAAACCTGTCGCAAAATTTCCAAGGCATTTCCTTCCGTCACATCACCAAGAACTCGAACAGCAAGGCCAGGTCCAGGGAATGGATGTCTTTTTAAAAATGCTGTAGGAACATTCAAGATTCCTCCTAGTTGACGAACCTTTGAAACAAAAATGAAGAAATTATTAATTCGAAAATGAGCAATATTAAATCATAAATCAAGCATTCCAAACCTCATCTTTGAAAAGAAGCTTTAATGGTTCAATCAACTTTAGTTTCATGTCTTTTGGGAGACCACCAACATTATGATGGCTTTTGATTGTATGAGAATGGGATTTCCCACTTCCAGGAGGTGGGCAAGACTCTATCACATCAGGATATAAAGTACCCTGAACCAAGTATTGGGGTCTTTTGCCTAATTTATTCTCTAATTCTTGAGCAAAACCGTCAAAGATGCATATAAACTCTTTTCCAATAATTTTTCTTTTTTTCTCAGGATCTGTGACACCTTTGAGCTTTCCAAGGAATTGTTCAGAGGCATCAATGCATGTGACAGGTAAATGAAGATCACTTTCAAATGTAGACATTACTCTGTCTCTTTCCTTGTACCTGAAAATGAAAAGAAAATGTCGACATTAGAATCCATATATGATATAGTTATTTAAAAACTGAATAGTACATGAGATACAGTAAAATTTAAATTCGATTAGAATTTTCAAACAATAGGATAAAAAAACTAATAACTTTGTTGGAAAAGTGAACAAAATAATTTTACGCAAACTGAGAAGTGAACTTTATAAAACAATCAATGGCAAGAATGCAATTAGCTTCAGGAAAGATCTACTCAGATATTGTAATTTACATATAAAAAGTTACCTCAATAAACCATTATCAACAAATACACAGTGTAGCCGATCACCGATTGCATTGTGGACAAGTGTTGCTGCAACTGTGGAATCAACACCTCCTGACAAGGCACATATCACATGATCATCTTGTCCAACCATATCCTTAATGATTTTCATTTCCTCCTCAAGTACATCTTGCATTTTCCAATCAGGATTTAACCCACAGATATCAAAAAGAAAATGCCGTAGTGTCTCCATTCCTCTGATTGAATGTGTCACCTAAACATAATTTAAATGGATTTGATAGGGAAAGATAAAAACCTGAGTTATTTAACAAAAATAATAAACTTGTTTTTACTAGCAAGTAGGAGGTAGCCACAATTAAAAAATAGTATATGTTTGGGTCAGCATGTTGATATCTTGATCTCATACAAAACATGTTGGGTGATCCGGAGAAATATGTTTGGGTCAACATGATAGGGTTAAGAATTTAATATAAACATTAAAACCATTTGATCACAGACATGTCATGTTTTCTACCCTGGTTCGTTCCATTCAAAACTCAAAAGAAACAAAAAATGATAGATAATTAATCATGGCTCAGATTATTTTTTTCATAAAAAAATATTCTTCCGTAACAGTAACAAGATCAAAAGGAAACACAAACCTCAGGATGATACTGCAATCCATAGAACCGCTTTTCTCGATTTTCAATTGCAGCAACCGTTCCTTGAAGACTCTTTGCAACAACCTGAAATCCATCAGGCAGCGTGACTGCCTCATCTCCATGACTCATCCAAACAGTCTGAGAGCCTCCAATCTCCTTCATCCCAAATAACCCATCCTCCTTTTCAACAACAATCTCCATCTTCCCATACTCCTGATCCTCCCCAACGTTAACAACCCCTCCAAGCTTCTGCACTAGCAACTGCATCCCATAGCAAATCCCCAAAACAAACACTCCATTCTCCTCGACGTATTCAAGGAACCCGTCGGGAAAAGAGGGCGCGTCAAGGGCATGTACGGAATGGGGGCCTCCGGATAGAACGATAAGACGGGGGTTATGCTGAGTGATAGTAGCAAGCGACGACGTTCCAGAGACAACGAGGGAGAAAACAGAGAGCTGGCGGATGCGACGTGTGATCAGGTGGGTATACTGAGATCCGTAATCGAGGATTAGGACTGTATTTCCATTGCCAGGAGATGTGAGAAGGTGTTGGATAGCCATGGAATTCTTGATCGATGGGGAAAGTGATGCTAGGGTTACGGTATTTAAAGTGCTAAATTTGTTATTTAGGGAGATTTAGGGTTTCTGAAGGGTTTTTGTATCTGGCGGGAGTTAGGGTTTTTGTATAAGCCCAACTGCCCAAGAGTAGTGAATCGCTTAAATAGATTTACAATTTCCCCAATGAATTAAACACATTGTTCTTATGCACTTTGGTCTGACATTAAGGGTGAGAACGGGGTGGATCATCCCAGTTCCGTGCTTCAGTGGTAACTGGGGTCGGGATAGGTCCGGTTTTGCTTTTTTACCCCATGCCTCGTTACCCGGTCATATTCCGGGGCAGGTTACGGGGCAAAGACAAATATGAACTGTTTGTGAAAATGTTTGCTGCACTCAAAAGATTCATTTCTTTGCATCTCCACCTGGTGGAGAAGATGATCACGACCAACTTTCAAAATTAACTGATTTCTTTGAGGAAGCATTATCGGTATGATTTTTTTATTAAAGCAATTAAATTTTATTAAAATAAAGGCAATGCCCAAATTACATGGAGTGTAAATTATCGGTATGATTGTTTCCTTTTGAATTCTCTTAATGACCTTTCTTTGAATCCCCTTTATCCTTTTGTATTTATTTTTTGTCAAATAATATATATGGTATCTGTTGGTATCGCGGACCGCGGCCCATGAACCGAACAAACCTGCTCAGGGGCCCAGGCGCGCGAAGGGCCGAGGCCGGCGAGCTCCAAAGGCAGCAAGGAAGTGCTATAAATATCTCCCCTGGTCCATTAGGTTGGGTCGGCGAGCTTGGTTCGGCGAGCTCACACACCAACAGTGGTGAACCTGACGTGAACCGAACATAGCAGTCGGAGAGAAGGAAGAGGATGACGGGGAGAAGTGAATACCACGTAGGAGAAAGCTCGAGGCGACACGAGCGGGAGGCGTTGGAGTACCGACCGATATCGCACCACCAGCAGGACCGGTACTCGGAGGAGATAAGAGCCCACGAAGAGTGGGACGCTCAGGAGGAAAGATTGCGCATGGAAATGGAGGAGGTAAGGTACGGGTGGAAGTCGCCCAGGAGGAGCAGACGAAGCGGGCCCACACCCTCGCACAAGGAGAGAAGGTCGAGCCGGTCGTGGTCCCGGGAGAGAAGGACGAAGAAAAATGAGCACGAGAGGCTCCGTCGGCGGGAGCGCGCAAAAAGGGAGTGCAACTCGTGAAACTAATATCCACTCTACAGGAGAGCCAGCGCCATCTGCAGGAGCAGGTGCACCAACTCACGGTAGCCCCCCACACCCTGGAATCAGACGGAGACGGAGGCGGTGACCCGATGTACGGGCCGCCCCCCCTCCCCGGTCGAGGGGCCCGGGAGCGACGCTCCCCCCACGGGAGGTCTCGGGGGCAGTACGACCCTAGCGGTGGGCGGAGCAGGGGGAGAGGCCATGGCGCAGCACCTGCTGGACGAGGAGTACCCCCCGGGCTGGAGGGCCTCGAAGATCCCATATTACAAGGGGGACACCGACCTGGAGGACCACCTTCACTCGTTCAAGACCAACATGGAGGACAGGATGAGCCGAAAGGATATCTGGTGCCGGATGTTCCGCAGAGCCCTCACGGGCGACGCGATAACGTGGTACAGGACGTTGCCCGCAGGGTCGGTGCATACCTACGAAGGCCTGGTAACATTGTTCCGAGCGGCTTTCTCACACCGACGTAGGAGGCCCAAAATCAAGGCCACCCTCAGCGCCATCACACAGGGAGAATTCGAGAACACACGCGCGTATATGGACCAGTTCGCGGGCGAGGTGCAGAAGATCGAGGGGATTTCGGAGGAGGTGGTTTTGTACGCCCCACGGACAGCCTCCGGCCCACTTTCTTTGCAGGGGTCCTAGTACGAAAGCTACCAAGCATCTTCGCCGAGGCTATGGAAAGGTCCCACGGAGAGTGCAACGTGGAAGACTACTTGGGCGCAAAGATCCAGGAGTACAAGTGGCAGCAATGGGGGAAAGGTGCCCCTACGGACGCAGGGGGCAGCAGCCGCAGACCAAGCCCTCGATCGCCCCGCAGTTGACGGCATACAGGACGGGCGCCCCCGCAGGAGGGGGCGAAGGGAAGCAGGACCAGTCCCGACTGCAAATCAAAGACAAGTTTCCTCACGCTGAGCGGAACGGGATCGAGCCCTACCCCCGCCGAGGCCAATGAGGACGGACACAGCAGCGTTCAGGGACACGCGCCGGTTTTGCGAATACCACGAAGACAACGACCACACGACGGCCGAATGCTTGAACCTGACGAAGGTGCTGGAGAAAATGAAGCTCGCAACCGGAGCCCCCCGGCCCCACCAGTGAGACGGGCGGCACTCATACCCACATGGCACCAAGCGCCGAAACAAGAGCCGGCGGACGAATCCTCACCATAGCAAGAGGAGGCGCCTCCCGGGGGGATGATCCGTGGGAGGGCCGCCGATACGCTTCAGATGTGGACCGGACGACGGGGACAAAGCGCCCGCGAACGAAGATGGAAAACTCGTTCACAGTAGAAGACATGAAGGATTTCACTACGCCCCACGACGATCCGCTAGTCATAACCCCCATCTTCCGAAGGGGGGATAAATCCAACGTACGCCTCCACAGGGTCCTGGTGGACACAGGGGCGTCCATAGACGTGTTGTACTGGAATGCTTTCGTTGATCTCGGCCTGGCCCGCGCAGACCTACTCCCGACCCGGGCCCCCATCAGAGGTTTCGGACAGGCATAAGTCCCGGTCGCGGGGACGATATCCATACCAGTCACTTTGAGCCGGCATGCCCAAGCGAAGACGGTCGAAGTCACGTTCACCGTGGTCAACTTCATGTCCGGGTACAACGCCATCCTGGGGAGAGCGGCGCTACACGCTTTCCAAGCGGTGATGTCATAGCTCCACCAGTGTCTCAAATTCCCGACCGAGGGGGGGGGGTGTACGGTCTGAGGATCCCAGAGGAAGGCGCGCGAATGCTACTTCAACTCGGTTGGGGAGGTGATGACATCGGACGAAGACCTACCGCATTCCGCGAGGGAGGAGGTCCCGAGCCGGCGTCCCATACGACCCTAATCAGCCTCGCCCGGAACGAGGTGCGCATAGGAAAGGACCTCCCGCAGGACTTGAAGGGCGGGCTGGAGCAGCTCCTCAGAGAAAATGGGGACTTGTTCGCAAATGAACTGGGGGAGTTGAGCGGGGTATCTCGGGCGCTAGCAGAACACAAGCTCGCAGTGGCCCCAGGCGCCTGCCCCGTTAGGCAGAAGCTACGTCCGCTAAGGGCAGAGAAAAGGGACACGGTAGAAACGGAAGTAAAGAGGGGGGAGGGTGAAGGCCAGGTACGGACGGACGGCCCCTGGGCCCAGGCCCATCGAGGAGAGGGGGGGAGTATTGTTGGTACCATGGACCGAACAAACCCGCTCAGGGGCCCAGGCGCGCGAAGGGTCGGGGCCGGCGAGCCCACGAGACCCAAAGGCAGCAAGAAAGTGCTATAAATACCTCCTCTGGTCCATTAGAGGAGGGGGTTGACAATTGAGAGAGGAACACTTATACTAGGTTGGGTCGGCGAACTTGATCCGACGAGCTCACACACCAACAATAGCTTTATCTTAAGTCGATCTTAACTGTTTAACATTATTCCTTTTGAATTTACGTTTTATTGGTATTAGGGGGGCTGGTAAAATCTCATTATTGATTATGGAAGAGATCGACTTTATCCATTTTCACATATAGATATTTGCCATTGTCGTTTTCTAATACCTAATCACTTAAATTTTAAGGAATGACGATTCATTTATCTGACACTCTTTTATGGTCTTTTTATTTTTTCTAAGCCAGTCAGTATATGAAAGATCCTTTCTAGAAGACATTCTCAAATCTTTTAAGGTAGACTAAACATCTAAGAGTTTTCCGAAATTTTTATAAAACCAAACCTTGAGCTTTTTGATGATCTTGAGACAAACCTTTCTTTTTGATGATCTTGAGACAAACCTTTCTATCAAAGTGGAACACAAACAAGAATGGTAAAAGGAGATTGAAAATATTGAAACACAAATATCACTTCTTACTTGCTTTGATGAATAAGAGGATTAGAAGAAGAAGTGAAGAACTTTGAAGCCTTTTGGAAGCTTGAGGACTTGGAAGTCTGGGATGCTTTTTGAGTGTTGGAGATGTCAAGTGAAAGTTTGGAGTTCAAAAATATCAATATGTGTGGTAGTCGATTTCCATGTGTATGCCCTTCTATTTAATATTTATAACACTGATCACTTGATCTTCACCCTTGGAACTTGATTTAATGGTTCCTTGATTTCTCACAAGAGTCCAAAGATGCTTAACTTTGAATTATAAAATTCTTTTGTTATTTTCTATTTCTTCGTAGTTAATTATGTCTAAGGAATTGAAAATAATTCTTTTGGTGACTGAGCATCTCTTTGGACCTATGGATAAATAGTTGTACTTTGGATTGATTTGATTAATAGTAGATTAAAATAGTCAAGATGAATTAATGTAGTTAATTCATAATTCGAGATGTTGACCATGAATTTGAATTTTGATTTTGGAGTTTATTTTACCCATGGTCAATTAATTTTAGTGTGATTTAACACAGTAACATCGATCTAAGTATAATTTTAACGAAAGATCATTCACTTATCTAGTAATTAGTTCATTGTGTGTGTGTTTAGAAACATCCAACTATGGAGATCAGTCCATCTTTTTAGACTGTTTAGTTGTAGACTATGAATTGCCTAAATGGGGATCAAGTAATATACAAAAATGCACTCTATATCATGTGTGAAAAATGTCTTTAGACTACAGAAAAGATACTTGTCATTGGGTGGGTGTTAAATATTTAATATTTAAAACAAAAAAGAAAGAGTTTAGGAATATTTTTTTGAGTTGAGAACTTGAGGTTGAGATGGTATTTTGACAATTTTGGAACAAAACAATAAACCAGTTTTTTTAAAAGGTGAGACCGTGAGAGCAGTGACATAAACATAATTAGGAGTTAGGGTATCTTTATGATTTTTAACAGTCGTACAGATCAAAATGATGGATGTGGAGGTCGGAAAGCATAAACCCGTCCCAAATCCCTCTAAATTCCACACCACTATTCTTTAGGAATAAAATGTATTAAAATATTTATTTTATAACGTGCTTACTGCACCAAATAAGCAAAATGAATGGATGTCTTTTTAAGATCAACTCTACACATTATTCTAAATATGAAAATTAAAGTCAATTAAAAAAATGATTTGTTTATAAGTTATATGATACATAAATAAATAAAAATTAAACTACTTGACTCAAACCTTACAACTCCAGTTGCTTTGATAGTGATTGTGATCAACAAATCGAGTTGTGTATGAAGTGAAAATTTGATTCTCCATCTTTATTTTTGTTTTAGTACTACAGTATGGAGTAAGTTCGGATCACCTCAACAATGGGTGCTTGGCATAAAGGACACTTTTTGCCACTTTCAACCAACTCATGAGCACATTTTAAACAAGTGCACATATGTCCACATCTGAGAAACAGGGGAGGGGAGTATATATTTTAGGCAAAAAGTTGGAAATTGGAATTATAAGTTACTGTGAAGAGAGAGAAAACCTGTATAGTAAGGAGTCAATAAAGCCAACACAACAAACAAAGCACATTCCTTTCTTAACATGACTCCACTTAGATCCATCTCTCAATGATGATAGGCATACATCTGAACCTGAAGGCGAAAATAAGCTCAGATAAGCAATTCGAATCAAAAAGTTATGTAATAGTTACTCCTACAAATACTTAAATTGTATTTATGTTTCAAGATTAAAATATAAAATTCAAGTCTCAGATCAGGTTATAAGATTATACAAGGCAGGATTATGTTCATCATAAAGAATGCACATGCTTCATGAAAAAATACTCAATAAAAACCAACAGAAAGTATAGTCTCAGTTCAATACCTTGTTCATCAAGAGAGAGGCCAAGAGCTGCAGAAAGTTCCTGTTTTAATGATCGCTGCATTTCAACTTGCATATCCATACAAGTTTCTAGCATTCGTTGCATATGATTCATCCCTTGCTGAAGCCGAGCCATTTCGGTTCGCAGATCATTAATAACGTTGTTTCCCTATAAAGAAAATAAATGTAAAAACATTCTACTATGAAAAACAATAAAAAAATTGTAACAAACTACTAGTATTATGACATGATGAAGAAATTTGTTTTCAAATAGACCAGTGAAACTTATTTTTCCAAGCAAATTTCTTTAAGTTGGCAAAAAAATGATTCCGCAAAAAAGTTTTCAAGGATGAAACCTCTGAACGCTGCTCTATCATGTATCGTGTCCAGTGATGGTGCCTCTCTTGATGAAAATCTGGCAGCGGTGGTGGTAGTGGAATGGCCAGTGGAGAAGCAACTGGGAGTTGGTGAACAGAATCAGGCTGATTTATATTGGGATCATCTTCTTGCTGATTATAATCTTCAGTCTGCACCAATGGACTCTCTTGAACGTCCCAATCAATGGTTGATTGCCCTTGTCTTTGAACATATGACTGAATCAACTGGTCGAGACTTTCACGAAACTCACTGCTCAGAAGATTAGAAACACTTCTCCTTCAAAAATGGAGATATGTAGATAATGACAGGATCAAAAAAGTTTCCAAAGCAACGATATGAAAATGTAACCAAATAGATCATCTTGAAAATACCTGTTTACAAGTTCCCTGAGTTCAACACTGTAAGCACTTTCGTCATCGGAGGGAATAATAAATCCATCGACTCTTCTTGTAGGAAGGAATTCCTCACTTGTCATGGTATCAAAATGCTCTTCTTGCCAGGCTTCAACTCCTATTAGAACAGAACTATCTATGTGCCAATCCTCATTATCTTCTATAACGTCAATTTCAGGAATTTCGTTCGACCAATCCTGGTAATATTCTTGTATGTTTACATCAGACTCTTGTTCGACACTCTCTCCTCTCCATTCACTGAAAGTATTTTCAGACCCTTGATACCATTCACTCATCACATGTGACTCATCTCCATGACGTGGTGATTCTGGTAAAGTCGTACCATCAGTGTTTGCAACTTGCAACCCCTCTGTAAGTGTTTCTGGGACTTGATTTATACCATTGGTTTCGATACTAGTTTGAGAGTGGCCGTGATTGTCAGTTGGCGGATCCAAATCCATGGTGAATTGAAATTGTTCGTTACTGGAGTTGTTGGTATCAGAATGATGGGTTATTTGACCACGGACTATGTTTTCCAGTCTAAATCGAAATCCTTCCCTTAGTCCAGAGACACGGTGTCGCTGTCTTAATTGACAAAGCTCCCCCGTGGCCAGAGAAGGTGGTCTGTCCTCGTCAAAGGGAAATCCATTGCGCAAAAATCTACCTCTAAGTAGTAACTAAAAAGATGGAGGAGAAACAACATAAAAAAGCACAATTGGTTACCATGAGTCATGACGACCATTTGAGCACCAACTAACATTTGATCACAGAATAAATACAGTATGAATGATTACCTGAATGCGAGCACGGTGTGGAAATTGGGAGACGGAGCGGTGATCTGAGAGTATGTGCAACTCCCTCTGCCTCTCTTCCAGAATCACCCTAACCAACTCAAGCCACGCCTGTCGGCCTAGAATCCTGCGCACCTGATCCCTTTGTCGAGGCCGGCCATCATCTTGATCCACCACTGATCTTTCACGGATCTCCATCTCTGTCGAAAACCCGGTGACTTCTCTTTCCATTTGTCCCTCTTCTTCCGATGTTTGTAAAAAGTCACCCTCGGCGGCATCGACTTCGCTTGAGCTCCTTGACTGATCCGACCTAACCCTAAGCACTCCGTTACTTCGATGAGAAATATCGTTCACCCGTGGTGTGTTGGAAGAGACCTCCGAGATGTCATCCTCCAGCTGCTGCCAGCGACGTCGAACGGCGGTGTGGAGTCCGGTGAGGGCAGTGAGTTCCGAATCCCTACTCCGACGGTCAGGCGTTGTGAAAGTATTCATTATAATTGTATTCGAATCCGATGGTGATAAGATTGAAAGTAAAGGACGGCGGTTTTCATTTTAGTTCCTTATTCTTGCGATCACGGAAGTGACTGACTGCCGGAACAGTTAGGTGCGAGGGTATGCTCGTGGAAAATAACCCAGAACAGACTGGGAAAAAAGTATCGTAAGTTGAATTTGGGTATATATATTTTTCGAATTTTTTTATTACTTAAATATTAAAATACTCAATTAAATGAACTAATGTATATTGTCTTAGACTAATATTGATACAATTACCACTTTATCATTAAGATTTAAGAGATTAATCAATGAAAATTTTAAAAAGGAATCTTTAAAAAAAATGATAAAATGTGTTAAAAAATATATTTTTTTGATAAATAAGTATATATAAATTAAAGTAAATACACTAATACTTACCGACTAAATTAATCAAATTGTTTTTAGTTTAGAGACGAAAACAGCAAGTTTAGAAATTAGAATAAGAATGACAATTTCATGTGCTAGAAGGCTGTGTGTGTTGTTGTTAAATATGACCGACCTACTTAAGACTTTTTAAGCTTTCCAGCCAATTTGACAAAACAATAATAATCTTTGTCTTGCTGGAATTTTCAATAAAAAGAATAAGATTTCAACTATTAATTCTCAAATCATATTTATTTATTAAAGATAGCAGCAATGTGGAGTTGAGATCTGGATTCTTAAGACTCAAACTCTGGATTCTTTTAACTATAATCAGTTTGAGATTAATCTTTTAACTATAATATTATTTATCCAATAATATTAAATCTTAAAATAATTTATTTTAGATCAAACGGTTGGGATAGCACATATATTACGTTAGTAACCACATATACTCGTCTTCAAACTTGACTGCATTTTCCAATTGTACTGAGGTATCGAACCTTACTGCAAGCCGATATCAAGTAGTTCCATAGGTGCGGGAACCACAACAGAAATGCATTCTATTTCTTTTCAAAATACACACCTGTAACTTGTAAGTTGAAACTGTGATTCTGTAAAGATAAATGATTTACAGTTCAGACCTTTTTTTTTTTTATGGGTACCTTTTTTTTTATGTTTGGTTCCACTTTATTACTTTGTAAATTTTGACGACTTTCAATTAAATTTCTAATTTTCCATTTGAGACTTGAGAAATGAGAATATGAGATAGTATTATTTATAATTTGTTCTAATTTTATATTGTGAGTTCCACTCGTTTAATTTTATTGCGAAACCACTAATCAGTCACAACTAATTTAGTAATTTACTAATAAGTAATCGATTAACTACTGACTAATT
Organism: Zostera marina; assembly: GCA_001185155.1. Classification (NCBI taxonomy): domain Eukaryota; kingdom Viridiplantae; phylum Streptophyta; class Magnoliopsida; order Alismatales; family Zosteraceae; genus Zostera; species Zostera marina. Next base: position 619,970 of record LFYR01001258.1, read on the forward strand.
TAATCATTATTGATTAAATAAATGATTAAATCAATTTCAAAAACCAAGTGTTAATCATTTATGATCCAATCAAACTTCCAACCTCGTGTCTTTCGTTAACTTATTGTTCTTCGCTTTATTCATCAGGTAGTTGGTTCTAGGCACAACCGATCCATCTGCCAAGTTTCGGCTCGCTTTCATTACAAGAAACCCGGTCACCTGTTCATTTTATCCACCCCCCTTCCGTTCCCGAATTCCTTCCGTGCATTGACGATTCATTTCGTTCCTGGGAATGTCGGCGACAAAACCGCCTGCAGATGGTGCTTCTGCTTTTAGAAAAGGCTGCATGTCGGGGATTTTCACTCTCCTCAATTTCCGTCGGCGAGTCTCCCACAAGTTGCTCGTGGATGGTAGCAAGAGGACCAACGGTAATTAAGCAACGTCACTTTCTCATTCCTCACTTATGTTCAACTCTAACTCAATTTCTCTCTCGTCGCAGTCCGGCAAGAAAGATACGATCTCATCGGACATGATCGAGATTCGAACGTGTGTACAAGTTATTTTATACTTTAATTTCAATCGATCTAATTATTGTTTAATTGTTTGTTTAATTGTTTGTTTAATTCAGTGTTACATGGACGTCGACACCACCACGACGAAGAGTATTAAAATGTTAGTGGAGAGAGAAATGGCTTCGTTTTCCTCCTCGTCGTTGTCATATAACAAGAAGAACAAGAAGATTCCAAATCCTGCAACGGAACCCAATATGCTCTCCAACGCTACACAAAAGTCGTCGTTTGGGGTTTCTTTTAGAAAATTAAGGAAGAAGCTCGGGCATGGTGATGTCGGAAGTAACAACCGGAGACACCGTCGATGGCTGTTTGGTGGGAAAACACAGGTTGATAAAACGGAATCTAAAAGACATCTGCTTGATGTTTTAGATAATCACTCAGGTGTTGTCGAAGATGGCCGGCAAGTTCAGTGTCCATCGGATAAGATAATATTCACATCTACTTCGGATTATTTTCTTTCTAAGTCTCCTATATATGGTCCTGGAAGGTACAAAGATCCAGGTTTATCGCCTCGACGACTGCCTTTTTTGCCAACGTGTGATTGCGATCGTGCTGGTCATGGGATAAAAGGAAACAAGCAGCAAGAGTTTGACGGAGGAGTGGAAAATTCAAGTCCTGGGTTGTCGCCACGACGGTCGGAATGCTCTCCTCCTCCATGGATTTCTACCGACGAAGAAGATAAAACCACTAGTATGGTCGTGGATAGAGATTCCCATTATATAGAGATTTTACAAGTAGTTGAGGACAACATCACCATCGGAAAAACAAACGGACCCAGTCCTGTGTCAGTCCTCGGTCACCCATTCTCTTCGGATGACATTTCCAGTCACGAATCAACTGAAGACACCGATAAAGCTCTCTCGTATGTAATCACAGAAAATTCTTATGGCGATGAGGATTCTGGTTTTCCAGCATCAACGAGACTGATCGATTTCGACGATTACCTTGAGTTTGACTGGAAAAATTATCGGACAACTGCGTGCATGAACGACGAAGAATTCAAACATGGCTATGTGATCGCTCTTTTGGAAGCTTCTTGTTTAAGAAACCAGGAAACATGGGAATTACGATCGCCTTATTCAGATTATCAGTTTCTCGATCCGGTGTTCTACAACGAAATTAAAAAAAATCCATCGGGCAAAAGCAAAAACCCCGTCGATCTAAAGCTCCTCTTCGATTGCATTAACGAAGTCCTCATTAAAATCCATAGAAAATACTTCTTGCGTCCTATTCCCATTTCTCTTTCTCCACCTTTTTCTTCTATAAAACACCCAGTATTTCCATCGCCGGAAAAACAAGTCGGGGAATTGCTGGAAGAAATAAACTGTCATTTGAATCCATCAAAAATGCCTCTGTTAGCTACCTTGTTAGATGACATCGTCGCAAAAGATTTAGGTAATACTACTACTTCTTGGTTCGATATGGTTTCTGGAATCGACGATATCGGGAAAGAATTCGGAGACCAAATCCTGGAAGATATATTGGAGGAGACTGCTGTATTTCTGAGTTTGCACCATGCGTCCTAATAGCATTATTAAATCGGGTCATTCTAAATATGACCCGAATAAGTTCTTTTTTTATCAGTTTGGGGGAATAGTTAGGGTTCGTTAGCAGTTGAAAGACGCAACAAGCGATTGCTCTTATGGATCGAAGCAGGTAATGATTTCCTGAAACTTATCTAGAAATTGAATCTTGTAACAGTTTTTTTGATTATCTATGTTGTTTTTTTTTTTGATTATCTAGAAGTATTAACGAGAGACCTGATACCACCACGAAGATTCCAGTCTCATCTTGTGATGTTGAAGCTCTGAAGAGGTGTCTGGAGGAAAACAAAGGTGATCAATCAAAATGCCAAGCACATGTAGAAGCTTTCAAATCTGCTTGTTCTTTGAAGAAACCCGCTTCCTCCTCCACACCTACCCACACCAATATTACATGATCTTGTGATTCTTGTGCTCATTTCTTAAACCATTCAGATTGATAATAGAGTTGATAAATTCAATAATTTCTTGTATGTATTATACATTTCTAGCTAATCAATCCTATATTTACAGCACAACTCTACCCAGTTGTTTTCTTCTGCAATTTTGTCCAGATCAACCTCAGAATGTCTATCATCTGTATGCAAGCAAGCAGGAAAATGAGAAAAACCAGGAACATATATAGATGGTGTGGAGAATGCTTAATTAATTACCTCTGGGTGATGGCGAAAAAGCGGAGAGTATTTCTTCAATCCAATGTATATCTTGTCAAGAATTGATACGAGTTCATCTACTTGGTCACCCAGACAATCCACCTGTTCACCAGAGAAATACGAATTGGATCGTCTACATGTTTGGATTTGAATTGCTGCTAGTAAGTACTAACCTCCTTTTCAGCTAATAGAAGATCGCAGCATCTTCTGTAAAATGCTTTTTCGTACAAAAGCTTCTTATTTCTAAGCGATTCCACTTGGTTAATGAGAGGATCTATTTGATTCTCCAAATCTTTCAACCTATACAATAAATCACCCAAACCCTAATCAAGTAATAAGCCTTAAATCCCTACGATTCAGAAGAAGCCATTATTTACCTCACAGTAATTGTTCTTAACTTGTTGGAAACATCGTCTTCAAAGTCAAAAACTGATTTTGAAAACTTCTGAATGTCCATCTGTGTCACTTGCAAATCTGGTGGCTCTTTATGTCTGGAAAAATTTAGTAGGATCGATCGTGGGTTTTGCCGACATGTTGTGTTAACGATGTCTTCAACTGTCTCCGTTTCATATTCAGATTGAGATGAACAATCATCAAATTCCCCATCCTCCTCTAACTCCTCTTCAACCTCGACGATCATCTTCGCTTCTGCTTCTGCATCTCCACCGCGTAATCTCCACAACTCCCCATCTTTCAACTTCAACGCAGCTCGCAATTCCAATTCCTTCTCACCTCTCGCGATCATCTCCGCATCCTTCTTTTTAATAGCATTATCTATCTCCTCCATCCGCATCTGCATGCGATCACGACTGTCTTCGAGATCACGAACCAGTTTCTCCCTCTCTTGGGTGCTCTCGAAGATGTTCATGTTCACCTCTTCCTGCATAAATCTCAAACACCACTTCAGTTGTACGATGGCCATTTCACAGAACCGTGACCGGTCGTTGAGCCTGCGAAGATCTCCTTTGCTAGAGCAGATTCTGTCGTATGCTTCGTCCATCGCTGTGCTAACTATGTCCATCATGAATAAATCTGCCATCATTTTCGAGACCTTCAACCTGCAATCCAACCCTTCCAACCTCAGTTCTTCCATCTCGATTGGGAAAACATTTTTCTCTCTTCTCTCGTTGTAGATAGAGAGACAGATTACAGATAGCCGCGGGTAACTACTTCTTTATTTAAAAATTTCCATATTGGGCAAAATTGTCTAAAAAATAAAATCTGTATAAATGATTAAATAGTAATTTCTTTTAATCTTTATCCATACAGACATACTTGTCCATCTTACTAATCCAGTAACTAACTCCACTATGCCCCCTGCTTACCTTCTAAGTTCTAACTATTCAGTTCGAGTTAAGTACAAAGCATTTCAGACTTCTCCTTGTTAAGGCCTATTGGGCTACAGATATGCTTTTCTTCTCATTTATTTATCCATAAGACTTAGTATCCTCGTGGAGTCAAAGAATCATGTTGATACCGCTAATCAGACCAGACCCACCTCCGATCAATCCATCAAGTTCACTTGGTCCATTAGTAAAAGGTCAAATTCAATAGGAAAATATATAAATATCTCTGGAGGTCGATCTAGAAAAGGATGAAAATATTGTTATAGAATGAGAATATTTGAGTAAAAAAGATTGTTTGACGAATCATTAACAAGATTAGCAAATGTAACTTTAGTAGTTGTTAGGTGTAATCAGTTGTAAGTTGGTTAGTATAAGTGTTATTAGTTGTTTAATCATATATAAGTATGGATGATTAGTGAGTACGGTACATCGTCTTAAGACACTATATCATAAAAATGTTATCTTTGCTATAAATCTTCAGCCAGGTTTGTGATCATTTGAACTAATTACAAATTACTTGTTTGAGTGTTAGATTGGCAGAGTTGGAGTCCTGCACTGCTACAAACTAGTTACTACGAAGTAGGCAAGAAGGACATTCCAATTAAACAATAATGACAGAAGTGACAGAACCCGATCGATGAAGGAAGAAGACAAAATTAAAGAGATGAAGGTCAACATATATGTACGTTTTATCGTTTTCCAACGCCATTAATTGTTTATTCCCAACTTTTGCAAGGAATCTTCTATCATTTGCATTTAAAACATAATCGATTTTCTTATCCCAACTTGCTGTCTCCTGCCGTCTACTGCTAGCACCTTAAATCTAGGCAATGTTCTGATTTAACTTCAATCTTTAATCAATTAATCCCCCTCCCCTTCTCCCTCTGCGTCAAATTCAAATTCAAACTTACCAATCAATTCATCGATCGATATATATACTTGTATCTTCATCTTCTTTAATTTTACTGCTGCTGCTGGAATCACACACACACAGAAATCATAATATATAAAAATCTAGCTATGATGTGTCTGCATGCATGTAGCTGCTAGCTTCAATCAAGGTGATTAAATTATCATAAACACTAACGAGAATCTTAGTTCGAGAATCAAAAACATGACGATTGTATTATAATCCATTCATCATCTTATTGAGTGAGTTTTGGCAGACACTTACATCATCAATTAAGCTCAGTTTTGGACTGAGATCCGCAAGATTTGATTAATATATATAATTAAGCATCGACCACTGCCACGCATCGCAGAAATCGATATCCAACTCATACTCTCATGTAAATATTTTCAATATTAATTTTAACATTTCATGACAGATTTGCACACAGGTAGAAAGAAAGAAAGAAAGAAAGAAAGAAAAAAGATGGAAACAGAAGACACAGAAATCCATGCAGGTAAAAGCCAAATCAGAAACTGAGAAACAAACATCGGCGCCGGAGAAGAAGGAAACAAATTAAGACAAAATAATCAAAACTACGTACGTAAACACTACATTTCCCTAAGATTTTTTCACAACATTTTATATGGTCGGATAAATGAATGGATGGATCATAGAATCAGTAGTAATTGTACATAGGAGTCTCTCGGGATCTGTGGCCTTGTTCTCCTCCTCCTCCTTCTTCTACTTTGGGTTTTGAAATTGAGATACCAGAAGGGTCTTCATCTAGGAAGATATTGTTGCACCCATGGATGGAACTGGAAGTTGATGTGATAAGCCGTTTGATCTCATCGAAATCGCTGTAGCTTACCAATGGAGATTCCTCAACTGACCATGTAGATGGAATGTCGATATTATTATTACGATCACTCTCATGATGATTTAAGCTTCCCCCCGTCTCCAACAACGGAACATCAGAACTCTCAAGGTCCGTCGACAGCAAATATTTTTTGTCCTCGTCCAGTCCATTGATGGAAAGTAAGCTCTCAAACCCTATCGTCTTCCAAAGATCATTGCCTTCAGTTGCAACTCCGTTACTTTCAAAATCATTCTTCTGGGTGCTGTCTGCAGCCTCTCCTCCAAACTCATGCTTCATAGGGTACTGATGTTGCTGTTCATTCTGTTGCTGTTGTTGATTATGGGTTAGTCTCGTGTCTTGGAAAAGAGTGGAGGTGGTGTTGATGCCACTCACGCTGTTCAACACATCCATGTGGGAGATTGAGAAGGTCTCGGCAGCTGGAATCTGGTTAGGAAGAAGAGAATTTGAAGGAATTTGGAATGGTAGTGATGATGAAGATGGTGCGAAGATATTTGTGTTCTGAAAAGTCGGGAACAGTTGTTGCTGGAATTGGTGGTGCGGCTCCTGCTGGAAGATTGGGTGTTGATGAAAATGGTGTTGACTTATGTTTTGTTTTCTCTGAGATGTTGAGATACCCAACATCTTCTTCTTCAATTTCGTATTCCAGTAGTTCTTGATATCATTGTCCGTTCTTCCTTGCAAATTCTGAGCTATTATCGACCATCTATGTTGACATGATATATGAATTAATTGACATTCAACACAGCAAAAATAAATAAAATAAAATAAAAACAGATTAAAATAGATTGATGCCTGCTTCCGATAGTAGCATACAGACTGCAGATTGTTCTATCTTCGGCATCTGAAAACTCCCCATGCTTTATGTTTGGTCTCAGATAGTTGAGCCATCTCAACCTGCAACTCTTCCCGCATCTCTTCAAACCTGCACTTAATCAAACCACCAAATTAAATCAAAATGGATCTTACAGAAAGAAATTAAACACTCTACTTAAAATGGAATCACGTCTAATTGAAACTCATTAACTATATAATTAACCTGCTTTATGTGGTAGAGCAATCCAGTTTCCACCAGTGCCATGTTTCTCTATGAAGTCCTTGAGCTTCTGGTCTTCTTCTGGACACCATGGACCTCTTTTCACATTAGCCTTGTCACAGCATGGAGCTCTCCCCATCCCTCACAAATCCGTAAGTCACTGCCTTTTAATTTTTAGGTTAAACTTTGAACATCAGAACAAGCGCCGCAAGATCATGCACTAGCTAGCTCCTGATGGTGACTTGGGGAACTAACTAATTTGAATCTTCTTTTTTGGAAAGATGATGATCGAGAGAGAAAGATTGAGTGAATGAATGAATACGATGGAAATTAAAGGACAAGTCTAGGGTATGCATATATATATTATGTGTGTATGCAGATATGCCGATACTTGAAATTAGTTTGTGGAGTCAGACAGTCAAAGACTCAGAGAGGCTCGATATTTAAAAATTGGGTCAATTGCATATATATATCTATATTACATAAAATATTAAAAGAAAAAAAATCAGTACAAACATATGTGCTTCACTTCACGAAAGAATCTTCAGTCAAGGATTTTCATATTAATTTTTTTTCACAACTCATGAAAATTTAAAAATTACATTAGACATTAGAAAATATAATTACTGTAACCATATTGAATTGATCTCATTGTGTATTTTTCTAATACGATACTTATTGAACTCTTTTTTTATTACAAAAATGAAGGTAAAGAATAAGTAAATAACGATTTTTATATATTTATTAACATAAAATTGAGATATTTTATGAAATATTAATTTAAATCGTTAATCTATTTTAAATAAAATAAATATCTTCTTAATTTAATTCAAATGAACAAATATTTATCATAAAACACATGATTTCTATGAAATGACGGTAGTTAATGATGATGAATTGAGTATTATAATATAATTTAATGGAAGCTTCGTTTCGTTAATTAACTAAATTTGTAGTTATAATTAAACTGAGAACTATATAAAATATAAATATCATATATGCGCGCATGTCTTGTTAAATCAATAACTTGTTATTATGCAAATATGCAATGTATGTAGTAATTAATTTGAGTTAATCAATTATTGAAACAAGGTCAATCGTATTCATTTGAAGGCAATCGATATATATATGCATGTGGGGTTAGTTGAAGAATAAAGACTAAAGTGGCAATTATGAAGAATCAAATGTATTAATATATAGAAGAATGGATGTCGACGCTATTTATATATCTATAGATCAATAATTATAATTACAATCCAAGTTTATTTCATAATTGAGGATTTCAGATTTAATTAATCATACATAACTATTCATTTCTTCTCCCACGTCTAAATATAATTTCTGATGTGACGGTTCACCATAATTTCTTCTTCCATCCTCAAATTTTTAAATAATTAAAAGAGTTAGGACACCAACTTCTAGCGGTTTTATATATATATTTGATATTTCTCCCCTATCTATGTTACTGAACATGTGAATGCCTACTACTAATAACCGATTATTGTCACTTCTATAGTTTAACGTCAGCAAATCGAATTTTGGTTCTCTATAATATCTATTATCAAAATTTATAACTTTTCAATAAACATTTTTTATGGGTCTCTGAGTGATTTTTATATCACTTGTTAGTTGTTACACACAAAACCCTAGACTCTCAATTACTGTGATATATGACTATTAACTTCGAAAAAGAACAGTCAAAACAGTCATTTTAACAAGGAAAAAACAAGAAGAAAATTGGCATCTAGATTTGCTGTGTGACAGTTGTTAATTTGATGGGATGAGTCATTACTGTTCTAATCTGCATTTGCCAAGGAATCTTGTAATAAGAAAATAATAACAGCACCACCATCATTATTCATTAATCTTAATATCTTATCCTCGCATGGAAGTTGTCTGCATAATTATTAATAATCCAAGATTATAATATGCCCTGCAATAATTAATAACATATATCTAATATTCACTTGCGTTGACTCTCCTCCATGTTAGAGAGTACACAGACAGAGAGTGACAGATAACAGACAGTGGTCTTTTTAAGCATGGACTAATTGCTCACTCATTTATCAAAATTCAAAATCCACATGATTTTGTTTTATAATATAACATGCAGTAAGATTGTTCCAAAGTTTCATAGTTCAAACTTCAAATTAATAAGTGATAACAAATCGAAATTTTAACGAAGATTTGTTTCATCTATCTATCTATCTATCTATCTATAATACGACTGAACATTTGTTTCATGCCTTCTTGGTTTTAGTTTAAAATCCCTATTTTGTATTCTTGGAATTCTGTCAAATATGCATTTTGACTACTTTGAAAAAATATACCAGCAAAATAAATCACAATTAAGCAGAGAAATAATTTAAGAAAAGATGGATGATCTGATCTCTAACAATTAAAAAAAATATATAACTAATAAGCATTATCAAGAGAGGAAGATGCCTGACCATTAATTGAATCAGACTTGGATATATATATTAACTGGATCACATATCGTCTCAACTTGTCATGAGCTTTGGACCATTATCAGGCATCTCCATTCCACCAGCCAAATCAGCATCTAGTTGAGTGTGTGGAGCAGGTCCATTCATTTGTTTAACCCTATAAATTAAATAAAGATACGTAAAAAAATAAGAATTTGACATATGGTTTAATGTATGCTAGTAAAAATATAAGATGTCAAACATTCAAACAAATAAAAGGCATCCATCAACACAATTACTGAATGGAATTTAAATAAAATCACACATATTTTTTTATTGAACGCAGGTTCCAGTGTGGAGGAAGAACACCAGAATGTTCAACAGAGAATTATATCACCGGATGAGCTGATGAAGTGTTGGATGATCCTCCTCTTTCTTTCCTTCTGCTACTTTTAAGTTTTATCACTCCACCCAGTACCCCACCCAAACCAAACCAATCACTCCCTAATCCCCTCACCTTCTTTATTTACAATTGTCAACGACAGTTAGTATATGTAGGTGGATAATATCATCGTTTGATCATTTCAAATAATAAGGGAGACTGTGTAAATTAGAAATAAAAGAAAACCTAAAAATAGGATTGTGATTATGGATAGAACAATTGAGATGTAATCTGAGATTTTAGATTTTAGGTACCACACTATCATGTGCTAAAACAAAATCTTGTCCTTTCACAAAAATCTATGGTAGCCAGAAAATAAAATACACACATATCAGGTTACATACAGTAGACTTGTTTGTATTTGGCAAGCTACTTAACTCCACACCAGGTTATATACAAAAGGGATGCAAAATGGGCTTATTGAAATTAGGACAAGGTCTAGGCTTAAGTAGCTTGATTGGCCTAACAAACTCAAAGGTCATGGTGGGGCACAAACTTGAGGCTGAGTTGCTAACAAGTTCAAGCTCAGACTTGCAAGTTGCAACTCTTCTCTATAATGACTATTGGTATCATGGTGTATTCTCTATAATGACTAATGACTATTACAGAGTTTCCTCGATCCTGGATTTTCTCCTCGACAGACCTTCATTATATTGAATTCCGCTGCAATGGAGGACGGCATTGTTGATAGGAGTGGAGTCGCAAATTCAGATGCTTCCAAGATAGTTTTCATCAAGCATCTGAAGACTGTGACGCTGGACCGCTCAAACTACTTCGCTTGGCGCACGCAATTCGTCGTCATCTTGCGAAGACATGAGCTGCTGGATTTGATCCAAGGATAGCTAATTATATGTATCATATCGCTAATTTCTTCAGATTCAAGCTCTAGAGATGAGTTCTCAATTTCAAAATCAGTAAAATTAACTGATTATGAGAGGCGCCCCTTCGATAGAGGAGCTGCAGGGATTAAGAGGCCTAATCCTAGGTATGCACTGTCTATATCAGCTTCTGAAATTTCTGTTCCATCTTCAGTCAAGCAAGCTTTGGAGAATGAAGGATGGAAATCAGCTATGAAGAAAGAATATGATGCGCTCGTTAATAATCCATGGGAGTTGGTACCAAGGATGCTAACAGACAATGTGATTAATTCTATATGGCTGTTTAAAGTCAAAGAAAAATCAGATGGCAGTGTGGACAGATTGAAGGCAAGGCTAGTGGCAAATGGGAGTAATCATATTGAAGGCAGAGATTACAACGAGACATTTAGTCCAGTTATAAAATCTGTATCTATTTGTGCAGTATTAACTATTGCAGTCTCAAGAGGTTGGAAACTTAATCAAATTGACATAGGTAATGCATTTTTACATGGTCAATTGGTAGAAAGGATTTTAATGCGTCAACCTAGAGACTTTATGGATGAATCATGTCCAAATCACGACTGCCTATTGAAGAAAGCTATCTATGGTCTCAAACAATCTTCAATGATGTGGTTTCACAGACTAAAAATGGTTCTGAATTTAATGGGTTTTATACCAAGCCAATCTGATCCTTCATTGTTTGTGTACTTAGGAGCAACTCATTTGGCTGCCAATTCGGTTTATCACTCCAAAATCAAACATGCAGCCATGGATTTCAGATTTGTTCGAGAAAGAATGGAGGATAAAACTCTTGTTGTGCAACACATACCGAATGTTCTACAACAAGCAGATATTCCCACTAAAGCATTGAAGCCCAAACTCTTCAAAGATCTCAAGGACAAGCTGATTTGTTCACATCATCAGACTTGAGGGGCGAGTATTAGTGATATGATACATATATATGATATGATACGATACTAATATCATATATATGATACGATATATATGATATGATATCATATATATGTATCATATCACTAATAGATTGTGTGTATCCAAATTAGGATCTGGCTGAGTTATGATGTATTGATGTGTTTACTTATAAATTGCATTGAGTATCTTTGTTGTAAAAGAATTAAAATATCAACAAAAATATAACAATGAGATTTTCCTATAACTGACTAAATTATTTTTGTGTGCACAAGAAGATTTGATACAAAATCTCTAACATGTTTAAGGATAATTTAAGCACACCAAATTATAACAGAATCAAAGTGATTTCATAATGAAGTCAATCATTTAAAATTACAAATTAATCAAATCAAAGCTGATATCCAGCTCACAACCTATCATCCACATTGCTAAAAGAATATAACAAGATGAGATACCTTTTTTTGTGGAGCTTTGATCTGACGTGTTCTTCCCTCACCGTGTTTGTGGCAAAAAAACGACTACAAAGTAACAAGAGAAGCGACGTGGAAAAAAATCATTAAAGGAAGAAAAAGATCTTAGCACTGAAGTTGAAAATGATTGTGGGAATGGAAAAAATAGTGCGTGTTGGACAGCATTCTTACTCGCAGTGCAAGCAGTAGAACTGGCCCATCCCTGGAAGATCATCGTTTAACGGCAATGCTTTGGTTTCTGTACCCTTGGCGGCCTCCTCCGCTGCTTTCAAAAGCTCGTCGTAAACAACATCGTCACGTGATCATCAACGGAAAGTTAGAGAAAAAAAACACGACGGATTCTCATATGAAAAATTACATTATAAAAACAAAAAACGTAAAAACTCGAAGATGGAAGGAGAAAGGGGGAAAGGATATCTTTGACGAGGAATTTGATGCGACGAGCAGACTTGTTGGAGAGCCTGCGCTTCTTAACCTTTCTGTGAGGACACTTACCGCCCATTTCTTGATTTCTTAATTTCCTGATCCTCCGACCCTGCAGCCGCCTCTCAAAACCCTAAAACAGACAAAAACATCCGCACTACCTATCTCAGGTACATATGAGATTGGATTTATAATATAAAACACCCTATAAAGTATGAATATCAATTCCAACTATATATGATTGCAATTTGCAAATAAGGGTTCACACAGCGAAACAAATTCTTGAATGATGATAGACCAGATCAACAGAATCGGAGTTCATTTACGGATCTAATCTGATTCTGGGTTCACCATTTTCGGATCTAATCTGATTCTGGGTTCACCATTTTCGGATCCTGAGTTTAGATGATTGTCCAAGTCTGGATCCAATCAATTTATTTTGGATAAAATTAAAATTATTTTTATTTTTGAACCTATTTAAAATCGAAGGTATATTATTTTATTAAAACTATTGATTTTTTTTTTTTGTTTGGTGAAGGCCGAAGGGGGTTGTTTTCAGTTGGTGATTTGTGGGTTTTTAGATGGTAATTCCGACATGTTTAGAAGATCTTCCAAGTAAGCCGAACCCAAGTCTTCCAACTCCATGATTACGTGATCCTGATCTGCGTCAAACATCTGTAAACCTGTTCCACCAACATCATTGTTTTTCTTGTCGTTAACGTCTAAACCACTACTCGTCTTTCTCTTTCTTCTCCTCATGGAATGTTTCATCTTAAGTGCCTTGACAGCAGCCGACCCGTCGCCGTCGGTGGTAACGTAGTTGGCTTCACGGACGGATTCCGCCACAAGCTCCACTGGGAAATTGAGCACCGCTAGGGTTCCCCGCATTAAAAAAGCAGCTTGGTCGTACGCCATGGCCGCCTCTTCCTCACTCTTGAATGTCCCCAGCCATATTCTGACGCCGTTGCGTGTGGAATCACGTATCTCTGCCGCGAATTTCCCCCACGGTCGTTTCCTCACACCTCGGTAGCCCTTGAACTTCTCTTCCAAGGAGCATTCAGCAAGCGGTTTGCGATGACAGATGCCTGCGAGTGATGGAACACAGCATGTTGAAGATGAGGAAGATTTGAGCATGTCAAGGATCATCATGTCCCCGGAGTCATTTTGGACGAAAGGGAGATTCTCAAGTGGCGGCGCCGATCCAGAGTAGGATTGATTGTTGGTTTCATCATGGATGAAGGAATAGTCGACGAACTCCATGGGAAGATGAAGAAATCAATATAGATTAATATTGCTAGCCTGCTAGCTCCTTGGAATGCTGAAATCGACGCATCAATATAAATACTCAAATTTTGATTCGACCAATTGACTTGTCAAAGAAATAAGATTTAAGAAAAATAATAATTACTATTCTCTTAATCAATTCTTAAATACTAATTAGTGATCGTTCTATTCGATTATTGTTTAATCGTTGTTCTATCAGATGGCAGATCATTGTATCTGTATATTAATTCTTCTAGATCTTCAATGCATTATATCTTTTTCCATCCACAAAATTTGAAAAGTCTAATTTGTTTAAGATAAAACTTTTTTTTATTTGTTGAATTTGACTGGAATATATACTATTTCAGGACATCACAATCTTGAACCATAATAAGATAACTGACAAGTTTTGTCCAGTCAAAAGATTTTTCTGTTTTTTTGTACAGAAAATCAATAACAGAAGCAGAAAAATAAAACAAACACGACACGACATAGATCGAACATATTGAGAAATGAAGAACACTATCCGCAACAGTTTCTTAACTGCACTTTTCTTCAATCAGTGAAACCTGATCTTAAACAATTCAGTTAATGCGGTTATTGAATCACCTGCGGACTGATTCCTCCTCCCGAATACCGATCGTCCATGCTATTCCCTCACTCCTATTTCATCATTTCCAGTTTTATCCATTTCGCCGAAAATGGAACGACAGACACCGTTGTTTGTCAACGTCGCTAGAATCTTTGTCAAATTAACCGGAACACCCACGGTTGCACTCTCAGTGAGGACGTTGAGTATGTTGCGATTCTCATCTATCCTTGTTTTGTCAAAAGACTTCACTCTTTTTGCATCACTCTTTTTGCAGTCAGTAGTGTTTGGAATGATCTCCTTTTTCATCTGTCTCCAATATTCTCCGTAAGGTGACAACGCGACGTTTTTTCTACCTTATGAAATGTGATTTCGACCGCGAAGCTAGTTATTTGGCCGAGTCGCGAAGTTGAGATCGTGAGTCTTAACAATCAGTTCAGCTACCTCTCCCGAAGAGACAATGAGTTGCGTGACATGACCGACTTTTAAGTGCATAAACGGACCATGCTTCTTGGCAAGATCTCGGAATTTACCGAGAATATGATCATCACCTGAAAGACGCAGATCAGAATATCACCAATGATAGGAAGCTTTGTCGATTAATCTTTTAGAATTTTTGATCTTGTTCAGAAAGAACATCATGATCATGACCACCAATGGTAATGATAGGAACAAAGAGAGAACTAAAAATCGGGTATATTTTTACAATCCCACCGACAAATGTATTAGCGGATATAACCTCGATGCCGGAGGTTTAATTGCTCCGGGAAGTCGCTGGAGAGTGAGGAAAGAAGGAAGAACTTAGGGTTACTTAATAACCGTTAATTTGAAGACAGTTAATACGAAAGTACTTAAGAGATTGTAATTTTCATTATTTAAATCGTTAATTACAATGAAAAATTTATGTAACAAAACAGTTTACACATTTAATTAACTAAATATATTTCGGCCCACACTCATTGGAATTGGCTTGAATCTTTTAATTGAAACATTTACAAATTAGACCTTGAACTTTTTTATTATTCTTTCCATGATGTTGGTCAAATTGCCTAAATAGTAAAACATAGGGAAATTAGTTAAACGTTCATAATATTAATTGATTATTTGAATAAGGTCATTTTTACAGTAAACAAAACTACAACTCTGTTTTAACTTTAATTACGGAATTGGTCCAAATTTTCGTAAATTTACTTATAAAAAAATGACTAAGAATATTTATAAGAAAAAAAATTAATTACGGACTCAATTCATTCAATTAAATCCTTTAAAGTAATGACTGATGAGTTACTCAACAACCGCTTTGACTTAAACCGCATAAGACCGCTTCATTTTCATTACATAACTTAAAATTGAACAAACAAAAAAAGTAAAAATGAAACTGGAATACTTGATCGATGTATGCAATGACGCGTTGTAGAGAGTTCTTCTAATATCCCTAGCTTAACCGTCAATATTTGAAAAGCCTATTTTGACTATTTTCTTCTTCTTCCAAGGCGACGGCGCAGCGGGCATCGATCTCTATTCTTAATTTTCATTTTTGAAAAGGTAGGTGACTTACTTAGCTATTATGTATAGTAATTTGGTACTCACTGCTCAATAGTAATTACTGATTAGGAAGAAGAAATTAAGATCGAAGGCCATGAATTGCTTCTATTTAAGAAAGAAATTTATGTCCGGTAATCGTCGACGTCGATCTAAACAAAAAATAGAAACCACCACGAACACTCCCGATATCATCAACTGCTCTTCTGGTGCCCCTCTTCCTTCAACGAGTTTTTCCACTGCAGACAATTTTTCTCCACCTACAAACTCTCTGCTACGCGAGGCAGATACATCGCGAAAACTAAGGATTTTCACTTTTGCCCAACTGAAAACGGCCACCGACAACTTCAGTCTATCGTCAGTCTTGGGTGAAGGTGGATCTGGGTGTGTGTATAAAGGCCAAGTTGAGAGTTTGGACGAACCAACGAGAATGGTCGATGTCGCGGTTAAACGGTTGAAAAAGAACGGATTCCAGGTACATCTCTAGATAAGGTTCTAATTAATTTTATATGCACGCGATTTGATTTGATTTGATTTTATATAGGGACACAGAGAATGGACGACGGAGGTGAATTTTCTGGGCATCGTGGATCATCCGAATCTCGTGCGGTTAATCGGATACTGTGCAGAAGACGGTGAGAGAGGAACGCAGCGACTTCTGGTGTATGAGTTTCTGTGTAACGGGAGTGTTTTTCATCATCTCTCCCCTCAATCTTCCATACCCCTTCCATGGATGACGAGGTTAAAAATTGCTCTTTGCGCTGCTCGTGGGTTGACGTATCTCCATGAGGAAATGGAGTTTCAGATTATATTTCGAGATTTCAAAACTTCAAACATTCTTTTAGACCAAAATTGGAACGCCAAGCTGTCGGACTTTGGATTGGCCAGAGAAGGACCGACGGAAGAGAAATCCCACGTCTCCACCGCCGTAAGTACTAAGTACCACCGCACCGGAATACAATCATTCATTGATTCATAAACGCGTTGCCATTTTGCAGGTGATGGGAACTCTGGGATACGCTGCACCGGAATACATGCAGACAGGTCATCTGTCGACGAAGAATGATATCTGGAGCTACGGAGTTGTGCTGTATGAATTGATCACTGGACGAATGCCATTAGATCGGCTTCGGCCCAAGGGCGAGGAGAAGCTTTTGGACTGGATAAAACCTTACATATCGAATAGGAATAAGTTCCCGATGATATTAGACCCACGCCTCGACGGTCAGTTTTCGTTGAAATCTGCTCAGCAATTAGCGGCAGTTGCCAATTCTTGTCTGCAACGTGACCCCAAGCGCCGACACAAGATGAGTGATGTTTTGAAGGTTGTGCAAACTATAGTCAATAACGCAGAGGATATTCCAAACCAAACTTGAAATTAAAGATGTGGTCGTATGTATTAGTAAGCAGTAACAGAGAATTGAATTTAACGAAATTCCAAGTGGATTATTTTATTAATTAATCTGAATTATTTTTATAAATTAACGAAATTTACCCTTTTATTTTAATTCTAAGCCAGGCAGGAACCGGACAAAAGACTGATGAGTTTGATCATTTTCACCCTTAGTTAAAATCTATAAAAAAAAATTGAGAAAGAAAATATCAATTGCACGTATACCCTTACAATTTATAATTATTAGTGTTTTCACATTTAATTGAATTAATTGGATTGTTGAGACTTGATGTTGAAAAGTGAAAACTAATAATGGCATTAAAGGAAGGTACAGTATGTATTGATGACATTTTAGATAAGTCTTTATTGATTATTTAACACCGGCGCAATAGTTGTACCTGCTGCCATCTCCGTGCCGTCATCGTTTTCGTTCTCCCCCGATATCTCTTCTAGTGACTTACCCTTAGACTCCGGGACCAAGAGGGTGAACAATAGCCCCAGAAAGCTGCAACCTGCGAGCACGAACAAGGAGTTCCTCACACCGATTCCGGCGGGGTAGCCAGCATCTGTCTTTGCTGGATCTTGGCTTTGAGCTGCGTACAGGAACCCAAAAGCTCCAACGATTGCACCAGCTTTTCCTGCTGCGGCAGAGATCCCGTGGCAGGTTGACCTGAGCCTTGCCGGAAAGATTTCAGCCGGTACGATGAAGGTGGTACTGTTGGGGCCGAAGTTTGCAAAGAAGAATGTGAATGCGTACATAACGACGAATCCTATCCTGTTCTCGCTTTTGGTCCAGTGTTCATACGGTATGGCTAAAGCCAACATGAAAGCCATCATGAAGAAGAAACCAATCATCTGGATGACCCAACGACCGATGACGTCGATCAAAGCCACGGTGAACCAGTATCCGGGGACGGTTCCGCAAAGTGCGATCAGAGTCTGTGCACGTGAAATCCGGAATACTTCTTCGATTGCATTCATTGATTTGGCAGGTGGGATCCATCCGATAGCGCTGAAGATATCTTTCTGAAATAGATTTTGGCTGTAGAAAGCAATGTCCAAAAGGAACCATGTGGAGGTTGTTGCCAGCAAGTGAACTCCGTGGCGACGGAGGAATTGTTTGGTGAAAAGACCAAAAGAATTTGAATCTTTTGTGGTTATGGTTGCGACGGCGTTCTGGTTGGCTTCTATGTCGACCTGCAGTACCTTCGACATGTCAGCAGCGGCTTGCTTGGCGTTCTTGGCAACAAGAGCAGTGTAACGAGCAGTCTCTGGCATCTTCATCCGCCAGTAATAGGTAAGTGCGGCGGGTACGGCGCCGAACATGAAGATCAACCTCCACACATAATCGGCTTGCGGAACGGTGGAACCTTTACGGTTGATGTCGTAGGCAGGAACATTGTACTTGGCTTTGAAAGCAGCAGATACAATAAGAGTCACAATCCCACCGCCGATTATACCAAATCCTTGCATGGCAAACACCGCCGCAATGAAGGATCCGCGCGTTTTCTTATTGGCATACTCCGACATGATGGTTGCAGACAGTGGGTAGTCTCCACCAATACCAAATCCTAGCCAGAATCGGAAAAAACAAAGCGTCGTAATAACACTTTTCGGCGAACTTCCAAAGGACAGACCACATCCGACGGAACAGATGACCATGAGCATAAGTGTCATCCCTATAAAATCAGTATTAATTAATTTTCAACCACCTCAATTAAAATCGTGATTAAATATAATTATTTTACCATAAACATTCTTCCTTCCCAGTTTATCGCCAAGCCAACCGAAGAAGAGTTGGCCGGAGAGAGTTCCACAGAAGGCAACACCGTTAACAGCAGCGGCGACATTCGGCGGAAGACTTCCAGGGGTATCAGACGTGGGATCGTAGTAGTAGATCCTTCCGAGAAGCTTGGTGACAAGCGAGATGCTGAAAAGATCGTAAGCATCCGTGAAGAAACCCATGCCGGCGATAATGATCGCCGTGAAATGATAGAGTTGCGTCTTGGCTCCATCGAGAGCGTCGAGAACTTGGAGCTGCTGCCTCGCCATTCCTGCAAATTTTGATCAGAATATTAAATTAAATTCCAATGTATAGTCTGTGTTGACTCTGTTCTAAAATAATAAAAGAAAAAAAAAATCAATTTGACTACGTCGAATTATCGACCTTAATAGAATAAACGGTAATAATGTAGATCTGAAAATCTGGATGGCTGGAGAATGGAAGTGTACTGGTATTTATAGAAACAAGACTGTGAGAGGAAGAAGAAGAAGAGCATATGATGGGTATTTATGATCGGATGACGACCTTAATGATCATAATGTTTTTGGCAACAACCGGGTTTGAAAACGTAGCTTCCTGGCTACCTCTATTTCGATATTTAGATCTGTATGGTCCAAACTCCAAAGACTTGGTATTTGCCGTTTTTATTGAAATTTTGGTCATTGGTAAGAAATTGTTTATATAAAATCTCTGTTAGTCTTACACAGTCACACATCATGATGTCAATATGATGGATAAATATTACCAAATATCAACATCTTCCTTTAGGCAATTTTTGTATGTATCAGACGAAATTGGTCATTGAAATAGAAAACAACAAGGAAATTAAACTATATTAATTGACATTTGACGGATGAAGCGATAATTTAGATTCATTATTGCATCTGGTCCAGTGTCTCCAGCCAGCCCATGTTCTTGTATTAATTTAGACTTCAGCTTCCTCACCACTTCCCAAATTTTTAAAACTAAAGTTAGGATTAGATTCAAAATGCCTGTACATGTTAAGAAAGTCTTCTCTTGTAGCTGTCAAACCTTTGACGTCGATGATAAAGTTACATACATTTCACTCTAGCACGGTTTATTCTTAAGATAAATTAAAGTTAAGGAATCTCCAATCGGTACAAAGAGAATCAAACAAAGAAGTCTGAGCTTCCGATACTGATGTGTTGATCCCCCTTTAGATTCTCTGCTTTTTAATCTCTTTAGCAAAAAATTTAAGATTTTATTTTGAATTTTGTTTGCATTCATATCGATTCATGATATCTATCCTCAAAAATCAACACCACTCAATCCAGTATTCGTTCTATCACATATGTGCCGCAGGACCAGGCTTTCGAACAATTTCTTCAAAAAAATCGGATTAATACTTAGACGAGAAAGCCTATTTAGTAGAGATAATTTACCTTGAGTTGCAGACTTGCAATAAAAGACGATCCGTCAACAATTTGATCGAGGGGAGTGAGGGGACAATGAACCAAGAAACAAGTTAGACTTAAATCGATAGAATTTTATTTTATTCAACCAATATTTATATATTTTCACAAGTAACAAATATATCTATTTTAACGGTCTAACTAATTCATCATTTATTCCTAACAATAATTAGTTATATAAATAATTTAGATTTAGCAGTTGATCGAAATAACTGTTGTTTTGTTTATTTCTGACTGGACGGACTTGTCTGACTAAATTCAAAATTAAGAAAAGACAATTCAACTACGTCGATTTTATTCCCAGACATTATTTAAATACAGACAAACGTAGATCTAGGGTTCACCTCTAAGACAACTGACCGCAATCGGCTATGACCACTTTCTTTGACGTGGCGCCACTAGAAGACCCCACTTTCTCCACCGTCTTCAGAACATCCAATCCGTCAATAACCTGCCCAAACACCACGTGTTTGCCATCCAGCCACGAAGTAGTCGCAGTGCATAAAAAGAACTGGGACCCGTTGGTTCCAGGGCCGCAGTTGGCCATAGACAAAATGCCAGGTCCGGTGTGTTTCTTCACGAAATTTTCATCTGCGAAGTTGGGACCGTAAATCGATTCTCCTCCACTTCCGTTTCCCGCAGTGAAATCACCTCCTTGGCACATGAACCCCGGGATCACACGGTGGAAGGTGGATCCCTTGTAGTGGAGTGGTTTCCCCATTGCACCCATCCCCTTTTCTCCTGTGCAGAGAGCACGGAAATTCTCAGAGGTTCTGGGAACAACGTCATTGAATAGCTCAATCACGATCCTCCCTACCGGCACACCGTCTATCGTCATGTCGAAGAACACCTTAGGGTTTGCTGGATTCTCCATCGGTTGTTGCAATTTGTTACCGACTACCGAGGGACGAGCACTGAGTGGAAAATTTAAATTGTTGAAACGAGACAGCTGACCGTTGGATTACTTGGATGAGTGAGAGTAGATACACGAACATGTGGCAAAATGTTCCCTGGATTAGTTGTGCTGTCAGGTTGTTCTGTTAATCTTATCCGCATCTACCGATGAACGGATGTTAATGTTATCTATTCTATACGGCCCATTTTGGTGATTTTACAACCCATTATGTTAGTCCATTTAGTCTAAACCCAAAATGTCCCATTCTTGCTATTCATTACATATTTTAAAACCGTCTTCAAACAATGTATGATATAATGATAAAGCCACGCGGCCCACGCTTCTTGGAAGTGGTCTTCTTTTTTCCTAAGACTTGCGAATACACGTGTCAGAAGGTCAGCATACCTGTCTTTTGATAAAAGCCGCATCTATCTTCTCTCGATTTTCGCTGGGTTGTTGTACATTTTAGAAAGAGAGTACTAGGGTAGAGAGATAGAGGGCAATGGCAGCAGTGGCGACTTCCACTTCACTGGCGGCAGTATCGAATGGAACCAAATCATCTTCATCGTTTCCCAAACCTGATTTCGCAGGTCTGCGTCGCATCTCTTCTCCTTCCTCTGATGCAGGACTTTTCCAAAGATTCCGTATCTCATCGTCGGGCTGTGGAAAATCAGTTCGCCCTGTTGTCGCCATGGCTGGAACCGGAAAGGTCATTTCTTATGCTCCATTTCGAACATTTTCCTTCTTTCTCCATGTATTTTCTACCGATTCCTTGAGACATTCTCATCGGTTGACTGGAATTATATGATTCGGAATAAAATCAGTTAGGGTGTGATTTATTTATCTGTTGTTTACTTAAATAAATTTTTTTTTTTATCTCGTCTTCAATAATCAAGAGTTGACATACTATAAGTCTATAACTTAATAAGATGAGATTATGAGAACAAGGATATCTTCATACTATGCCTAATCTTTCACCAATCGATATTTTCTATATCTCAATCACGATTTAATATTCCCTTGCTAATATTTTGATATTTTTCGCTATTTACATCTTTTTCAACTTTAAAATCATAAAATCTTTTTCAGTTTTATATTATGTATGAATTGTGATTTTTCATTCTAATCCTATGTCTGCTGACTGCAATGAGGCAGTATCTATATTCTATATATCTATTGACTGATTTGTTTTTTGTTTTACTTGTTGCTGTAGTTCTTCGTAGGAGGCAACTGGAAATGTGTAAGTGTCGATTTTTCTTTGTTTATTTATGCTCTATTCAGTATTCACTGCCAATATCAGCAATTGCATATTATCACTCCCGTATCCATTCTGTACGCATTTTGCTTATTTCATTCGATTATTTTTTATATCTTTTTTACCTTTTTCTTGTGTGTTATTTTCCATGGGTCGTGGTTATTTCTCCTTGATGGTGGATTTTTTTTGTAATTTTATTATCCTAGTTTCTTATAACTTTCACATCCTTTCTCCAGTAACTAATATTATTTGTTTAGATGTAGCAGGATATTTCCATTTCCATTATGTATATTCTTCAATCTCCAACACTAACAAGCTAACATATTTTATTTGGATTTTCTTATTGTAGAATGGGACTAAAGAATCTGTAGATAAGCTTGTTTCTGAATTGAACAGTGCACACCTTGAGTCTGATGTTGGTAAGATTTTGAATTGATTATTGTTGACGTACTAAACAGTTCTTATTTATCATTCATTTGATGTAGTTTTGATAGTTAATTTGCACACCATTGATATATATATCTTGATTGTATCCATCTTTGTTTGAAGCTTAAAAAGTGAAAATTCAGTCTAAATCTGATGTGAACCTCTTAGTTATTTTTTATAATTTGTAAAATGATAAGAATTTAATTTTTTTTTGCAATTGGTATCTGTTAGTTTCTTCCGCTTATTAATATAGAAAATAACTTCCTTCATTATAACATTATATACCACTTATTGCTGCTACACCTGATGTGTATGTACTGTGCAATAATTTTATATATATTTCTCATATTTGCAGATGTTGTCGTAGCACCTCCTTATTTATACATTGACAAGGTAAAAAACACACTATCTGCACGTGTAGAAATATCTTCTCAAAATTCTTGGGTGGGAAAAGGAGGAGCTTTCACAGGAGAAATCAGGTATAATTTTCTCTCACTGTGATTGTATTATTATTTCAACTTATGCTTTTGTGTCTGTATGCGTGAATTATGATTATATTTCTCAGTGTTTTTATGATACCCCGACCAAATGTAAAGTAAGAAATAGATCTTGCTATTGGGATGGGCATCTGCTGACCTGTTTCGAAAAACAGCATGTCATTGCCATATTTTTTTTTTCCTTGGATTTTGTTTATTTTTTCTGTGATAAATAGATATTGGATATTATTAGTTAGTTAGTTGTGCAAGTATGTAAAGTAGTTGAAGAATAAATAAGCATCATGCGATAATTTTTACTAATAGTAATCTAAGTCAGTACAATTCTAACCTGGTTTTTTTTTTCCAGTGCTTTATAAATGTATAAATCAATAATTCAATATAATAAATTTCATTCCATCATTGTAGTGTGGAACAATTGAAGGACATAGGGTGCAAGTGGGTGATTTTAGGACATTCAGAAAGGAGGCATGTCATTGGAGAAGATGATGAGGTATCGCTTAAGTAGTGACTAAATTGTATATGTTGGATGCAAGTATGCAACAACCTTATGTTACCCATCTCTCTAAATTATCTTCAAGTCAAATATTATCCAATTGATTTTTTTCATTTTATCTGTGATTTACATTTATGAATTTTCTTTATATACAGTTCATTGGGAAGAAAGCTGCATATGCACTGAGTGAGAATCTTAAAGTAATAGCCTGTATAGGAGAAAAATTAGAAGAGAGGGAAGCAGGGAAAACCACAGATGTTTGTTTTCGACAGATGAAGGCCTTTGCAGGTATGGTGTTTCTTTTAAATATTCAATTTAGTGAGTACATATTGACCAGCTATTTATTTTCTTGCTGAAACCAGATAGTGTACCCAGCTGGGATGATGTAGTTGTTGCATACGAACCTGTATGGGCCATAGGTACAGGAAAAGTAGCCACTCCCGAGCAGGCTCAGGAAGTGCATGCTGCACTTCGTGACTGGCTTAAGAACAATGTATCGGCTGAAGTTGCCTCTAAAACTCGTATAATCTACGGAGGTACAGATTCTTTTTGCAATAATTCGTCATTTGGCAAATGGCAAGAAATTAATATTTGAATATTTTAGTGATTAAAATATCTCTCAACTGTTAGTTTTTTTCTGCAAATTTTAAAGAATGTTTGGTTTAGGGTTTAGACCATTCCAGTAACTAATTAATTTACTTTGTTCCATTCCAGTTTGTTTCATGCTTATGACCATAATGTGTTTTCTTCAATCATTCTAAAACTTTTGGGACTGGTTACCATTTCTTTCCAGGTTCAGTAAATGGGAGCAATTGTTCTGAACTTGCAAAGCAAGAGGACATTGATGGATTTCTTGTTGGTGGAGCTTCTTTAAAGGTAAGCAGCAACCAAAACGGTATTTTGATAAATTCGTGATATGCATATTTCGAAGCTAAAAATATGATTTATCGATTACTCTTGCAGGGTCCGGAATTTGCTATCATTGTAAACTCAGTTACTTCTAAGAAAGTTGTTGCTTAGTAAAGGATATTGAATGAGAGAGACCCCCACAAAGGAATAAAATGAGTTAGGCACTTTATATTTCAACATGTATCTGATAATCTGAAGTTCTGAACATCTACATGAATGCATTAATAATGATTTTCATTCATGTATTGTATGTTTTTTTTTCCATTTGTTAAATTTTGGGATGTGAGCAAGCTCAGAAGAATGGTCTAATTAATGGAAATAAATTTGAAATGCGGTCATTTTGGATTTCATGGAATCATTGTTTAAATGTTATAATCATAATTGTCTAAACAAATATATGATTAGCATTTAACACGATCTTTGGGCTGGACCAGATCTGGATGGGTTTTGACTATATGAGGTCTTATTTTTAGCAAAGCTATTGTATAATGTTTGACATAATTATTTTTGAGGTCTTCCGTCCAATCTAGTGGTTTAGAAAAGCTACAAGGAATTAAGAGAGCATTTGTCAGAATTACAAACAAGAGATTTTGATGGTCGATATAAATCTCGTATAAATTGGATAACTTAAGGATAGGTCTATAAATGATATATTAAAATCTATATTCGTTTTCGAATTCGAATAAACATATTGTCGACGGACATGATTTCTCCTAACCAGACTACCTTAGTCAAGGGGAGAAGAATAAGTGATTTGGAGAGTTTCGCCCAAGAGTTCACATTTCGGTTCAACAACAAAAATACGTCGTGTCTTTCTTGCATCACAATCGATTTTGCCCTTTGACAACTTCAATCAGTTTAAATTAATTAGCACAGAGGTATCAAGAGGATGTTAAATTAGTTTAGCTTCAACCTATTTTTAACTTGTTGGAATTTAATTTAATCAAATACCTTAATAAATAAAAACTACACTGTGTCTGTAACTGTAAGTCACAAATCCACTCACAACTCCACAAGTTAGTAAATAATCTATAAAGAAAAACATGTAATATGTACTATGTGCGGTTCCTTGGCATGTCCTAGTTTTATTAAACTCATCCCTAAACTGGTCGCACCCTTATTTTCAAATCTTGCCTGATTTTAAAATAAATAATTATATTTCAAAATTCAAAGTTTACACGACTAAATATGATTATTTATTACGGATTTAATTTATGGATATATGATAAATTAACAATGATTATAAATTTATGTTTAATTGTTTAGGAACATAATTAACTAATTAATCAATTAATTAAAAGGTAAGATTTTAAGAGATTAATCGAATAATTGCCCCCAACTGGACATTCTTTATTTCTTTTTGCACTCAACACAACGTTGAGTCGTTGACGGATATGTTATCATAAACCGTCCATTGTTTATATCCTACGGTCAGAAAATCAGTTAGATCAACCCCCCACTCCACACTGAATCCAACGCCCAAGAATGTTCGCAAACAAAGACAACACGATCGGGCGGTTGGCTATATGCCTATATTATGATTCACGGTCGGTTTCGGACCCCCGTGGTCGCCTGGTGGGTCTTTATTCTTGGTCACTGTCCGTCTAGTTTTCTCCTCTCCTCTCCTCTCTTGTTTGTCGTCGGAACAACACTAGTTCGTATTCGTAAGCTCCTTCCAAAGAAAAAGGTATTTCTGCTCTTCTATATCCAATTATAGTTTATTTCTAGCTCGCTTACTTTCATCACAATCCGTTTCGACTCTAATTAATCTTTGATGGTTTTTTTTCCAAACTGTTTTAATTATATGCAAAATTGAAAATTGAAAAGGATTTTTTTTCATGATTTTTTTTCCTCTTAGGCCTTAGGGGACAGGGGCTATTTATCGGAGCTGTGTTATTTTGTATTTCTTAATCACTCTTACACAGATTTTCTTGCATTTGAATTTTGACGCATTATGAGTGCTTCGGCTCCCAAGAGATTATTGAATGAAGAGGAAAAAGATCAATCTAAATCCGGAAAGAGGCCACATGAGAATATCGACGCTGAAATTTCAAATTCGTTGGGTAATGAACAACATCACTTACCAATTAAACATATTATAGACGACCGAATAGGCAAGATCCAACGAATTGACACCAGTGAGGTTGAAAAAATTTCATCTTTGCTTCCTAAACAAGTTCCTTCACCATCCATTACCTCTTATTTAGACCATTCTTCCATCACTTCTTGCGATAGATTGAAACTTGATGGCTTCAAAGATGATCATCATAATAGAGATGTTAAGGTGGAGACTAGAGAGAAAAAGGTTGATAATAGGGAGTTGCACAATGAAATGAAATTGGACCCTCATGTTAAACGGGAAGAGAATAGTGCAGATTTTAAAGAAATAAGATTTGAGAATGAATCTGCTGTTGATTTCAAACCTGATACTAAATCTGCAAAGGATAGCAGCAATGCAGAAAATCCTCATTCAAATGCAAAAGAGATCAAAGAACTCTACAAAACGTTAAAATATTCCGAATCATCTAGTGACGTTTCTTCTCAATTGAGGGTTACACAACACACTTTACCTATTCCTGTGGGGAAAAGTATGGAAACTCCCACTTTTGAGGTTCAAGAGTTCTTGAATGCACATAAAACAGTTGCAGAGAATAAAATTGAGTTGAACAGTGAAGAAAAAATCAGAGAAAACCAAGGAAAGAAGAATGACGACAAGCACAACAATTTGGATGAAAATGAAAAGAATAAACAAGGCCGCAACACAAACATGAATCTGGCTAATTCTAGCAAAGAGTCATTGAGGGATCATAAAGATGCTGAGAGATGGGAGAGAAAGGATCTGGAGGACACAGAAAGGGATCAGACTGACAAAACACCATCCAATTTAAATGGGAAGGAATCAATGGATATATCTCCTAAAATTATTGAGAAAGAAAACACAACATTAGATACAAAGAAATCAACAGATGTAGACAGTGGGAAAATCTGTGACACCGAAAACAAAAATCTGAAAAGAAGCTGGTATCGGGTTGCACAAATGGATAAACATAAAGGAAAGAAGGAAACCGATGAAAAGGAATCTGAAGATGGATATACAGAACGGATTAGTCTTACAGAACGTGATAGAGAGATATCTAGTCCTAGTGTCCATCAGCACAAGAGGTTACTGAGGCAAAAAGGGACACCTCAACCATCACTTCGGGAATCTCGTTTTCCATCCCGAACAAGAGAAAGTGAAGGGTAAGACCTATATATTAGATGTAATTTTGAGTTTTAACTTTATCTGACTAAAATCATATTCTTCGCTTTAAAATAATTCTTAAATACACTTAACTTTCTTGCATCTATCATTTTTTTTTGCATTTTAATGATTTTATTCTCATTATATCAGCATATCTAGCTAATATACAGGACTTCTGGAGAAGTTTTACTTTTCGAAAGTGAATTCCGAAAAACATCCTAGAGTTTCATGAAGAAAATCAGAAATCAACATGATTTGTCTGATATGCCCGATTACTTCTCTTTCTTATTTGAAATTCAAAGCTTACCTCATCTTTTCAACTTTTTTCACTGTAAATTTAGACCATTGGTGCTGACGTGATGAACTTCTACATAATAAAGCTTGCTTCTACTTTTACACCTTTCTTTTTTAGATCCGATTTCCAGGGATTCTTGGTTTCTGTGTTTTTTTGTCTTCCCTATATCGCAAATGTTTTTTAAACCTTGTGAATTTATGTTCCTTAAATAGTTATTTTCTGATTTTATCTTTTTAGAAGCTATTGGTATGTAATTTTTTGATAACTCTATAAATTAAGTTCTAGTGAAAATGCAAGTTTAATTTGTTACTGTATTGACGTTTTTATATTAAAAAGATTTTAGCATATCATCACAATGAAATCATGAAAATAGAAATAGAATATCTAAAGCAAGTCGACATTGGCACTAATAATTTTCTTTAAATGGCAGGCTGTTTGTGTTAAGGTTTTATTTTTGTCAAATTATTTAGCTGCTCACATGTTTTTAATGCAAATTTCTGATTTGAGAATATATTTTACATAAATGGACATCTTGACGCAAATCACATTTGCAATTTAAGAAAGAAAAAAATCATATTACAGTTACCACTTTCAATAAAAACCAAACGACTCTACCCTTTTATATCAACTGTCAACTGTTTAAGTATTGACTGCTTCTCGTATATACAACAAGTTGATAATGTTTAATGTTATGGTGTAAATATTTTTAATAAATTTTTCCAATAATCCAAAATCTATTAAGTAGATTATTGTACTATCTAATTCCATTCATCTTTACGCATCTTTTTATACAAAACTATTCAAAAACAATTTATTCTGTTAACACTTTTTTACAGTATATTTTTATAATGTCTGTTTTATTGTTTACTGTATTTTGTCATTGAATAAAAAACTGATTGTTCTTGTTATCTTTCTTCTTGCAGATCCAAAGGTTAGCCAAAATATTTTCTTTTAAAAAGAAATCTGATGTTCATTTTCTTGGATTGACAAAACAAATATAAAGACATGGTGATGCAATTCTAACTTTTGGAGGAAAATTGAGCTTTCATATATTTTATTAAATATTAATCTTATTTACTTATTATTTAATTGTAGCAAATTTTTCTTATTAGTTGGTTTGCACTTTACATGGAGATTCAATTTTTGTCTCATTTTGTATGCTATTTATTTATTGGCTAATATTAAACATAGTCATTTAGTCACTTGTTTGCATAATTCATTTTGCTAATGATAAGTTGTAGTTATAATTAGTACCTTTGGTAAATAATTACAATATAAATGTTCGTTAGTTAAACCCATGATCCCAAGATCAGTATGTAGTAGTGTAGAAAATAATAAGGCATTCGCCTCTCATAATTCATAGGTCATTGGTTAAATATATATAGAGGTTTTTCATCTTTCTATTTTTTTCATTGCAGAAATGCCTGAGGTATCTTCTATTGTTTATAAGGTTGGAGTATGCATGCAAGAAATTCGAAAATCTTGGAAAGAGTACCAAAATAGCCCGGGAAATTCAGATGACACGAGTCTTCAAAATGGTCCAATACTTGAAATTGGAATACCAACTGAATATGTTACCGCAACTAACCGCCAAGTATGATATAAAGATATTATCTTACTGTACTGATTCTATATTTTCAATCATGCCGACGAAATCCATCGAGATTATTTTGCTAGCTAGTTGCTACTATATTGACTATTTTGTTTATAACACAAAAGCATTTGATATTTTGATGAAACTGTGAATGTGACAATATTTTCAAAGAAAATTAAAGAGTAATAAACACCTGTGGTAATTTTGGTAAGCGCAAATTTGTTAAAATCTTGAAGAATCTGTAATTACAAGGTAATAAGGTTTAAAATATATGTTTTCTTACTTTTTAGGACAGATATGTTTAAAATATATGTGAATGTGGACATTTATTAGATTTATAAATATTTTTACTTTTTAGTTGAAAATATAAGATTTTCTTACTGTTACTATGTTAAATACTTAGATATCTATCAAATGGACAGATTTTCTTGGAAATATTAATAGAATATTTTCTTGCTTATACTCTATTTCCTTAACTGTATGAGAGGAGGATGCTTGAGTGCGGAGTTTCAGATTCATATAATATTAATGTATAAGAAGCAAATGTGTTATTCAATGGTGGTGTTTTTTGCAGGTCAGGGCAGGTCAACTGTGGGGAACTGATATTTACTCTGATGATTCAGATCTAGTTGCAGGTATTTATGTTTGTAGTTACAACTCTTTTAAGTGGTAAGAATCTTACACTGAAATTTGTATTTTAGTTCTCATCCACACTGGTTACTGCCGACCAACAGCAATCCCTCCTCCTCCTGCTATTCGGGAGTTGCGGGCAACAATCCGAGTATTGCCACCACAAGCATGTAAGCGGCGACCATAATAATTTTTCTCTTAAATCTTAATATCATCATACACAATTTGTTTATTTTATTCTATCTATGCACTCATTATTTGTGAAGTTTATGTATAGTTTTGAAATATTTGATGTTATTACCATTACATTTTCCTCCAACACTTTATGTTATCGATGTAGGCTATACTTCCACCTTAAGGAACAATGTGCGTTCCCGAGCTTGGAGTGCTGGTATCACTTGCAGCTTTAAAATCGAAAAGTGTTTAATTGTTAAGGTGAATAATTTTTTAATCAATTGTGGTCATTTTCTTGTTTAGAGTTGAAACTATGCATATTGAAGTCATTTTCTTGCTAAAGTGAATACTGAATAATCACATTGTAAAAATAGCATTTAATGCCCAAAAGCTAAGTGACATTTTTAAATTTTACAAATTCTCATCGACTGTATTTTCATCATGTACTTTGCATACTGTTTGGGAGTGCTAATCGACTTTTTAATATTCATAGAGTATACAATTATACTTTTCATTTTTTTTTTCATTTACCATATATTTTCTATTTTACACGCCTCTGATAATTTAGGATGACTTATTTAATTGACAGAAAGGAGGTGGCACAATTGATCTTGAGCCTAGTCTGACTCATATCTCAGCTATGGAACCAACTCTTGCTCCTTTATCAACCGAACGGACAATGACGACTAGATCTGCTGCCTCGGTATTTTTTTATGGAATCCAAAATTCTATTTTAGTCTTCACCTTTATCTCTTTATGAGTAACTCATGCATCTCTTTTCCCCTCTTTTCATAAAATTATTGATTGCTGTTTTTCTTTGTAGAATGCATATCGTCATCAAAAAATGACCCGTGAAGTAACCATTCAATACAATTTATGTCACGAGCCATGGTATTCCACCTTCAACGTTGTATTACTTATATATCTCAAGGACTCAAAGTCTATTGTAATATAAAGCTTTCTTCTGTTTAGACAAAAAAGTTGCTATTAATTTATTATTTAAAAGCGTATTTTAGTAATACAGCATCAATGTCAGGATGAAATATAGTATCAATGTGGTTGCGGATAAGGGAATGAAAAAGCATCAATATACATCTGCACGGTTGAAGAATGGAGAGGTTTTATACTTGGAAACACATTCGGTCAGGTATCAAGAAAATATGACTACCTTTTTGGTAGACTAAAATGTTACCAATTTAGTTATGCAGAACCTGACTGGCATGGTTTGCTTTGTTATCATTCAGACTTCTTTCTTAATGTTATATGAATATACTATCCATTTTTAGATATGAACTTTGCTTTTCTGGAGAGAAGTCCACGGGCAATGATCATGACAAGCCTTCAACACAGCATGATCATGATCAGAACAATATAATTGATGTATTTCGATGGTCTCGTTGCAAGAAGGTCCTTCCTCAGAAAATAATGAAATCAGTTGGAATTCCATCACCCATTGATGAAGTAGAGGTAGGCTACCATTTTCCCAAATGAAGAAAAAGAAGTATGAGTGTATGACGCAACAATGTTGAAATGAACATATGAAATTCTGTGTTCTACGCAGGTTTTACATGATAATTTGGAGTGGGAGGATCTGCTGTGGTCTCATACTGGGGTGTGGGTGGCTGGAAAAGAGTTTCACATCATCAGAGTTCATTTTCTTTCCAAAGATTGATCAAAACGAATGGAAAAGTGGCATCATTGTACGTAAAAACTTAATTTACATATTTTGCTCGTGTAAAAATTTATACTTTCAGTCAAAGCCATCGGAAAAAAGTTTGCTATGAGGATAGCTTTGTTTATTATCCACGTCTTCTTAAAACATTGGTAGAGTCGCAGAGTATTTGAAACAATTGTTTTTTAAGAACAGAAATGTACTCGTTATGATGTTCATGTACCATTTGTACCTTGAATTATATAGATTAAATAGAAGGAAACATATTCTTTTTCATTCTCTCTTAATAAGAAATCAAGAATTGGTGTCCACTTTTTTTTAAAATATTTTACAAAGAAATCAAGAAACAAAATTAGATAGTCCAGATTCAACAGATCAAATTCCAGTAATACTGAACAACGATCCAGATTCAAAAGTTTTCTATTTATTGAAATTGCTTATCTCTGAAAATTATATAAACCTCTAAAGTATTGTAGTTTTAGCTCAATTGATCACAGTTACTATTAAAATTTCTGAAGATTGACCATCACTTAATTAACCATTAATGATGGTCTGTCGTTAATGATAATTATGCAATACTGAAGGACGGAGAGATTGCAATTCCCAACTTAAAGAATGCAATAATTATTTAATTATTATATTTGCTAAAATTAACCTAAATATTATGTTATATGTTTTAAGAAACTTTATTTTCCTAATGTACTTTTCTCATTAACTGCTTAATTAAGTATGAAGTGTATTAAGATAAGGATTTACCATCAATAGAAAAGGAATGAGAAATCAACCGTCTTTTAATTTTTACCGTTTAGTTATTTATTTTCTGTCTTTTATACTTTCTTACCATATAGGGTTTCGAACTTTCGATCCTATCATTTAATGCTTTCAATCAATGAGCTCACTTTCATATCACAACATGGTCTCGGAGATGTACGATCCGACGCCGTTTTCTCCAACCTTATCTTACGCAAATTTTCAACCATATGCAACACCTCCATTTACCATACCCAAGTTACCACAACAATCATACAAGATACAGCCCGCACACTAAACATCCTTCATAAATTATCATTTAAAAGTTAAAACAATGAAAATGAGTAACAATAAAAGTTAATTTTAAGCAATCATCAGATATTCAGATCCACCAGCTATTTAATTTTGGTGTTCTGATGTTGTCGATAAGCTAGAGCCAACCTTCCTACTTGCCTAGAGGAGAGGAAAGACGACGAATAACAGTTGGCATTAGAGACAAATGCATAGGTAATTGATGCATCCAATTGATTAATAATAATAAAAATCATATAAATAATAATCGATCTATCGATCGATCAAGCATTCCAAATTCTTCTTCAAATCCTAGTGTATGATTCTGTCGGTCCAACTTCCCACAACTCGCAAACTAAAAAAAAAACATTGTCTGGATTCCAATCAATCGAATGAAAGCAATCAAATCCAAGAATTAAAAAAAAATCAAATGTATAAAAAAGAAGTCAATGGCTGCTGCCTGAATGGCATCTGTTGGAATCAGTGCATGTATCTGGAGTCTCGATCGATAAAAACCAAAAGTCATTCTGTAAAACAGTTGGCGGACATAAAAACTGCCGACCGTAAATGCGTGCTGGCTATCGTTATTTATATCATTCATTCGTTCTCATGCAGTCAGAAAAGGCAAAACGGAAGATGATTAATATTGGCCAGGCAAAGCAAATAATCCGACGATCGCTAAATCGGAAAATGCAAAGCAAGATCATCAATGCAACCGAAGAGGAAGCAACGGTGGTCGATGTTCCTAGAGGTCACTTCCCGGTCTACGTCGGAGAATGTGAGAAGAGGTTTGTGATTCCGGTGTCTTATCTGAAGTACCCATCTTTCCAGATGTTGCTCCAACTGGCCGAGGAAGAATTTGGATTGGATTACTATCATCAGTCGGGTGGTCTTAGAGTTCCTTGCCATGAAGAACAATTTCTCACTCTCACGTCCCATTTCGAATCAGCGAGCAATTAATAATTTAGAACTTAATTGATAATATCTGTTTAGTTTATGTTTGCAGGCAATTTACCCAAAACTCAACATATACTATAATTGAAGCTTAGGGTGCAGACTGCAATAATTTCAATTAATCTAATATTAAAGTTGATAAAATTGTTGCAGTTAGCTTTCTAAAAAAAATGGTGACGATACAATCGATTTTATCTTAATACAATTTACTCTTTCAAATTAATACTAGAAATCCTAGAATTTGTTTCCGATTCTTGCAACCGAGCTCCGGTGAGCTCGCCCAACCATTCCGGTCCAATACAGGACACTTGATATTGCCGGACTCTAAGATTAACATGGTATCAGTCTGAGAAAACGACTATGTGCTTCTGCAATGTTCTTTTCCTTGTGTTCTCTACTCTTCTTCTCCCTTGGTCATAATTCTCACAGTTTAAAACTGAAAGTATGGTTATGGATTATGGAATGTATTAACTTAGACCCTTTAATTACTTCCTACCTACCTTTACCTGCAATCTGTAATAAATTCATCAGAAAGAATAAAACAAGTGAAGTGAAAGTCAAGAAACGAAGCAAATCATTATATATATATATAATTAGATAATACTCTTACTCGATCAAGGCCACAATTCAAGGCTGATCGAGTAATATTAATGGATTTGGAAGGGAGATCGGAGATCGACACGACAACTCCATTCCGGTCAGTAAAGGAGGCAGTTGCCATCTTCGGGGAGAGAGTGTTGGTCGGTGAAGTCTATTCTTCGAAGAACCAACAGGTGAGCAATTATATGCTAGCTGTCATTAATTATTTCTTCGATTTATCTGATTATCAATTACCTCCCAAATTAATATCCAATGTGAAGAAGCAAGGTGCGGTGTTCCGGAAATCATCCATCGTGGTGGAACTTGAAGAGGCCAAGCAACAGCTGGAGAAGGCGAGGGAGGAGAGACTTGCGATGGCTGATTGCCTAAACTCTCTCAAGAAAGATCTTCATAATACCAGAATAGAACTCCTACAATACCGTCAGCTACAAGGACGGAGAGATATCGACGACGATGAGAAACACACCGGAACCTTGGATATCTCCGACATCAAAGAAGTCAAGTCCCTTCCATCGGTTGGGGAGTCCACATCCGCAGCAAGGGAGTTTGAGAGGAAAAGATCGGTGAGGTTTTCCGATGCGCCCATGATTTACCATGAGGTCCCTGCAACTTTAGCGGATCGAGAAAACCCATCTGCGTCGAGCAACGGGGAAATTCCAAAGAAGAAAAATCACAATATGACGAAGATGAAGAAGACGGTGTCTGTAGGTTTCATAGGGGGGATTTTCACCAAGAACAAAAGATAGATATAAAAGGTCTGGTGATTTTTATAGGACAATCCAATATAGGTTTGAGATTTTTTTTGCAATATGCCAACATGCAATGTAACTATCATACAATCTTCCCTAAGTTATTATGTATTTTCTTCTAGGTCCTCATGCAACTAAATAAATTGATTCCAAATTAAACTTGGAATGCATTATGCCAAATGGAGGATAGAAAATGGTTATGACTTTATAAATTATAACGATACATGATGCAAACCGTTAATCAACAAGTAAAACCTCAATAGACACATGTATCTTATTGATTTTATTTCGATTATATTTATCATTAGGATTTTAGACATGTTTGGTAATTGATACTCACCACTAACCGAATGAAAGCAAACAATCAGCCGAGCCTTCACTCTGAATTCAACTTACAACCCATTAATGATTAGAAAAATCAAGACTGAAGACTACTTTCTTTCACCGTTTTTGATAGAACAAGTTTTAACAAAATAACATTCAAAATAAACAACAGAAAATTAAGTCGATGTGAACTGTGAATACACAAACAAAATCCTTCCCGATATCCTCCTCTCATCATACTAAAAAACTGAAATCAAACACAGGTAAATACAGATAAGGATACTATGACTTTTATTCCGCTTTCGAAGCAGTGGCTGCGGCTTGACCACGGAGACGTCCGGTTCTCCTGGCAGCAATAAGACCAACCTTTTGTCCCGGAGGTGCATCCCGTCTGACAGTACTGGCATGACCAATATGCTGGTGGTTTCCTCCTCCATGGGGATGCTCAACGGGATTCATGGCCACACCACGAACCTTTGGCCAGCAGTTTCTCTTTACCCTATATTTGTGGTACGCATTTCCAGCCTTTAGCATTGGTTTTTCAGTTCTGCCTCCACCAGCAACTTGTCCGACCATCGCACGACATCCACTGGCAACAATTTTCTTAGCACCAGATGGAAGCTTGATCCTTCAAGTATGCAAAATTTGTTATTAGATGAAAAAATAGTTTCACTCAGCACTCAAACACAAAGAAAATCGATCTCACATTAGTAATAATAGTTTATCAAAAAAGATGCTATAACTTAACCATCAAAGAGATCATTTTATTAAATCTAACACAAAATTAAATCAGTCAAATACATATACCTATTTTTAAACATATATTCTTTATTCTGTGCTTTTCAATGTTCCATGTTATAAGAAACTATTATTAAATTATCATAAAAAGAAAATCCAAATTCATAACAAAACAGCAAAAGCTGCAAAACAAATTAAGAAAAAGACAACGATAAATAAAAGTGATCCATGGTTTTAAATTTTTTTTAAAAGTTGAATTAAACAATAAATATTATAAACCAAAATATATAGAGGCTTTTAGTAAATTTGGAAAATAATTCATTAAAACAATAACTAGGTGAGAGACCCAAAGGTTTACTACTTTGCTATTTTCCGGATCCTGCAAAAATATTTCATTTGGTTTACGTTTTGAAAGAATGGTCTATTTTAGACTTTTAAAGTCTCTGCCAATTTATGATCCTGACTGAGTGAATCGGCAAAAGAATCCCAATCACATCTCTTAACTCTGGAAATGATCATTTGCTCTTCTTGTAACCAACAACTGTACTTATAGGAATTGTCTCCGAGAACTGTGAGATTCCCCGGCGGGAAAGGGGATGGGGAGGATTTTCTTACCCGAAGTAGAAAAATACCCGTCCCCGACCGAAATCTCCGGTCATTTCCGGGTACGGGGATGGGGATTTAAATCCCCACCCTGGATAATCCTCGCACCTTGAGAAAATTGCATATAAACCATATAAAAAAATTTATATTGTATAATTTATATAAATAACTTTATACAATATATTAAATAGATAAATTTATATTTAAAATCGTAAACTTAAATCTATATTCTAATTAAAAACTAAAAATCGTAAACTTAAATGTTAAATCTATATTCTAATTTATATCACAATCGTAAACTTAAAAAGTAACAACTTAAATGTTGCCTGGTTTTCTTAATTTGAATTCTGGATATTATTGTTAATTTGCTAAATTATTATCTATTTATATTTAGATTATTTATTTTTTAATTATTCAGACTATCTACATTTAAATCAATATTTTAATTACATTAGTAAACAATAACATTAGTATTTAGAAAATAAATTTTTAAAACAAATTTTTTAAAAATAAAAATTAATATTTCAGTCGGGGATCCCCGTCCCTGATCATTGACCGGGTACGGGGATGGGGACGATTTTTGGGACCCGATCAAAATGACCGGGTACGGGGACGGGGAATGTAATCCCCGCCTCGTTCCCTACCGAGAACCCTATAACAAGTGATCTTGAAAGGACATTTTATGGTATTTTTTGATTTTATTGAAACCTTATATGACTATGTTTGTGTTTGAGGTTTGACCTTACTTTATTCAATAAATAAAAAGTTAGAAGTTAGGACATAAAAAATAATCTAATGATGTAATATATCGAATTATAAAAAAATGTGCATGGAAAACCTTAATAACATAAAACCACATTTTCTAACATATGCTCGTAAGAACTAGGATACTTCGGATCTTTAAAGAAAAATCTAGAGAAAGATAACAATTGGTTAACAGAAGGGAAAATTTTGGAATCATGAGATATGTGAAACCTCTAAAGAATACAATTCAAAAGTAAATTAAAAACCTAGAAACGACCAAAATCGGAAAAAAAATTAAAGAACAATGACGACCCTTAAACAAAAATAAATCATTACATTTTTAACTTCCATAAAAACATAGAATAATAAACAATTGTAATGGAGAAATATCACTAATGTAAATCATCCATTTAGACTGCTGAGAAATTTCAACACATAACAACATCTATACATTTGGTACATTCCTAGAATATAAATGCAATCGATGTGGATGATTTTAATTTTTTAACAAAAAAGTTACTAGAATCATAAGAAATAAGGAATTATAGATATTCAAATTATCGAATTTCAGATATCATTATTTCCATCCTTTAATGGTAGAATAATTCAGTAAGATATTAAATAAAATAAACGCAAAGAGAAATAGAAATCTAAGTTACCTAACTAGACAAATAATAATATAAAAAAACATACTGAAAACAAATCATATCTAGAAATCAGAAAAAAAATACAAATCTTGAATGTACCTAGAAGTTCCATTGTCAGGATTGTGACTGATGACAATCGCATAATCGCCAGAGCATCTAGCAAAGGAACCACGATCTCCGACGTGATGCTCAACGTTACATACAACAGCTCCCTCAGGAATGGATCGAATGGGAAGTACATTACCAACCATTAGGTTGGCCTTCTTTCCACAGTAGACAAACTGACCAGTATACATCCCCTCTGCAGCAACGAATAGCTCCTTCTGGTGTCTGTACCGGAAAGGATGTCTGAATGTAACGCGAGCGAGCGGGGCACCACGACCAGGGTCATGAATGATGTCGGTTATGACACCCTTAATGTAGCCATTGCGCTCGCCGAAGTCAAGAGATCGAAACTGAGCAGGTCCCTTTCGATGGTGAGTATGGGATCGGAAAATGGAACCGGCTCCCTTACGCTGAGCACGGATAACGCGACCCATGGTGAAAGGAGTAGATTTGTTGAAACGGCGGCGAGGACGACGTGTGAATGATAATGGAGATGGGAAATTAGGGCTATCGGGTTTTTATATAAAAAGGGATAATGCTGTAGATACCCCCATCAACATGGCTATTCTTTGCACCTTCCTCATTTATTTTAATATCAAATATACCCAAATCATTTAGTCAATATAAACTATGTAGTAATAATCACATGAGTATTTTGTAATTATATTATTATATAAGGTAATGTTGCAAATTGCAAAATTATTATTATTTTTTTAATGGCGATTTATATTAAAAATAAAAATAAAAGGAATTACAATATACGATATTAAGAAAGATAGACATTTAATTAAACAACTAAAAGTACGATAAGATGTGTGGAATAGGTTTAACTTGTTAATCCTCGACTTGTAAGTCAGTAACCAATAGCGAGGCTTCCTCCCATCTTCTGATAGCTGTGTCCTCCAGACTTAACCTGTGCGCTTTTTTAAATATGCGATAATCATAGATAATAGCCAAATCTCGTATAAAATCCCTTGTCACGACTTTTACCGGTCGAGAGAGCCCCTCCTTGTGTCGTAGGTTCCTCTCCCTCCAAAAGTGTCATATAAATGCTGCAAGAGCATTCCAATATAGCCCTCAGCATGGTGCTGATTTTCTGAATTTGGATATCCCCTCCATGATATCACCCACTCTTATATCCCCTAGCTTTACTTCCGTGATACCCATAAGTTTCCATAGCGCGTTATCTGTCAACCTTATAAATTCGTTCCAAAGAGACCAGCTGAATTCGCAATTGAAGAATAAATGAGTTGTCGATTCATCAACTGTGTCACATAGGACACACTTTGCTGGAACCACTATCCCCCACGACCTCAATTTATCGAATGTTCTTAGCTTGCCCCATCTTAGTCTCCATAGACAGAAGGCCATCTTAGAGGTACGGCATGTCCACACTCCTATAGCCAGAGGATCAACGACGGCTGACGGTGATAGTTTTGCTCTTAAGAGGCTCGTTTTTATACTACCATTGACTGTGCAATCCAGCCCTGCAGGGTAGCATAGATTAATATCATCTTTGGCTCTCAGTATGCTTTTCCATATCGGAGAATCCTTGGAGCATAATTGGATTTCCGTCAGCTCTCTCCCTTTGAGATAGCGTGCCCGCATCCAAATCGCCCATGGAGATCCCCCATTCCAGATTCTATAAGCCCATTTGACCCTAGCAACTCTGGCGAGTAACACCGGATCCGCCAGTCCTAGGCCCCCGTCTTCCTTAGCCATAATCATTCTGCTCCATGCCATACCTTTAGAGTCCCCCTATATAAACTGATAGATAATTTGTCGTGCTTTTTTGATCACCGTCATGGGAATTTTAAGACATTGAAACCAGTATTGTAGCTTGACCACTAGGACCCAGTTAGCTAGCTGAACTTTTCCTCCATAAGACAGGACTCTATTTTTCCATTTTTGTAGATACGAATTTAGTTGATCGATTAGCGGAACGCAGTCCGCACCTTTTACGTCCCGCCCAATTAGAGGCACCCCTAAGTATTTAAGTGGTAAAAAGCTTTCCTGAAACCCCATCAGCTGCAATAGGTCATCCTTGATCTGCTCACATGAGATGGAGAATATCATCGAACTCTTGGAACAGTTAATTTCCAATCCTGAATTCTTTGTGAAATCATCCAGCACTGCTTTAACTGCCCTCATCGATTTGATATTTGCCTTTGCAAAGCATAACACATCATCAGCAAAAATGAGGTGCGTTGGAGAGATAGCTCCCCCCATAACGAAGGTATCCAATTCTCCACATTTTTCAACAAGATGCAATGATTGCGAAAGGTTCTCCATAACTAGGTTGAAGAGGATCGGTGAAAGTGGATCTCCTTGCCGAAGTCCTCTTCCACTACTAAATTGCGCTGAAGGTTCCCCCTCGATAAGGATAGAAAAGGTTGCAGTCGAGATACACTGAGTGATTAGTCTGACCAGTGCCCCTGAGAAACCCATACTGACCAGAGTTATGCGAATCGCTTCCCAGCTAATTGAGTCGAATGCTTTAGTGATATCAAGGCTTATACACACTCGTCTGGCTGCTGCCTTCTGCTTAAATCCTCTTAACAATTCCTCCGCAAGGAGGACATTATCAGATATGATTCTACCCTTTGTGAAAGCCGCTTGATTACCTGAAAGTAGCTCTGGAGTAACTAGCCCAATCCTGTTTGCTAATAACTTAGATATGATTTTATAAATAGTGTTTACCCCAGAGATGGGTCTGAAATCTCGAATATGCGAGGCCTCTGGAAATTTAGGAATAATAGTGATGAATGTATGGTTGATGTGCTTTAAGGAACCACGTCCGTCGAAGAAATCCTCTATAAGCGCCATCACATCTCTCTTAATAATACCCCAGTATCTTTTGAAAAATCCTGCCGTAAACCCATCGGGTCCTGGTGCTTTTTCCGGACACAGGCTAGAGATCACTTCCCATACCTCCTTCTCCACTGGCCTCCGCGCCATCCAAAAATTCATCTCATCTGCCACTAGTTTCGGGAACCATCTCAAAGGGGTTTCGGTGCTATTATTCAAAGGTTGTCTCTCACGAAACAACTCTTTAAAATAAGTAATTCCTTCCTTTTCCAATTGGTCCCTTGTAACTAATGGATTTCCTTGATCATCTAAGTTACACAACATAGAATTCCTCAGGCACCGGTCCTTGGTTTTTTGGCTAAAAAATCTAGTGTTAGAATCACCCAACTTCAGCCAATTCACTCTTGAACATTGCCTGAGCTCTATCTCCTCCCTTTCAAGCAGATCCCGAAGTGTTAACTTCTCTTCAACCAGCTTCTGTTGTAACTCATGGCTATCTGGATCCTCTGTCAGTTTTAAGACTTTCTCCCCTATTGATTTTCTGATGAGTTCGATTTAATTTTTCAACGAGGCCTGCTCCTGTAACCAAAGCTTGGTAGAA
The DNA here is from genome assembly GCA_001185155.1 of Zostera marina. NCBI lineage: Eukaryota > Viridiplantae > Streptophyta > Magnoliopsida > Alismatales > Zosteraceae > Zostera > Zostera marina. The sequence continues at coordinate 662,412 of LFYR01001258.1, forward strand.
GATTTTACTAAACGCAATTTAGAATTGAAAGTAAACATAGCGATACCCTGCAGCTTAGAATCCCAACATTTTTTGACTAGCTCCAGATACCCTTCCTGTCCCATCCATGTGTTGATAAAACGAAAGGGCCTCTTAGCTTTGGAAATTTGGTGAAATGTAACTTCCAAGCCATGATGGTCGCTAGATCCCGTAGTGTAGAGGTTACAGATTAAATTGGGCCAGAGGGATCTCCAGCTCTCATTTATTAGGACTCTATCAATCCGGCTCTCACATCTATTTCTTTCAACTGCACCATTGCTCCAAGTAAAAAATCCTCCTTTCATAGGCATTTAAGTAGTATAAGTACTTTCTATCATCGTTCGGAATTCAGCCGGCCCCACGTCGGAATACGTACTCACCTTGTCCTCTTCTTTCGGAGGCACATATGACCTCATTAAAATCCCCTAAGATTATCCATTTTTCATGGAGGACTGTCGGGTAAATTTTAATTAGATCCTCCCAAAGTAGCTTTCTTTCCGCGGGCGTATTTCGACCGTAGACAAACGAAATGTAGAGAGTTAGACCCGCGCTATTGGAAAACTTGAAATGCATCAGTTGCTTAGTGACGAGTATCGGGCTTCCCGTCCATATCCTTGGATTCCAAAAAATCCATATCGAATCACCTTTATCGGGCTCCCATGCATTAGAATTAGATAATTGTGCCCACGAATCTTTAAAAAACTCAACTGCTTTGCTTTGATTATTTCTCCTGATTCGTGTCTCGAGGATTCCTACAATTTCCAATCTTTTCCTAGCCATTAGTGACAAAACCTCCCTTTTCTTTTTCTTTCCATTGAACCCCTTCACATTCCACACGAAGAGAGCCATCTCGGTTCTTAGACGGCCCTGGTGGAAGTTAAACGAGTTTAATGACCAGCAGCGCCGGCTCGAGGAGCCTCTTGCGCTGCCTGTGAGATTAAGAATTGGGTGATTTGATGCTTCCATAATAGGCCCGGGTTTGGGTTTGGATTATCAACCGTCATAATCGCGGGAATTGGGAGCCCATCCACATTTTCAGCTATTGTAGGAGGAGAACAATCCAGTAGTGGGCTTAGATCTTGTGGACTAACGTTCAGATCTATGTCTCTAATTTGGCTCACAACATGATTTAATCTTAATGCTGAGTCCACAGAACTCTCTGAGCCCACTTCTTCTTCCTCCTGAGCATTCATGATCGGGACATTGACTTCCTCTATGTGCACTGTAACCTCATTGGTTGATTTTAACCTTCTCTCCCTCCTCATCTGTTTCTGCCTCTGCCTTCTTCTTAATCTAGCTGCCCTTCTTTTCTGTGTCCTCGTAGACTTCTGAGTTTCTGATTCTGAGTTTTCTTTTTGTTCAGATGCTCCAGGGGATTCGATGAAAATAGCTCTCCTTCTACGAGTGTTAACCCCTGCTGTTGAGATACTTGGAGGTGGGTTTAAGTCACCAGATTCTTGATTATTGTAAGCCTCCACCATCAAGGGTACTCGAAGGCAAGCTTCAGTTGTATGACCGTAGCCCTCACACCGTTTACACGAGGGGGGAACGGAAGGATACCTCACTGCAACTTCCTCCGTCACTTGACCATTCTGGCCTTGTATTATAATTTTCGTACTTTCGGGAAATTTAAAGACAGCATCCACTACCACCACTAACTGGATAATTGTCTGATCATCACTGTTCACAAATCTACCATTTAGAGGTGTGCCTAGTGTGCTAGCGATTCTAGCGATGATTCCCGTGTTCCAGAACTTCTCATTCAGCGCAGGTAGGTTGATCCATATCGGAATCGTCGGTAGGGCCTCAATTCTGGAGTCCAATGATGGTTTCCATTCTTGAACCAGCATAATCTCCGATTCCATCCAGAGCCATTCCACCTTAAGGACTCTCCTATAGTCTCTTTCGTTCTGAAACGTAACTTTAAACCCAATCCCTTCCAATATCATCACTTTATAATCTCTGTTCTCCATCAATCCCCATTCTTTTGTTACGAAATCCTTCAGTTTGGCAAGTGAAGGGTTTACTCCTATCACCCTCAATAAAATTGTAAGTTTCTTCGTAACTTCTTCCAATTGTGATTCTTCAATCCTCGCATGAGGTTGGTTATTGATGAGTGTAGGTTGGATGAAACTTAGATTCCTTATAGGTTTGTGCTTGGCGATAGGTACCCATGTATAGGCTTGCTCCCTTGCGTTCCTCATATCCCAAAATGATATCCCAACGATGGTTGTGCCACGTTTCCGATGTGTCGCTCCCTCCCTAGCTACTCTACCGACACCCCGCTACTCAAGCACTCCTTATTGAGGAGCACCCGCAGAACTGACGGATGACAGTGACTAGCTAGAGAAAGCCGAACGAAGATCGCTAACGCTCACTTCTCCGTTGGCCTATTTTTTAGGAGCCACGTCTTTTATCTTGGTCGGTCACTCCACTCTATCCTTCCTGCTATCCTCCCGTTACCCAAGCACCCCACGCAATACGCGGGACACCCCCAGAACTGACGGATGATAGTGGTTAGATAGAGATAAGCACTAAAGATCGCAAAACGCTCATTTCTCTAATGCTTATCGGATAGTTCCGGACGAAGACAGTGAAGAGCACCAAAATCCGTTCCCTTCTCAATCGTAACGATAACCTTGCTTAGTAGTGATAATATTTGATTAATTAGTTTCACCACTCAATATTCAATCCAAATCTTCAACCCAATTGTTTTAGTTAATATCACCACTTGATAGGTCCTCAAAAGCTACTCGTCGATTTGTCGTCGAGTGAAAGAGTTCACTTCCAACTCGCCGATTCCAGAGTGAAAGAGTTCACTTCCAACTCGCCGATTCCGCCGTGAAATCGCCGATTTAAAGTGAGCCGAGTTCCAACTCGCCGATTACTCGCCGATTTAAAGATCTCCAATCGACGATCACACAGATTTTGAGTAGATTTTAAGTGAGTACAATAGTGTGTATTTTGAGTGGTTATTCACTCCCAATAGCTTCTTTCCCGCCGAATTAATACAGGAATCGTCGATACCCAATCCCACTCGCCGATAGCCTTCTCACACTCGCCGATAGGCCCCCCCAACTCGCCGATATAAGAATGGGGATCCCTTACGGAATTAGTCTGTCTGGGCGGTTGGAAGGGTTCTCGTACTCTCGCCGAGTCTCCTTTCCACTCGCCGATCCAAATTTGGGGATCCCTTGTGGGATCAACCCTAATCTGTCTTGGCGGCTGGGGGAGCTTCTCGTTGGCCGGAGGTTAGTGGAAGGACGATGAGATCGCGGTTGACCGGATGAAGCGTAGCACTCGCGTCTCTCGCAGATGGTGGAGGTTCCCAACGGCGGCGTGCTCGCGTCTCTCTGCCGGAGGCGTGCTCGCACTCACAGCGGAGGCGTGCTCACTCTCCCGAGCAGAGGTTTCACAGAACTCGCTCTCCCGTTCGTTACCGTCGCACTCCCGTTGGGGCTCTTTGTCCGTTCAGCTTCTTCCCGTGGTGTCCGCACTCCCGTTACCTTTCTAAAGCCTCTCCCTCCCCACTCGATCGATTTCCAAGCATGCAAGATCCCGAGAAAGAAAGGCAGGATGAACGACGAAAATTTTTATTATCAATAATGTGGTCACCAGTGGTCACTAATAAGATTGTTAAGTCTTGGTCGGAGCGGCATTGTTTCGTGTCTCATCTCGGTTTATAAAGACCGAGGTGGGTGAGCGGAGACGGAGCAGGCTTGTTCAGAGATCTATCTTGGAAAATATGACCGGGATACAGATGGGACGTAGAATTCTTACCACTGAGACCTGAACCAGGACGGAAACCATTGTCGCCCTGTTCTTATCCTTGGTATTCAGGGTTTTAATGTACATAATTTTTACGACAGTTTTATCATATCACCTGAAAATAAGTCTTTTTCCTTATAAAAAATGTATTTTTCGTTATACAAAAACAGAACTATTTAGTCATTTCGGTCTATTCTGTTGCGTCACATGACCGAGTTGTTCGTTTTGATTGTGTTGGATTTCATATTTTCATGATGACAATCCTTGACTCCGATGACCATCATAGCTTGTTACGGATTAGGCATAACTAATCCAACTAACTAACTAACAAATTGTAGCTAACCAAACTAATAGTTAACTATCTAACTAAATAGGGATGGCAATAACAGACACGATTCGTAAAAAAACACGACACGAATACGACACGATTAATATGAAAGTTAGTGTCGAAAGTTTTGACATGATTAATAATAGTGTCGGTTTAGTGTTTGTCTTTAAAAACACGACACGATTATCCGAAACGTAAATTGATAACACACACTATAACACGATTATTAATTAAATATAATATAATATTATAAAAATACCAAATATATTATTAATTATAAAAAATATTATACTTCAACAGACATGTAACAATGGTTCGATCCTGTCTCTCCAAATTAATTATATTTTAACACCCTAGTCGTGTCGTGTTTGTGTTAATTTTTTTTGACACGAGTCGTGTTCGTGTCGACGAAAAAATTAGTCGTGTCAGTCGTGTTCGTGTCGTGTCAACACGAATTGTCAGACCTATAACTAACTAAATACACTACTATAAATAAGTACTACAATCATCATTGTAAGTCAAGTCAAAATATAATCAAATCATTTCAATTACAATATGGTATCGGATGCTAGCTAGACTCCTCGATCTTGGGTCATTTTATGCGTTTTCCTTCTTCTTCACCTCTTAGGCTCTTGCTTCCGCGATCAGGCATGGCGACTGGTTCCACCGACAACATCCTCAGGCAGGTCAAACTGGTCAAGATCAAGCAGGCGAATGCTGAGAAACTTACCAGTGAGAACTTCTTCAACTGGCGAGCACAGGTCAGAACCCTCTTGTGTGGTTATGATCTACTACCATTTGTTGAAGGTACGATCGTGTTTGGAATCCCAATAGCAATAGAGCAGAGGGTCATATATCAGGTAATGACAATTTTGTACAATTTGCTAAACCTCTCTTGAAATCTTCAGGAATTACAATAGCAGATGGTTCAATAATTCCTGCATCCAAGGTAGGAGGTGCAATTTTCAAATTGGGATCAAAAGAAGTTAAAATAAAAGATTTGCAAATAGTTCCTTCTGTTTCTCGAAATCTATTATCCGTGAACAAGCTGTGTAAGGATAATAATTTTGGGATGTTCTTCGACTCATCATCTGTGTGTGTGATTGATATGCAGACTAAAGGTGTAGTAGCTGAGGGGAAGGCGGATAGGCAAGAGATGTATGAGTTGAACTTGGGAAATCCGGCACAACCGGAGGTCAATCTCGTTGGAAAAATTACAGTTGATTTGTGGCATGCTCGTCTGGGTCACACATCTTCAAAATTAGCATTAGATATTGTAAAACGATACAATTTGTCAACATCAAATAAAAATCCAATTTTCGACTGTTACTCTTGTATATCTGGTAAACAATAGTGACCGTCCGTGGATGATGTTGCAAAGTATCAGATTTGGACGTCAAAATGATGTTGGAGGACATTCCTAAGACCCTATTGAAGGGTGTCATAATGGTGTGGGCCCGCCCAAGTAAAGGTTGGGAATCGGCGACTCAGGTATGGGAGTCGCCGACTCCTTGTGGTCAGATCTTCGGTCTACCAAACCCGAGTGCCCTGTCTGGAGTCGGCGATGCACCCCTGGAATCGGCGACTTGGTAGTCCCAGTCGGCGATTCCCAGGTGTTGCCTTGAGTACTTGACGTAGACACTTGTTCTGTACCATGGATGCCTTCCAGGGGTCCGGCGTAAAGCGACGGAACCCTAGTCCTTGTTGAGGGGCGTTGCTGGTAGTAACTGACGTAATCAGGCATGTCTCACCAGTATTCCCCCTGAAGAGCGCACAAGAAACATGCGTGTATCGCCAGTATCTCCCCCCCAGTAAGGTTTTGTGTGATCCGTATCAAGGCCAAAGCGACAAGATGAGATTGAATCATTGCGACCACAACGACACAATGACTTTATATCCATGCACTATCAGATGGATTGATTCACTATCAGAATCTAGTTTCAGGCCAACGGAACTACGTATTTATAGTCCAACTCTGATCAGGAGCGACTTTTGCTGTGTCATCATCAAGGCCAAAGCGACAAGATGAGAGGGAATTATTAAGGCCAAAGTGACAAAATAATTCCCGTCCATTAAGGCCAAAGCGACAAAATGGACTGACTCACTATCAGATCACTATCAGAGCCTGATTCTGGCCGAAGCGGCAGAATCTGTTGATTCACTATCAGAATCTAGTTCACTATCAGAATCTAGTTCACTATCAGAACTGATGTTTATAGTCTACCCTGATCAAGAGCGACTTTATGTTCGCAACGACGGTTACCCTATCAAGGCCAAAGCGACAAGATGAGTCGAGATCATTAAGGCCAAAGCGACAAAATAATCTTCAAGTCTATCATTGCCAAAGCGACAAGATAGAAAAATTATTGAGGCCAAAGCGACAAAATAATTTTTGGTCCATTAAGGCCAAAGCGACAAAATAGATCTGATTTTAGCCGAAACGACAGAATCATACTTGCAAAACAAAAAACAACCTGCAAAACAACCTGCAAAACAACTATATCAGTCTAAAAGATATATTTATTGATTTACTTGCCGTGTGAAGCTGCACCTCATGCTGCCCCTTCTTTTGCTCAATAAATCCTTGATTGATCTGGCTGAAGCGACAAATCTATCATGCTCTGAATGTGACAACTTCTGGCCGAAGCGACAGAAATGTCGGGAGAGCTTATGATACTCCCCCCGGAATTTGACGACTTCTGGCCGAAGCGACAGAAGTGTCGGGGAAAGCTTGTGATACTCCCCCTTGAGGTCATTAAGGCCAAAGCGACAAAATGACCTTTGGTCTGTCAAGGCCAAAGCGACAAAACAGACCGACTCACTATCAGAGTCTGATTCTGGCCGAAGCGACAGAATCTGTTGATTCACTATTAGAATTTGATTCTGGCCAAGGCTACAAATTTACTATCAGAATCTGATTTTGACCAAGGTTGCGGAATTGAACCTGCAAAAGAGAAAACATCCTGCAAAACAACTAGATCAGTCCAAAACGCATATTATTATTGAACTTACTGTATGATTTTACCTTCATTGATGCCCCTCCTTTGCTCAAATTGATCCTTGGTAAATCTGACCGAAGCGACATATTTTACCATGCTCAAAATATTTTGACGACTTTTGGCCGAAGCGACAGAAGTGCCGGAAGAGCTTGTGATACTCCCCCTCGAAATGTGACGACTTCTGACCGAAGCGACAGAAGTGTCGGAAGAGCTTGTGATACTCCCCCTCGGAATGTGACGACTTCTGACCGAAGCGACATAAGTGTCGGAGAGAGCTTGTGACACCCCTCCTTGAATTTTTTTGATATTTTTGTAATCTTTTTAGAACTCAATTTAATCAATTATTTTGCTTTCTTAACTAATTGTTTACTTAATTTATTTTTTGAATTGTAACTAAGACCCGAAACTAGATTCACAAGTCGTAATTTAGCCACTTTGGACGCAAATTAGACTCTGCTAACCCTATTGCTAGCCACTCTGGGCGTAGACTTGGTCGTACGAATCGTAGCTCAGTCTACGACTAAACTCGCGAAATAAATTAAATTTCACAACTAATCAAGACTCACAAATCTAATTGACGTAATAAGTTGGAGACACAAAAATTATCGGGAATAGGACTTAGAACTTTTTGAGAACCTAAGACTCTAGATTTCATTCCCTAATGTGTAGTTAAACTCTGGCCGAAGCGATAGAGTAACTTTTTACCCTCATCAAGGCCATAGCGACAAAATGGAGTTGAATCGTTAAGGCCATAGCGACAAAATGGGGTTGAATCGTTAAAGCTACATCGACAAAATAATTTTTAATCTATTAAGGCCATAGTGACAAAATAGATTTTTGTATGTGTTGTGGGTCCTTAGAACCTCTAGCTTGAGGTTAGGTTCATTTGTATTTATCAACTACCTAAGACTTTATACTTATACCCTAATATAGTTGAACTCTGGCCGAAGCGACAGAGTAACTTTTGGACCGGCATCAAGGCTAAAACGACAAGATGGGGTAGGATCGTTAAGGCCAAAGCGACAAAACGATTTTAATCTATTAGGGCCATAGCGACAAAATAGATTTCTAAGGTAGGGTACTAGTTAGAGTCGTAGGTAGGTGATTTCGAAAGAGTGTCAACTTTACTGACTTTTAAAAATGAGAATTATAAAGATAAAATCTAATTATTTTATTTTGTAATTTGTACTAGCATATACACTAAGAGACTACAATTAGGACTACAATTCTAGATTTGAACCAAGGTGTTTTAGCCAAGCTCCGGCCATAGCGACAGAACGACCCTCGATCCTCATCAAGGCCATAGCGACAAGATGGGATAGGATCATTAAGGCCAAAACGACAAAATGATCCTTAGTCTATTAAGGTCATAGCGACAAAATAGATTTAAAACGAGGGTATCATTGATTGTAGTCGTAAATTTAGAATCTCAGGGCTAGATTCGTAAGTGAAAGTCTGATTTAGATTCTTAAGTCGCACTTTGGACTCATAAATCGTAAACTAGACTTGTGATCACAATTTAGCCATTCTGGACGTAAATTGGATTTTGTAACCATCACTTAGATTCGTGGGTCGCAAGCTAGGTCTGAGCAACGGGTATCATCCAGCCAAAGCGACGGATGATATATAAGGTCGAAGTGACGGACGCCATTCAACCGAAGCGATGATGGTCTTGTTGCCCCTCGCTTTCTCGAGGTTGCTAACTCTTTGTTCCATGGTCTCCATGAAGTTAATCAACCTTGCTTTTAGAGCGGGAGGGAGGGATGTCCGAAGGGGTAGATCAGTTTGAGCATCCTCAAACCTTTCTGGCATTGCTTGTCTGTTTGGTTGAGGAGGCTCATTTTGTCCCCCGTCGGGTACCATTGAGGATTTGTCTTTGTTCCTCAAATGGTAGTCGTGCTTTTGCCTCTCGGAAGTCATGAATGACAAAAGTGTGTTCCAACTAAAACACAAGTATTTGCTAGAACTGGCCCGAGAGAAAAAACCAGGTGGAATCGGCGATTCACCAAGTGGAGTCGGCAACTGGTCTTAGGATGTTTTTCTTTCGAGCCTGGCCGTGGACAACACTCTTAGCTAGCAGAATATTCCCTGAACCGACAACTCACTAGGTGGAGTCGGCGATTCCTGGTGTAAATCGGCGATATCCTTGACACCAAGTCAGCGATCTCCCTAGGGAAATCAAGCCGGACTTTGCGAAGGAAATTTCGCGATTACGACGGGATATCGTGGTTCGATGTCCCACAGACGGCGTCAGCTGATGAAGCACGGAATCTGCTACCAGTGGGCTCGCGGGGTTGCGAGGAGGGCCGGAGGCTTTAGAGTCCACGACGCGCGCTCTACGTCAAATACCTGCAGAAGTGGAGGGGAATCGGCGACTCACGTGGGAGTCGGCGATTCAGGCTCCTTGGTTGCTCTAGTGTGGAGTGTTGTGAGTCAAGTGTGAATGATGTTGGAGGACACCCCTAGGACCCCTTTTATAGGGTCCTGGGGATGTTTCCCCATTCATTAGCGTGGGGCCCACTCCATTATGGTGCCCAATTAAGGGTACCATAACGACGTGGGCCCTCCCAAGTAACGCTTGGGAATCGGCGACTCAGGTATGGGAGTCGCCGATTCAGAGGTGGAGTCGCCGACTCCCTTGTGGTCAGGTCATCAGTCTACCAGACCCGAGTGCCCTGTCTGGAGTCGGCGATGCACCCCTGGAATCGGCGACTTGGTAGTTCCAGTCGGCGATTCCCAGGTGTTGCCTTGAGTACTTGACGTAGACACTTGCTCCACACCGTGTATGCCTTCCGAGGGTCCGGCGTAAAGCGACGGAACCCTAATCCTTGTTGAAGGGTGTTGCTGGGAGTGACTGACGTAATCAGGCATGTCTCACCAACCAGAGTGTGGCAGACACGGTGGCTGAACTTGAATGGATTAAACAGTTATCGATTGAATTGGGTATTCCGGTGTGATAACTCAGGAGCGATCGCAATTCCTAAAAACCCTAGTCACCATATGAAGTCCAAGCATTTTGCTATGAACTACCATTTCGTGAGAGAGAGGGTGATGGGAAAGACGTTGGAAGTAAAATTTGTAGGTATACAAGATTAAGTTGCGGACCTTCTGACCAAACTACTTCCAAAGCCGGTTTTTGATATATTTGTGTCTAAGTGCTCGAAAGAACTCTCGTTTCACTTGAGGGGGGTGTTACGGATTAGGCATAACTAATCCAACTCAACTAACAAATTGTAGTTAACCAAACTAATAGTTAACTATGTAACTAACTAAATACACTACTATAAATAAGTACTACAATCATCATTGTAAGTCAAGTCAAAATACAGTCAAATCATTTCATTTCAATTACAATATAGCTGATCAGGATCCTGTGATAAAGAATGCTTTGGCAATCGTATTTCTATCGACCTTCTATCGTCTTTGCAAATGGAATATCACGAACAAAATGAGAGATAAAATTGGAAATGTATACCATGAAAAAGTGCAATGCGCGAGCTCTACGACCTTCTCAACAGATCTGAATCCATTGAAGAGTTTGTAGCTCGTTGATTAAAATGGATTGAAGTTAATAATTTGGGTTCAAATTGTTGGATGAAGGATATTTATAGATTGCACTCTCAATGGTACCTAGGGATGTTAACTGAATCTACCGAATCGAATACCTAACTATTCGGATTCGGTTTGTTGAATTAACCGAACTGTTCAGTTTGCCACAATAGAAGAAGTTATACCTAGAACTCAAGTCACAATTGAAGAAAAGAATGAGCTTTTGATATAGTCTCATAAATTGAAAATCAAATATTTTTTGATACATTATCGATGATTATGTATGTATATTTACAATCCAATTTACATCTTTGAATGTTTTATTTACATAAGAATGAATACAGTTACATCTCCAAACAGCAAGTAAATACCATGATCTCACGTTTTCTATTTTTTTAACATTAGTTGAAGTGAATCTTACCATTTTCGAAAATTATGTAGATGAGTTTACAGAAGAATATTCACATTCGATGACTTCGGTATTATGCTGCTTGGATCTCAATTGAGTCCATGAAACTTGCCATATCTCCAACAAACTCTTCCTGCACAGTAATTTGAACCATTAAATGGTGAGCAATTCTCACAACATTCTCCTTACAATGAAGATGGTATACCTATCAGGTATAATACTTCTCTTTGCAAGCATGAGTGTCAGGAAAACTGGAGTCATTGCAGCACACAGATGCTTAAGCGTGTGTCCGCTGACCACATGGCATGTCAATTTGTATATCGATTTATCCTCTGCTTCTTCTACTTTGGCTAACAGATAAAATACTGCAGACACCAATGGATGAATTATTAAAAATGACACATTTGTTTGCATTAATAGCATAGTCTGATACTCATATATGATGATATTTTCCATCTTCTATTGTACAAGCTTAAATTAACATTGATTCCAACTTCTTCTGTTTATAAAATAGAAGTCAAAGAAACGCTACAGAAGTTTAGAGATACTTGAGAGCAAAAAAATGACCTGCCGCCCAAAGCCAATATGAGGAATGTGTATACATTGGAGGCATCAAAATTGCCATTAAGGGTATAACAATGCAAGGAACAAACTGGACCAGTGCGTAAGGACGTAGATCATCGAAGAATCTGCAGAGATATTCATGGTAAATTAAATCAAGATCAGATGCGTAAAAGTGATTAACAAACAAGAAAAAATATAGAATAAGAATTAGTTGTTTATCTGTTATTTAGAAACTCTTACATCCAATATAGTATGCTTAAGATACCAGCAATGAAAAGAGGTATAATGGATGCCGTTCCTGTCTTCTCATCAATCCTCTCTATGATGAAAATTGCCACAATGGATGTAAACGCAACCGTCATCTGAGGTCAGGGGGGATATTATTGAAGTGAGAATATTCCAATTGATAGGATTGGTATTTAGTCGAATCAACCAATAGACAACAAAGTTGAAAACAAAGACAAATTGGCAAAAAAATCAATTGTCATTGAAATGAAGATATCATGAGATGTTTAGGTTTTCCTAAAGTAGGCTTCTTTATAGTTTAAGTTTTCTTCCTGGTAATTTTGCTCTAGTAAAAAAAATTTGTGTTAGTTAGTTTTACTTACCGGAAGGCGATCCCAAACAAGTGTGGAATCATTCGGAGACAGATGATAATAAGAAGATCCAATACCAACTAGTGCAACACCAACAAAGAAAATTGTCCAACCGTACAATTCCCCTTGCAATCTGATCAAAATTGACAACACGTTTCAATTTACAACAACAAATTTTACCCAACGAAACTACTAAATAAGCAATTCGATCAAACAAAAACTCACATAGGAAATGAAAAATAATCCATCAAACAAATTTTACCTAAAACATACCTAAGATGGAAATAGTTCTCACGGTAGCACAGCACAAGCCCAATAATGCCGATTACAAAAAAGGGAATGTTTGATATCACATCCAACGTATTCGGTATTCCTATTGAAAAGAGGCGAAAAAAAATTGGAATTGCAAAAAATGAAAAAAAAACAAAAGAAAATCTCCAGAACACTATAATTTCGTGTGTACGCAATCAATCTAATCTAATTGTAACATGATTCGATCGATTTTACCGAAGAAAAGCGTGCGTTGATCAGCGAAGTCGTGGTACTCCTGTGGCTGGGGGATTTTGGGGGTAATGATCATAAGCACCACGAAGATTACTGTAGCTACGATCCATACTAACCATTTCTTGTTCTCCATAGCTTATTCCGTCGCCTCTCTTGTCTTCTCCCGGCTCCTGCTTTCTCAAGATACAAGTTACAACTGACATTTGATAATTTTATTGATTGACGTTTTTGACAAAAAAAACCCGCCCCCAACACAGCCAACCGATACCTTATTTGGGGGAAGTCAACTAGATAAAAATACAAGTACTTGCATTAATTAAAGCAAACATTATAATTAGGCTCCATTACTTATCTACTAATTAATTACTTTGATGGACGGTATCAAATGTGCCAAGCCGAGCCGAATCGAGACGAGCTTAGCCGAGCCGAGTCAAGCCGAACCGAGCCAAGCTTTGGCTTATAAAGTCAGACTCGACTTAATAAGTAATTTCTCAAGTTTGGAATCGGCTCAATAAGAATTTCTACAAGCTCGTTCTCACTGGACTCTCTCGGAATTGTAAGGTATCGAGTGAAAGTGATTTATTAATTATAAGATTTCTTATGAGACATCTAGATCTTTGGACAGTAACCGTCTAACTTCTTACAAACTCAGATCTGACTTGGGGTCGACTTTCCCTGGTCATCCTGGCAAAATCGACTTATCATAAAGTCTAATCTTATTCCTATTCGGGTCGTTATACCTTCATTAGGTTGTTTGTCCGAGTTTTCAGGTGATATGATTCAAATACGAGATCTAACTTTTTTTTGAAACTTTAACGAAATTATCGTTCAACTTCATCAGTCCATTCAGCTCATTTGGACCCCTAAGAAATCTTTAATTTTGATAAAGATTAGTTGAGTTAATCTATTTTATATTCGAAAATGTATTTTTTTTAAATCTATTAAATTTCATTAAAATAAAGACAATAATCAAGCTAAATAAATTAATAAAAAAAATAAATTAGATTTTTACAAAAAAATTAAAAAAATTGGATTTTTACAAAAAAAGAAAAAAAAAGAGAGAGAGAGATCGACCTAAGCGGCTAAGCCGCTAGGCCAAGAGGTTAGGGCCAACTACGTATACATAGAAAACCCCAAATAACAAAACCTCAAATCACATTTTAGCTTTCGATCCGTCCAGAACCCCCGGTGAGACTGCCTGCGAGTTATAGACCCGGCGGAGCAACTCTTCTTGGTAAAAAAAGAGAGGTCGAGGTTTCTTTTGATTGAGATGGAGGAGGAGTACGTTCCGTATGCGCCGTACGCCAACGAGGATGAGGAAATCACGCAGGAGGACGCTTGGGCTGTCATCAGTGCTTATTTCGAAGAGAAAGGCTTGGTCCGACAACAGCTCGATTCGTTCGATGAATTCATCCAGAACACTATGCAGGAGATTGTTGACGAGTCCGCTCATATGGAGATCCGCCCTGAGTCTCAACACAATCCTGGACGTCAGTCTGATTGTGTCGAGGTCATTTTTGATTAATCTTTTATTATTCCTGCTCTTTTTTACGTCCTTCTGATGATGGTATTACTGATTATGCATAATTTGAGATATATTAGCCCTGTATTTGTCTTCACGACCTTCCTCAGTGGCCTTGCATCATTAAAAGACTCAACTTTACCGAAAAAATTAGACTTAATTTATCAGAATTTTGTATTTTGATTTGCGAGGTACAATAATCGAATTATTTTAATTCTATTTCCTGTCCTTGGAATGGTACATTAAAGAGACAAAGCATCATAGAAGGAAATATATGCTAAAGTGAAATGTGATGGAAAATTTGATTGATCGGCTAATCATTTTTACTTTAAATCTAATTGATTTTCTTTTTCTAGCTCTAAATGATAAAAGGATATTAGTATTTTCTTTGACTGAGGATATACTGCTGTAAAAATACATAGGAATTCAATTTTTTGAGGTTTCGTGCCGTCGGTAGAACCATCAACCATAAAAGAAACAGATTTTATAGACAACCTAATCTTCAATTTTTTCCTTAGTTAACTTATCTTTTAATGAAATTGATAACTTAATTCATTTTCTAATAAAGTTTTAACTTCATAAAAAATGAAGAAACTCTGAATGATAACTGATAAATCAAATCATTTTTGTTATAATCCACCTTAATGCAGATATTTTCATCTTGAAAAGAATATTTCATTTAGTTTGAAATGTTGAAATAAATAAATTTTATAGACAACCCATTTCATAAAAAAAAAACTTATTTAGTTTGCCATTTTCACAGACCATCTACAAGATTAGTTTTGGACAAATCTATTTGAGTAGGCCTATGATGACGGAATCTGATGGAGAGACTGCAACTTTGTTCCCAAAAGCTGCCAGATTGAGAAATCTTACTTATTCCGCACCTCTATATGTTGATGTTTCTAGGAGAATCATTAAGAAAGGACATGACTGTGAGGAAGTTGCTGAGAGTCAAGACTTTGCAAAAGTCTTCATTGGCAAGGTGGGGGATTTTTTTATTGTTGTTAACTTGTTTTTCATTTTGAGGAGATAAGTATATTTTGATTGTGCATTTGAATCTAGGTTTTTTAACTGTGTATTTGGCAGGTTCCTATTATGCTGCGCTCTAGCTATTGTACTCTGTACCAGAGTTCTGAGAAAGATCTGACGGAGCTTGGGGAGTGTCCTTATGATCAGGGTGGTTACTTTGTCATTAACGGGAGTGAGAAAGTTTTGATTGCTCAAGAGAAGATGAGCACCAATCATGTTTATGTATTTAAGAAGAGACAACCTAACAAATATGCTTATGTTGGCGAGGTTCGTTCAATGGCAGAGTCCCAGAATAGGCCAGCAAGCAGCATGTTTGTACGCATGCTTGCTCGGACAAGCGCTAAGGGAGTAAGTTAATTCCTGATATTTGGGGTTTTGTGGATCATTTTGTTAAAATGTAAATATCATTTTAGTTTTGCATTTAACAAATTTTTTGCTTCTATGAAAAATCTGAAGGATGTGAGCATTTCATATGGTGCCACTTCCTATAAGAGATGCAATCTATCTCATATTGAAAATCAGGCTATATTTTTATTTCCTATGGAAGTTCAACCTCTTGAGGCATTAATCCATGGTTATTTAATGCCTAGGACCTAGCTATTATAATTTATAAGAGAGTGATGATGATTTTAATTTTAATTTCACTACATTTGTATTTGGGCTTACCTCTCTTTATTTTCATTTAATGAAATCTTTTAACTTCATAAAAAACAAATATTGTACTTGGACAGGGTTCTTCAGGGCAGTATATTCGAGCCACTCTTCCATATATTCGAGCTGATATTCCCATAATTATTGTGTTCCGAGCTTTGGGTTTTGTCGCTGATAAAGATATATTAGAGCATATCTGTTATGACTTCTCCGACACACAAATGATGGAATTATTGCGACCGTCATTGGAAGAAGCATTTGTCATTCAAAACCAGCAGGTGGCTTTCTGTATATCTAGATATTTTAAAGATGAATTTCTCTCTCTCTCTCTTCAATCTGTTATCATTTTGCATAAAACTACAAGCTTATTATATTTCAAGGAGGAATATTCTTTCATTGAATGATAAGTATTTTACAAAAATGGATGTTTGATATTTGAGTTTTATGTAACATTTCGATGTTATTTCTGGTTCTCTGCAATTTGATTTTCACTTTATAGGCTTTAGAATTAAAATGCATGTTTTCATAGTTTACAATATTTAACTATTTTTCATGTATTATTTATCCATCAGTCTCATACTCTCATATTTAAACAGTGTTTTGGTCAAATCCATGAACCTAAAGAAAGAAAATGATTTTCAAATTTAAAGAAAAAATATGATCACAGAAATACAGATTACCATTTATCAAAAATAAAAATCATTTAACTCACTTGAAATGACATTTAAATAAATTTTTAAAATCAACCCCTTCATTTATTTGCAGTCAATCATTTGTTTTTCTCTGAAAAGAAAGAAATGTTCAATTCTTGATTTGTTTTTAAAAGTTGTTGGTAAAAGAAATGTTCACTTATGTACTTTTTATGTTTTCTTGTTTTAGGTGGCCTTGGATTACATAGGTAAAAGAGGATCTACGGTTGGTGTAACTAGAGATAAAAGAATAAAGTATGCTATTGCAACTTATTGCTTATTTGAAGGGAATGACTATAATTGTCTTATGTGTGTTTTTGCTTTTCACAATTAACCATTTTCTTTTGCAGGTATGCAAAAGAAATCCTTCAAAAAGAAATGCTTCCTCATGTTGGTGTTGGGGAATATTGTGAAACCAAGAAAGCATACTACTTTGGGTATAACTTATTTTTAGTTGCCTTTTCGTCTTATTTGTAATTTTATTAAATGATATTTTTCTCTTTATATGCTCTAGGTACATCATTCATCGACTTTTATTGTGTGCACTTGGTCGAAGGCAAGAAGACGACAGAGATCATTATGGAAATAAAAGGCTGGACCTTGCTGGTCCTCTGCTCGGTGGATTATTTAGAATGGTACATTTTTTATTGAGTTTTTCATTGTCCTATTCAAAATTTCGTTTGATCCTCTACATCCAAGTAATATTTTTTGACACTTTATTTCATTATTTTCATACAGCTATTCAGGAAATTGACAAGGGATGTCAAGTCCTATGTCCAAAAGGTATGTTCATATCAACATGATATGCT
Source organism: Zostera marina (assembly GCA_001185155.1). NCBI lineage: Eukaryota > Viridiplantae > Streptophyta > Magnoliopsida > Alismatales > Zosteraceae > Zostera > Zostera marina. The sequence goes on from LFYR01001258.1 coordinate 679,850, forward strand.
ATCTTCTTGCTTGGTATTGTTTTATTTTTAAATGTACTTTTATTTTGGGATGTTGATTAATTAGGTTATTTTTTGACAGTGTGTTGACAATGGGAAGGATGTTAACCTGCAATTTGCAATTAAAGCAAAAACAATCACAAGTGGTCTTAAATACTCTCTTGCAACTGGAAACTGGGGCCAAGCTAATCAAGCTGGAACTCGGGCAGGTGTCTCACAGGTAGTTAATTTTCATCTGAACATAAATTGTTTTTCTGTTTCTTTCTTGTTACATTATATTTATATTTTATATTAATATATTTGTCTGAAACAAATCCATTTTGTATATTCTTTAATTTTATTCCTTTACCGACATTCATTATATTAGTATTGATTTTATAGGTGTTAAATCGTCTAACTTTTGCATCAACCTTGTCTCACCTGCGAAGATTGAATTCACCCATAGGCCGTGAAGGTAAGATATTTTTCTGAGATGTGTTGCAATTCATTTCTATTTTTTACAATAATTTAGGCATAATTATTGTATATATCCCTTCATTGCAGGAAAACTTGCAAAGCCAAGGCAGCTGCATAATTCACATTGGGGAATGATGTGTCCTGCAGAAACTCCTGAGGGACAAGTATTCATCTTGACTCGTGATTGCAGCTTCAAGATATTTTATATTTGCATTATTGTATAAATTTTGCATTTTTGCTAGACATGTTTGTTCTTCTTCTGACCAGGCTTGTGGACTTGTAAAGAATTTGGCTTTGATGGTGTACATTACTGTGGGATCGGCTGCTAATCCTATTCTAGAATTTTTAGAAGAGTGGAGTACTGAAAATTTTGAGGTTACATTACGCCTATAGTAAAGCTACATATGTGAGACTGGATTATTATTTATTTACATTTATTGACTTATTATGATCTATCTTTAGGAAATATCTCCTGCTGTTATTCCTCAAGCAACTAAAATTTTTGTCAATGGTTGCTGGGTTGGTATACATCGGAATCCTGACCTTTTAGTGAAAACTCTAAGGCAGTTAAGAAGACAGGTCTGTCCTTAAGGCATTACCTGATATGTGCATGTTAAATGTCTTTAACAATACTTACTATGTGCATTTGACTTAGTTTATAGCAGTTGAGACCTGAGAAGGAAGATTTGCCTTTATTAACCAAATATGTTATTATTATTTTCAAATCTTAATTAATGTATGCCTATTATATTTATTTTCACGAATAGGTTGATGTTAATACTGAAGTAGGAGTTATCCGTGATATCCGTCTTAAAGAACTTAGATTGTACACTGACTATGGACGCTGCAGTCGTCCATTATTTATCGTAGAGAGACAAAGGTTGCTGATAAAGAAAAGAGATATCCGAGCACTGCAGCAAAGGGTGTGTGTCACTTTGATTGATATTTAGGATGTGACTGATGGTTTTTAATATATTTTCTAGAAATTATTTTTTACATCTCCCCCAATCATTTTGCTAGCATTGTTAGTCACATATTTATTCACAACAGGAAACACAAGAAGAAGGTTGGCATGATCTCGTTACAAAAGGGTTCATTGAATACATTGATACGGAAGAAGAGGAGACGACTATGATTTCCATGACCATTAATGTGAGTTTTGTGATTATTGATTAATATTGGTTAAATACTTAAATCGCCTATTTGCTATATTAGATATAGATATAAATTCGGTATTATGATGCCTAACATAATCTGGAGTGAAATGTTCAATTTAGAGTCCTATAATGCCAAACATAATCTACCCAAATCAATTACAAATCTATTCATGCTTTGTAACACATCACATATCATCACATATTGTAGAAATTACGATTTGTAAATTGTAACTCGTATTTACAATATTTTCTTACACATTCTAAGTTCTAACAATATCCAAATTTATTTCTTGACATTATTACTTTACCAATGTAGTGGAAGCAAATATTATACAAAATCTTCGAAGAGTTTCTTGCTTTAAGTATTACGAATGACGTTCTTTTCTATATTTATAAAGAGACAATAGAAAATTACTTAACATTACAACAACTAGAATTTAAAAAACACAGCCTCCATATAAACAGTTTTGGCAGTTTTAAGGTTTATATTTATATATACTTAATGTAATACCAAGGTCTGATATTTTCTGATATATTTATATTGGGTTCGTTAACGTATAGGTGTATTTATATTTTATAATAGCCTTCCTTTGGCATTGATTTAATTTTCTATTATAGGATCTCATCAATGCAAGACAGAATCCTAATGACGCATATTCTGAAACCTATACTCACTGTGAGATCCATCCATCACTAATATTAGGTGTCTGTGCTTCTATTATTCCTTTCCCTGATCATAACCAGGTTGGTTGAAAGTTAAATTATTTCCTTAGCAATTTGTCAATATTATTTACTGAAATGTATACCAATTCATTCTTATTCTTTTTATGTGGGTTTACTAGTCACCTCGTAATACTTATCAATCAGCCATGGGGAAACAAGCCATGGGAATTTATGTAACAAACTATCAGCTGCGGATGGTATGCCTACTTTATGTTTGAAGAAACACACCCTTCCTGATTTGTTCTACATCTTCAGTTTGCAATTTTTCAAAATTGATCATTGATGATTTTTTTCCCAACAGGACACGCTTGCCTATGTTCTTTATTATCCACAGAAGCCTCTTGTCACTACTCGTGCTATGGAGCATTTACATTTCCGGCAGCTACCAGCAGGGATTGTATGAATGAACTCTATATTAATTTATATCGTCTTTACTCATTTCATCTTCGGTATAATAGACACTATGTAAGTTTATATTTATCTATATTGTTCTTTATTTATTTTTGTATAGAATGCTATTGTTGCCATCTCCTGTTACTCTGGGTACAATCAAGAAGATTCTGTTATCATGAATCAATCATCAATTGATCGTGGTTTTTTCAGATCGTTGTTCTTTCGTTCGTACAGGTAACATCAATATTTTATTTTCAATCACTACTCTGCCACTACAGTCTACACAATTGATTTTGTATTTTTTCTTCACTATTATTTTTTTGATGCAAATTATCATGATACAATTGAGCATACTTTTTTTCAGAGACGAGGAAAAGAAAATGGGGACACTTATTAAAGAAGATTTTGGTTGTCCAAATAGGGAAAACACAATGGTTAGTTGTAGCTACATAAATTAGTTATCTTTTACAGTTAGCTCCCTGTATGTTTATCATGTTAAGTTACTTGCAGGGCATGCGACATGGATCGTATGACAAATTGGATATAGATGGTCTTGCGCCACCTGTAAGTCAATACTCTGCAGTGTATTTTTACACTTGATCAAAATGACCTTTATAATAATTCTTGATGCATCTTCAATCCCATTAGGGTACAAGGGTGTCTGGTGAGGATGTTATAATTGGAAAGACAACTCCAATTGTTCAGGATGAAACTCAGGGTCAGGCTACACGATATACACGACGTGATCATAGTACCAGCTTACGGCACAGCGAAAGTGGTATGGTAGATCAGGTAATTTACACAATTATTTTAAATTTTGATGCAGGAAGGTGTAAGTGTTACTCCTGATATTTTTAGTTATTTTTTCATATGAATATCTGAGTATTGTATGGTATACACAGGTCTTGCTCACCACAAATGCTGATGGTTTGAGGTTTGTTAAAGTTAGAATGAGATCTGTTCGTATACCTCAAATTGGGGATAAGTTTAGCAGTAGACATGGTCAGAAAGGAACAATAGGAATCACTTACACCCAAGAGGACATGCCATGGACAGTGGAAGGCATCACCCCTGATATTATTGTGAATCCACATGCTATTCCTTCTCGAATGACCATTGGACAGCTTATTGAGTGCATCATGGGCAAAGTTGCAGCTCATATGGGAAAGGAAGGCGATGCCACCCCTTTTACTGATGTCACGGTAGACAATATCAGCAAGGCCCTTCACAAATGTGGATATCAAATGCGTGGATTTGAGGCCATGTACAACGGTCACACTGGTCGGAAATTGACTGCACTTATCTTTTTAGGTCCCACATATTACCAACGATTGAAGCACATGGTGGATGACAAAATACACTCTAGGGGACGTGGCCCTGTTCAGATCCTCACCAGACAACCAGCTGAAGGTCGTTCTCGTGATGGTGGGCTACGATTTGGAGAGATGGAACGAGATTGTATGATTGCTCATGGAGCTGCATTTTTCCTTAAAGAGAGGTTATTTGATCAGAGTGATGCTTATAGAGTCCATGTCTGTGAGCAATGTGGTCTGATTGCTATTGCCAATCTTAAAAAGAGTTCTTATGAATGTAGAGGATGCAAGAACAAAACTGACATTGTTCAGGTATTATCTTGATCTTTTCTAAACCCCCCTAAACTTCATTTTCTTTTTTTCTTCTCTTCATCAACTTGATTTTTTTTGTGATTTCAGGTGCACATACCATATGCATGTAAGCTTCTATTTCAAGAACTTATGTCCATGGCAATTGCTCCTAGAATGATGACAAAAGAATTGAAGAAATCCAAGGATCAAAGTAAAAGGTAAGTTTGAAAACCATGTCAGATTTGATCTATTTCTAGGGTGTCACAGTCACAGTTTTGGTTGGCCATAAAAGTGCCTGTGGTTTGGAATTTAATTATTTCAATCAAGTATAAAGCCTATCTATAATTTGAGAATGTAATTTTTTTGCTTTAACATTGATATATATTATATAAATCAGAGTGTATAAGGGTCTTGATAATGTTCTAATTACCAAAGATACTTTAGGTTCAGACTTCAGTGTCTTGTAGTTGTACTCTTGTTCCAATAACCAATGATACATTGAGTTTTTTTTACTTTTCCCCTCCCAATTCTTAGGCTTTCAATCTATTTATGGTGTTTATTTTATAATTACATTAAGAAATTAGTAACTGAATCATGTGTATTAAGCCATTGTTCTATTAAGATTCTACTCAAATCTTCATTAATTTCATTCTTTTATCTTTTATTTACTACAAGTGTACGACCTAACCAAGCCAGTTTCTCGAGAGGCAATGATTAATCTGTATTTCTAGGTCAAAGATGATGGAACAGAGTCAAATGGTAAAAAACTAAAAATTGCATTATATTCTTCAACATAGATGGATCTATCTAATCGTATTTAAGCAAATTTGGTATTTTGATTTGGTATTTTGATTTTTGAGGCGTAGATTATGGAAATTCTCCTTTTCAAATTTCTAAGCTATCTTCTTTTGAGCCTTAATACAGTTGAGAGAGAGACACGAACCTTTGCAAGTTATTTTTATGATAAAAATTAAAAAAATATGCTTAATATATTAGAGTCAAATAATATATTATTATTAAATGAAAATGATGAAAATAATATATTGCTCGACTTGTTAAGGTCGTTGGGTTTGGTAAGAAGTTTAAAAAAATAAAAAAATATATTATATTTAGAAAAAATGGAGATGTAGCATAGATGATAAAACGTTTGCTTAACATGTGAGTAGTTAAGGTTCGATTTCTCACGTCTTTAATTTATTTATTTTAACCTACAGGTTAAGTTCGAGTCCAAACTCGCGAGCTTTGAATAGTGCCCGTCGAGCCAGACAATTCTTAAAACGAGCCGAGTCTGAACTCGGCCAAACCAGGCTCGGCGACGGCGAGCGAGCCTGGATACTCGAGTCTGGATAACTACTTAACGAGCCGAGTCCGAGTCTGGTTTTATAAGCAAAAGTTCGGTTCGTTTGACACCGTGATCAGTTGAATCAATTTATTTTTTAATAAAATATGTGATAGTCTATTAAACAGTAAAACTCGAACCTTAAATTTCAGATACCAACTTAAGTAATTAAGTTATATAAGTTGATTCAATCTACTTGTGTCTCATGCGAGTTGTTGTCCTTTAACTTGTTGTTAACAAAAAAATTATTAATAGTGAAGAACCAAAAAAACATAAAAATAACCGGTGGTAAAACGTGAGTCTCGCTGTCGCATGGATAACAAACAAAGTGGCAAGAAAATCACACGAGACTTCTCCACTATGACCAAACTACCCATATTCTATCCTCGTAATTTCCATCTCAAATCAAATCTCGATCCCGTAAATAACTAAAAAACCAAACCGATTTTCAATTTTCTCTCTCCCAATAATTTTTCTCCCAAACCAAATAAGTCCAAACCCCCCCTCCCAAACGCTAGATCTCTGCACGATCTCAAATCAGAAGAAGACCCGACCTTCTCCTCCTTCGATCTAAGTTTTCCGATCCGATCAAAATATGTCCACCTTCAGCGGCGATGAGACTGCTCCTTTTTTCGGTTTCCTTGGAGCCGCCTCTGCTCTCGTCTTCTCCTGTAAGAAATCCGATGTTTATCACATTATCACCATTTTTCTCTTTCCAGAAGTTGATCTGCGTGTTTTTTAGGTATGGGGGCGGCGTACGGGACGGCAAAGAGTGGTGTAGGAGTGGCTTCTATGGGAGTGATGAGGCCAGAGCTGGTCATGAAATCGATCGTTCCCGTTGTCATGGCGGGAGTTCTTGGGATTTATGGACTTATTATGCTGTTATTATTAGCACTGGGATTAATCCCAAGGCTAAGTCTTACTATCTATTCGACGGTTATGCACATCTCTCGTCCGGTTTGGCTTGTGGGCTTGCCGGATTATCTGCTGGGATGGCCATTGGGATCGTCGGTGACGCTGGCGTCAGGTGAGATTTCTCATTTCTCCTCTTCTTTTAAAAAAATTATCTTTTAAAAAATCTGTTGAGATTTAATTTAATCATTCTGGATTACTGATATTTGTTTCCTTGTTTTTTCTCTAGAGATATCTGCTTCATTTTTAACATAAATTTATTGAAATAGATCTTGCATGTTTTGTGTAATTGGTTTTGAAATGAATCTTTCACTGAATTTATCAAATGGAAATGAACTAAAAGAAATTGCCTCATTTTTTCAAAATTTTGATTTTGATTTTAAGTGTTTGAAAAATAATAGATCTTCATTCTTCAATGATATAGAATAAGTACGGCCTCCACATATGCCATGATGTCTTGATTTTGTATTTACGCAGTTTATGAAATATAAAAAGAACAAATTACTTTGTTTCATTGTTTGTCAATTCCAATTTCCAACTTTTAGAATATCCTGCTTGAATCATTGTCTATGAATTTCAATCTTAGAATATCATGGTTGATTCATTGTGTTTATAAATTCCAATCTTCAGATTATCATTGTATTTGCAGAGCAGATGTTTGAAAAGGTTAAGTTATATATGAATTTGATTTAATGATTTATATTGTTCCATATAGGGCCAACGCACAACAACCCAAACTCTTTGTGGGAATGATCCTCATTCTCATTTTTGCTGAAGCACTTGCTTTATACGGTCTTATTGTTGGCATCATCTTGTCATCTCGTGCCGGTCAATCTCGAGCGGACTAGATAAAACCCCAAATCTGATCTGAGAGGGGGGAGGAAGGAGAGAGCAAACGTGTGCTGAGATTTTTCCTTTAAAATTCGCCTTTTCTTCTATGGGTTGTTGATGATACAATGCATGCTTGTTTGTTTGTTGTAAGTTTCAACTTTGCTTTTCTTCTTCTATATGCATTCCACCATCATTATGAGATTTTGTATTGCTTCTTTATTTTGTAATATTTGTTGCCTATCGAATAATCATAACAATTATTATTAATTTAATAAATCCTATTCATTTCTTAATATTTATTTTCATCTTTAAATGTTTTTTTTTGTATTCTAATTCTACATTTTTATTAATCAACAATCATTTTTATTCTGTGGTAGTTAAATGCTTTAGAAATTACAACTTAGAAGATTAAAGTTGGAATTTAAAATTCTATTTTACTAGTTCATTGTTGTTGCTAATTATAATTGTTGGATTTAATTTTACTAGGCCCATTAAGTGAAGTTTGGGCCCAAAAATCGGTACTGCATAATACTTAATAGCCACATAGTTTAAGGCTTTTAAGTACATGTGGGATTTTTATTGACCACACAACTTCACAAGCCTCCTTCGGTCTTTCTTCTTTCTCCTTTTTAATCATGACAGCACCTACCATGGCGAACTGTTCTCATGCTGATCCCATATATAATAGCTGCTTCGCTCTGGCCTCGGCCAAGGATTTTCATCAATACATAGGAGGATTCTCCCCGAGGTATGCTCCGGTGTCTCTGGTGATGAAATTGACGCATGGACAACGACGTGATGTGTGGAAGGCGAAGAAAGTCGTTTGCATGTATTCCGGTCACGGTGAGTGAGATTTTTTACGATCTTTTATTTGTGTGTGTTTGTTTTTTCGATTGATGTTTTTTTTCTATTGAGTTTTGGTTTCTTTGGTCGTGATGTTTTTTTTTTGCGTGCTTTCTGTGATTTGATGGAAACGCTATTAAAATTGGGGGTGTATAGTCTGTGTAGTTCTTGTGAATTGATAATAACACTTTAAAAATTGGTCATAATCTGTGCTGTTCTATTCAATTGATGAAAACACGCTAGAAAAATGGGGATATGCACATGTGGGATTGATGTTTTTTTGTTTTTATCTGTACATTTCTGCTGATTTATTTTTGAGATATATATGCTTTCTGCTGATTTCTGAAATAAAAGGAAAATTATTTATAATGCGTGCAGATACGCTTAAAAACCATAGGAAGTCATTAATTTTATGACAATAAAAGTTCTCTAAGATGTTAAAATTTAAATACTAAGAAATGATAAGTCATTCATTATTACACTGCTGAGTTTATTTGTTCATTAATGGAAAAAAAAACTACCGTTTGCAAAAATGCTTTCATTTTGATTATAGATGGTAGGTTGTAAAAATATTTTTTTGGATCACCGATCGGGTAGCTTTATAAGGAAATTATGTTTCCTTTTTATAGATATGTATATTGAAACAACGGAAACTATGGAGCTTTTTTTTGGTAATTGGACATAACATTAAAATAAATAAAACAGGGTTTAGAAATTAGAACATAGCTAGAAATTTAAAATCAAGTCTAATTAAAAAACCATAAGTTTGGAATTAGTGCTGATGGCGTCACACCATCGTGACGTTTTGATCCTCTGCGAGCCTGGCTTAATCGACGATCACCGCGGCCGCTACACTCCAACTTTGTACCATCTGTGCTTCAATAATATTCTTGTGAGTAGACTTGAAATCTTCCTTGCTGTACAATGTTTCTATACCCTGGAGCGTCATTGCTTTAACGATGTTCGCCGCCGGCTTTGATTTTCCTTCTATCTCACATTTCTTTCTACCCAAACATGCCATGTAAATGCTGCCATTGCTATCCATTGGAGCCCCCCATCATCAAGGGCTGAATTTTGGTATCCTCTGTAATTGGTGTCCACTGATTTCGAATTCTCCATACCGCCTGCAGCATATATTCTGTGAAGGCTAACCACAATTCCTTTGTCCATTTGCAGTTCATAAAAAGATGTTCTGGAGTCTCCTCCCCATTGTCACATAACACACATCTTGTTGGCCATTGATATCCCCAACCTCAACCTATTGAAAGTGTGCGACCTATAACAGAAGAAGAAAGCCGGAGCTGGAGTGGAGGTTTTTCTGTTTCCCTAATCCAAAAATACACAAAAACCTACCAACTATAATACATACCAGGTTATTGAGTGGATTTGGGTATCCAAGATACTGTACTTCCTCCCAATATCTGGTCATTAATAAGTTTGGTGGGAGGAATTTCATTAGTGATGATTAATTTGGTAATCAGTCAGAATCAATCTCTAATTCTCTATTATGCAAGAACTTAAAGTCATTAAATAAAAACATTTTTTTATGTCTTCTATTCTTTCTATTTATGCGGAAAGTTTAAAATGTTTACAGTCACAGTTATGACGGCAACATCTTGGACACTATCCGTTCTTAACAACGAACTACCAGTTGTAGTCGAATTTTTTGCAACATGGTGCGGACCTTGCAAGATGGTAAGCCGTATAATTGACGAAATAGCAGAAGAATACAATGGAAAAATCAGATGCTACAAGGTGAATGCAGATCACTACCCACAGTTAGCTAATGATCATGACATCGAACGCGTACCAACTGTCCTTGTCTTCATGAATGGTAAAGTGCTAGAAAGCATAACTGGCACTATGCCTAAGTATGTTTATGTGGGTGCCATTGAAAGATCCTTAGGGTCTCCTTAAGAAGAGAAACTAGAAACAACATCAATATCTAAGCCAATTCCAGGTCTTTTTTAACGCCTGATTGAAATGGTAAAGTGGATGTGAGTTCGAATGTATACTATGTAAACTTGAAGGCCATCAATGGATATTTATACTTTCACCATTCTGTTAAATTTGGCTCTATTTTAATAATCCAATGGGATTACTATGACAGAATACAAGAACACAGAAATTTTACAGAACTAAAACTCAACTCAATTGAATTAAAATGGTCATACATAGACGTGCTTTTAAGCTAGACTAACATCAACTAAAGAACCAACTGAATAACAGAATCAGCTACTAACTACTTTATAGTTATTCGAAATTACTACTTCAATTGGTTTTGAATTCTTATTGTAGAATTTATCCACTTATGCTTAAAATAACAAGTAAACACGCACAGTTGTTTATTATTACAGGAAACATTTCTCATGATATACAGTTACAAGATATCTCATTAGATTTTTTATTATAAACAGACAGATTTTGATATTAAAAAAAAACAACCAAAATTATTATATTATATATTTTTTAAAGTATTTTATGCAAAAAATAGCTGTACATTCAAGTTGACCAGTTCATTATGTGAGCACAAATTGACAATTATATATTATGATGAGATAATGAAATATGTCATTAAAAAGCAAATAATCATGTTTTAGTGTCTTACCAGTTACCACCGTGTTATTTTCCATTGAAAGCTTCAAGTCTTCAAGCGTATTCTTCTTCTTCTTCTAATCTTCTATTGTTCGTATTTATTTTATTATTTTATAGACGACTGGATTACCATCCATCTATCCAACGGCTTAGATTTGAAGACAGAAAAGAAAGACACCAAATCCCATCCAAAAACTACTTTCTATCTGAAAACTGAAAAGTAATATTGCAATTTGCCAATGGACTGACGAATTGTTGCGTTTTTATTACATACATCCGTGATGTTTACTCAATTCAGATCATATAAATTGCTTCTGCTGCTGTTGAACTTTGTTTTTGTTGCTTCATCTCATCGAATCAGATCATTTGGTTATCGTCTTATTCTGTTGTCTTCTGCATATGAATACTTCTCATCTTCTTCTGTTCCTCCCTCTCTTGTTCATTCTACGGCTATCAAGCGCTCTGCAGGTTGTTCGATTCAAGATTCCAATCTTTATTTATTATTTATCACATGATATAGTCATAGCCTCGTAGCTTCATAACTTCATAGGTATTTTTGTATGTATGTACCAAAGTACCAATTTTTTGTTTTGGGTTGTTTTCAGATTGGGGAAAGATGTAATCCATCCGGTGGAAACAGCTGCGACACAGGGTTGGTGTGCGGTACATGTGGATTCTGCTCGAAGATCAAACCAACAGATCCCAAATCCAAGGTAATAATCTAAAAGAAAATCTGCTTGAGTGTTGCTACTGGGCTGCTGATTTTGTGTTTGATAACATGTCTGAACGGAAAATAAAAACAGGAGAATGGATTGGTTTTCAACAAGTACTCATGGCTGACCACCCATAACTCCTACGCTAAGGAGGGAGGATCTCTGTTGGGTCCTGCAAATCAAATCGATTCCATTGGTGCTCAACTCAATGTATGTGTTTTCATTGTTCTAGCTTGTTGGCCACTTGGGTGTTTATATAAATTCATGTTATATTTTTATCTTGATGATGATGTTCGGACAGAATGGGGTCCGAGGATTAATGCTTGATATGTACGATTTCGATGGCAATATCTGGTTATGCCATTCTGCCGGAACCTGTTATAACTTTACGGCTTTTGTAAGTCTATAATCAACCAACCAATTCCATCTTCTTCCTTCCCTACTACTTTTAGTGCTTACATATTATTGATGCATAATTGGCTCATCTTCTTCAATCAGGAACCAGCCGAAGATGCTCTGACCACCATCCAGAAATTCCTTGAAGTAAATCCGACGGAAATCATTACGATTTTCATCGAAGATTACGTACAATCCACAGACGGCCTGACCAAAGTGTTTAACGCGGCTGGTCTTAAAGACTACATGTTTCCACTGGCTAGCATGCCCAAAAACGGCGAGGATTGGCCATTGATTAGCGACATGATTACGAAAAACCAGCGCTTGATAGTCTTCACTTCAAAACGAGCCAAAGAAGCTTCGGAGGGTATTGCTTATGTTTGGAATTACGTCGTTGAAAACCAATGTAAGATGATTGAAACCTTACTTCTTTTTTAATCTAAAAAAACGACCCTCATCACGATTCATGTCATTATCCTCTTACATTTGCACCTGGATTTGAGTTTTGCAGATGGTAATGATAAGAGTAATGGTGGGATGGTGGCGGGTGAATGTCCAAACAGAGCCGAGTCAAGTCCGATGAACGACACTAAAAAATCATTGGTTCTGATGAACTATTTCCCAACCAATCCCAACGCAACCGAATCATGTCTAGACAATTCTACTCCTCTAACAAACATGTTAGATACATGCCATAAGCTATCAGGAAATCGATGGGCAAATTTCATAGCCGTTGACTTCTACAAGGTATTCTAAGCATGCTGCTTGCTCTGATTGAAGGGAGATTTCACATTTGTTAATGACTTGAACACATTTGTGATTTTCAGAATGGCGACGGATACGGAACAGCATTTGCGACAAACGTCGCAAATGGAGAATTGGTCTGTGGGTGTAAAAATATAGACTACTGCAAGGTTAACAAATCAAATCTTAACAAATTGCTTGAAATGAACTGATGATTTTCCATGAAAATTATTGAATCAATGCTATAAAAATACCGTGCAGGTGAATGGAACATTTGGATCATGTAACCTTCCACCACCATCACCACCAAGGGCTCAATCAATACCATTATCACCGCCGCTTTCAACCACAGACGACAATGGATCAGACATGACCGGAAAGAGCAGTGATATGTTGTTATTGGTTTTCATCCAAGGAGTTTTGATGCTGGCACTACTTCCGTAGAGTCATGACTGAAAACTGAATCTACATTGAATCATTGACATTTATCTATGGAAAATGCATAATGCATATTTATTTTATTTGGTTAATAAATAAAACATTCAATTTAATTTATTTTGTAACTTGCGAATATAAATTAAATAAATAAATCACATCATATCATATAAAAATCTGTAGCTTTGACATGATTTGAATTTTGAAGAAGAGTCTTAAGTTCTTGACACTCGTAATAGTTGATAGATAAACAGACCAAAATGAAAACAGAAAGAAACAAAACAGAATAACCCTTACTAAGTTGTTCTGAAAACTGAAATATTAGAGATGGAGTAACCAAGATAATCATTCCATAGCGGAGGGTGGAGGTGCTCCATAACCTCCGCCACCTCTGCCAAAACCTGGCCTGTCACCAGACCCCTGAAAAAGAGAGATTGTGTTAATCAGAAAACTTAAGGATAAATGTTTTTGTCTAAAATATCAATTAAGGGAACTCATTTAAAAGTGAATAAATTAGGTGCCAAAAAACTATATTAAGAACAAACATAAACGTAAAGTGTCAAAAAACTAATCCAAGAATAAACATGATTGTCAATATTGCAATCATAAAATGTAAAGGATGTCAAAAAATTAATCCAAGAACCAACATGACTGTTGATAATACAAACATAAGATGAAAAGGATGTCCGAATATTAATCCAATTACAAACATGGACAGAAAACGATTGTAAAAATGAATTTGCAAATTGATGGAAATAGCAATATTTTTTTAGATATAGAAGAAAAAGAATGACAAATTACGGTGAATATATTTCATTAATTGAATTAGACAAGTAACAAAAATCATACATATGAATATATCATCTTTCGTGCAAAAATAAAGATAAAGAATGAAAGATATTTTTTTCAAATGGTAAAAATTTCCAACTAAAGTAGATTTAATTTAGAAAAAAATTTACCCTGAAAGAAGGCTGGAATGCAGGAGGAGCACCGCTCTTATCACCAAATTCCCCAGTCTCTCCACGAGGACCTCCACGGTAACCATCCCTATCACCAAATCTCGGACGATCACCTTCAAACCTCGGCGGACCCCTAAAATCAATTGATAAACCACTCACATTGATATTAAGATTAAATCCAAATCTAAACACAAAATCTTATCTTATCAAAACAGTAATTCTAGTTTGCTCACCTAGGACGATCGCCGGGAGGACCACCAAAAGAACGCGATGGGACAGGCCTGGCTGATTTCTTAAGAGTTGCAGGAACAATCTCCGATGGGAGGTTAAGGAAAGTCCTGAGATACTCAATCCCGTCGTTGGTAAGATACCAATAATAATTCATCCATGCGAATGTCTCCCTGACATATTCCCTAGACTTGAAGCTCTGCATGAGCTTAATGACCTGCAAGTTCGGAACGTCGATCAAAGGATGCTTAGCCAAGTTATAATCTTTCTTCGCGAAAAGGACTCCCTCCTGGAAGAGATACTTGCAGATCTCGTGACGGTTCTTCTTCGGGATGATCTGTAACAGAAAAACAAGGCAAATGTTAGTTGATACTAGATGATAATATCGTATTCGTCAGTGTAGATCCCGGTGAGGAGAACATACCATGGCTGTTGGTCCGAGGATTGGCGACGAAGGCACGTTTCAGGAAGGAATAGAATCAGCGGCGAAAAAACTGAAAGTATAACCCTAATGAAATTTGGTATGTATATATAGTGATCTCTGCCGTTGGATATATATTTTTGACGGTTTTGGTCCTTTTGGAAAAAAGATAAAAATCGTCAAATAATGATTAATACGTTTATTTCTAACGTAGGAAAATTTGAGAGAGTTACTAGCGTTAATGGGTAGAAGTGAACGGGTACGAGGCGGGCTCGCATACCCGATTATTTTGATTAGAATACCTGGTCATTTTAAACATTAATTTTTGTATTATTAAAAATATTATAAAACATAAAATATAAATTAAAAATAGTATAAAAAAATCTAAAATCTAAATAGATAATAATTGGGATGTTTATAATCTTTTATTCTACACAAATACAATAAAATAAGATAATCGTTTATTTAAGTTTTAAGATCGAGATTTTTTTTATTCTAAAAGTTTATTTGAGATTTTGAATTTTAGTTTAAGCATTAATTTAGTTTTTTTTTATAATTTACTAATGTATAAGTTTATTCATCAATAAGTTAATTTAAGGTGTTGTTAAAAGGAGAAGACAAGAAACATATTTCGACATGGTTCTTTGTGCCTTCAGGAATATAATTCTCTTCAGGCCTTGAAGAAATGGTTTTCAAAGGTCCAAAATTTACATGGTTTAATGGGTCAGTGGGAAATCACAGATGTGAGAAAAGGCTATATAGATCGAGTACTGATAAACTCTAATTAAAATCTAAGTGGCTAGAGATGATTTGCGATATCTACACTTGAGGTTTCAGCAATCATCACGCACTTGAGCTTCAATTGAGGCAGATTGACTGGACTATTGGTCTAAGCGCCTGTTCTGATACTATTGGACTATTGGAGCAAGTGACGATGACTCGATAAGTTCGGGAATCTAGTGTAATCGGTATGGGAGAACTATGTATGTAACGCGTTGGGCACTAGCTTCAGTTGTAACTAGTTAAAATAAAGACAGAAAATAAACCAAATTTTTTCACGATTTCCTTAATAAAAACTGATACATATTTATAAAGTTTAGACAATGTCAATTGTCAATCTAACTGTTGTTTAGTTACTTTAGCCAATGTTAACTGCCAATCATAACCGTTATTTAGTTACTTAGTAACTCACAGGGTTATATACTTAATACACGCAAACTTAGGGAATCATTTTTAATTCGATAATATATATTTAATTATATAGGGAAATACTACAATATTGTTTCTCGAGGATGCGAAAACAAAAGAGATACAATTGCGTAACTCGCAATTAGCCAACCTTCATTCCAGTGACAGCCAGATAACGAGAAAGAGGAGCTTGAGGTGGAAGAAATCCGATTCTTTTAAAAGCTATTCAAACTGTTTCTTCTAAAACCTCTGTTTTGGAAGTGAAATTTTAAAGCTGAACACAATGATACATTGTTAATAGTCGTTTTATAAACCTCACCATTCCTTAGAAATAAGAATGAGATCTTGTTTTGTACCAATGGAGGAAACAACACACGCACGCTATAAAAACATCAGCACCAACATAGAAAAAAAAATTATCCTTCTTAATCTCACCAACACTCTAAAGAGAATGAGATGACAAAGAACACTCTTAAGAATGAGAAGACGAAGAACACTCTTAATCTCACCAACAGCATAAAAGATTATTCCTGCTGAGACAATTATGTTATTAATCCACCTCTTCCATTTTGCTTCCCTCGGCAGCTACATCATCCAACGATGGAAGGTCATCAACTTCTGCAGTTATATCATCTTCATCTATGCTCAGACCTAACTTCAGCATCCTGTGAATCCTGTTGCCAAAGGTGTTGGGATCTTCAAGAGTGAAACCAGATGTGAGGAGAGAGGTCTCGAATAACAGTAGAACAAGATCTTTCACAGACATGTCATTCTTGTCCGCAGCAGCACGCTTCCTTAATTCCTCGATGATGGAATTCTCTGGGTTGATCTCCATTGTTTTCTTGCTTGACATGTAACCAGCCATGCTTGCATCTCTTAGAGCCTGTGCCTTCATGATTCTTTCCATGTTAGCAGTCCAACCATACTCTCCAGTCACCAAACAGCAAGGTGAGTCAACAACACGGTCAGAAACCACAACCTTCTCCACCCTGTCTCCCAACACATCCTTGATTACCTTGCAAAGATCTTCGAACTTCTCCTTGAGTTTTTCAGCATTCTTCTTCTCATCCTCACTTTCATCAAGCTTCAGACCTTCCTTTGTTGCAGATACAAGTTTCTTACCTTCAAATTCTTTGAGCTGCCCAGTAGCAAATTGAAGAGAACGGCATCAACCATGAAAAGCTTCCCTAAAAATTTACCAATAAAAGAAGAAGAAGAATCCATAACCATAGTGATCCAAGTTTAAGCAGCCATAACCATAGTTAAAAGTAGAATATTACCTTATCTTCTAACCATTGCATGCAAAGATCACCAAGTTTATCATCAAAAAAATCTACACCAAGTTGGCTTGCTAACAATGGAATGTATTCAATTAGTGCCAGTCGAACTCGCCAATGTTTATCCTCCGCAAGCTCAACAATGGCTGGTAAGAGTGACTGTGACAACAAATCAATGCCAATAACCTGAAAAAAAAGAGATTATATATGTTAGCAAATTGAAGAGAACAGTTGTCAATTTCAAACCTAGCTAGATCACAATTACACAATATTAATCTTCAAGTTAAATAATAAAACCTTGTGATCTAATGTCCAAAAATTGAAAAATGTGATATAAATAAAACCTTGTTCACATGATCAAGCTTGCTTATAATATTAAGTCGAACATCAGGAACATCGTCTTTCAGAAGAGTAAGCAAAATAGGTAGTAGTAGATCAATAGTAGCTTCCTGCATAATTAAGTTAAATACCGATAACATAAATGCATAATATCGATCTTATAGACGATTCATCATGCTTAATCAATGCCTAATTAACGAGATATAATAATCCAATTTCGATCAATATTAAGGGCGAAAGATGCCAAGTAAACAATTTCAATATTAAGGATTGAAAGAGAAGCTCATTTTCATTTTATAATTGCATTTGTAATAAACCTGAAGAGCTAGAGAAAATTATTCATTTTCTATAGATAGTAATTGGGATCTGGGAGATAAATAGAAGAAGAGAAAATGATGCCTGAAATTAAGGGAAAATGAATCATTTTCTATAGATGGTAAATGGGAGAAGAAAATTATTCATTGTCCAAAGTATATTACTATTCCATTGTTTTTACCTTTCCCAAGATTGGTGCCATTCCCATGATAACTGATGCCAAAGAGGAGCGAACATGCTGAGAAGAATCAGTTGATAAGTCCTGAAGACAGAAATCAGATGAATATCTTGATGCAAAAAATGAATTTTTTTTTTGTACAAAATAGGTAAACATGGTCCATAGTATTTTTGTACCTTAACACAAGGAAGAATATGTTGTATTGCAAGTTTTGGTTCCAAGATCTGACAGAATTTTGTCACTTTTCCTGCAGCTGCTATACGTACCTCAGCTTCATTGTCGCATAGAAGTTTCACATATGCAGGTAACAAATCCGTCCTTTACATAAAATTTACATTCATATGACATTTTTAGCAATAAATGATGCAATTAGGAATATGTTTCAGCACCTGGAAGGCTGGAACTAACTTAATAAAAAATAAAACTGTCATTCAATGCGGCTAAAAAATATTTATAAAAAACAAGAAGTGAAAATAGCTCTGGAAAAGAATATACTTCGTAGTTGCAGGACCAACTGTTTCAGAGAGCTCGTATAATTGATTTGCAACGACATAACGAACACGCCACGATTTATCCTGATCATAGAAAAAATATAGAAATTTTTTACAGTTTTATTCAGTCTTATATTATTGACCAGGAAATTACAAATTCAAAACCAAACAAATAATTATATCAACTTGTCAAGAGTGAAAACTTAAACACCAGTTAAATTAATGTAAGAAACGAAGTACTATCAGTTTAACTGTAATTCTGTATTTCGTATTATCAAGAACATGTTACTATCAAATAAAAAATAGTATTATAACTAACTAAATACTAGAAAGTTCTTACTAATCGAATCTGTTACAATGTAAAGCAGATTCACAAACTTGTATATAAACACCATCACACTATGAATAAAGATCATTCGATTCTTGCCATCTTCCTCATCTGAGCTCCCTTCATCTCGATCTCTCATGCATTCCCTGTTTCATCTCAACTCATCCGGTCTTCATTCAAATAGAAATCAGGCGGAAGGCTCGGACCATCATCGATCATCCGGGTGTGAACCAATCTTCGGAAATTGATCGACCCAATAACAGAAATTGCATCAAGTCCAGATCGCGTTACAAGATTGGAAGATTCCCAATCAAATAATTCAAGCACCTCAACAAAATGACTTCACAAATTAACATATCTCGGAGTCAAATAAATCAACAAATGACATCACAATTTCAATCGACGACGAGTCACCGGAGGAAATAAATTAATCTGGAAATAAAAATCAAGAACGTATGGTAACAAGGGCAGCGAGAGGAATTGTTAAACCAAATCCTTGATACGCATTGGCAGCAGCAGCTACAAACATATTCATCCCAAGATGTGTCATTCCAAGTGGAAGGTGGCTATGGAAGATGAGTTCCACACGTTAAAGAAAAACAACACCTGGTCATTAATTCCACGAGAAAGTAGTGACAATGTGATCAACACTAAGTGGATCTTCAAGGTAAAACGAAAAGAAGATGGTTCGGTTTATAGATTTAAAGCTCGATGGGTCGCAAACGGGCTCCGGCAAATCGAAGGCCACGACTACACACAGACATTTAGTCTGCTGGTTAAAGCAAATTCAATACGTATAGTTTTATTGATAGCTGTAACAAATGATAGATTGAGAACTTCATCAAATTGACATATCCAACGCCTTCCTTCATGGAGGATTGGACGAACGAATCATCGCATCTTAACCAGCAGGATTTGAAGACCGAGAACATCCGGATTACGTGTGCCTTCTAAACAAATCGTTATACGGGTTAAAACAATCACCAAGGATGTGGTACAAACGATTACGGGAATTTCTGATAACACTCGAATTTAAAGAAAGTTTTATACCGAATCATCATCATTCATTATGTTTAAAGAAGGAGAGACCGTGTTACTATTTGCGTACGTGGATGACATTGTTCTTACGGGATCATCCAATCTATTGGTAAAAGAAATAATCAAGAAATTGGGGAACGAATTTTCAGTTAAAGATCTAGGAGTGTTGAATTTTTTCCTAGGAGTTCAAGTACGAAGAACAGAAGACGCAATTGGTCTGTCACAACAACAATACTTGATTAACTTACTAAGTAGCTGCAACCTCACAAATCTTAAGCCATCGGTCACACTAATGGTGCCACATTAAGACCTACGATCCGAGGAAGAACCAACACCAGATGAAAAGGAGTATCGACGAGTAGTGGGATCACTACAATACTTAACACTAACTCGTCCAGACATACAATTTGCAGTTAACAAACCGGCACAATTCATGTGCGCTCCGACTCCTTTACATCACACCGCATTAAAGAAGGTGTTACGCTATCTGTCAGGAACGTAAAATTTCGAGGTAATATTTCGAAAAGCAAAAGATTTTGCAATTACCGGGTATTGCGACGCCGATTGGGGGGCGATACAACGAACCGCAAAAGCCAAACCAGAATGCTCATATACATCAAAAATACATTAATCTCATGGTCATCAAAAAAGCAAACGACATTGACTCGCTCAAGTACCGAAGCCGAATATCGTGCGATCGCATCCACGGTAGAAGAAGCAGAAAGCATCAAATCACTATTGCTAGAATTGGGAATCACCATTCCAGGACCAATTCGGGTGCTCAGCGATAACCAAGGAGCCGCATTCATCGCAAACAATCTAGTGTGTCATAGTAAGTTGAAACACGTCGCTATGGACCTACACTTTTAAGAGAGAAAAAGGAGAACGGAAGCTTGGCAGTTCGGCACATTTCAGGGAAAAATCAGAAAGCCGACATCCTCATAAAATCACTCGGACCAACACCGTTCACTCAACTTCATAACGAACTGGTTTAAGCAATTCCACTCAGTTCGAGGGGGCGTATTATAACTAACTAAATACTAGAAAGTTCTTACTAATCGAATCTGTTACAATGTAAAACAGATTCACAAACTTGTATATAAACACCATCACACCATGAATAAAGATCATTCGATTCTTGCCATCTTCCTCATATGAGCTCCCTTCATTTCGATCTCTCATTCACTGTTTCGATAAATAGAAATTTAAAATAATTATTTCAAAAGAACAAAAAATACCTGTGAAAAATCGATCATGGCAGGAAGAATTTTTTTAATACAATCTTCAGGCTCCAACATCTTTCCCAGGTCTGCTGAGCCCTCAACGGCCAACAAGCGTACAGAATCTTGATCTGAACAATACAAGTGAGAACGGGACATTACAGCCAGTGTCATGAAACATATTTGAAATCTGGAAAGAAAAATATATTTTAAGTGGAACCATCAACATTCAAATAGATAGCACAACTTTTCACTAAACGCAATTTAATATTAGGCACTTTTAAATAGGCCAATGTTAACAATATGACATCTACAAACATTAAGATTCACATTAATGTAGCAATGTAACTTATATGCACATTAAATATAACTTATACGTTCAAATGCATTTAAGTAGTAAATACTCAGACTTTATACAAGCCACGGATATGGCGGCTCAATTGATGGAAATGTCATCAATTGGGGGAAATTTCACGTGGACCAATAACTCAGTTGACTCTAATTTCAAACAAACCAGGCTTGACAGAGCCTTAACAAATCAACATTGGATTGATACATGGCATGAGGCTAGGCTAGAATTCTTTAGTGGTGCAAGTGACCACAAAGGCATGATTGTTACTTTTTATCAAATGGAAAAAGGTAGAAAACTTCCAGACTACTCAAATGTTGGTTGGAAGATCCAAATTTTTTAGCACTTGCAAAAACTGATCTTAGTAAGCAGGTCAGAGGCAAAGGCCAAGGGAAGCTTTGAAAAACAACCAACCCTTGCAAGAGAAGAGATGGAAGAGAGCACTATACCAAAGCCTTGGAAGCCTCTCCCACCACAACCTCCCTACAGACAGACACCTTTGAAAAAATAAATAACTTGAAAGCCCTCCTAAGAAAGGAAGAAACTGACCTAAGAGTAGCAAAGTACAATGGCTAAACCTAGGAGATCCAAACACTAAATTCTTCAGTATAGCCACTAAGATTAGAAGATTCGAGAACTCCACTCAAAAAAATATGAACAGTGAAGGGAGGCAATCTATAACTAGAGCACAAATGGAGTCCAGAAATGTCGATTACTTTAAGAATCTGTTCCAACCAACCACAATCCCCCTACCTAGCATTCTAGTTATTTTCCCTAAGATTGTATCTCCAACTGCTTCAAAAAAAAGCATGAATGATTGGATAACACAATAACCTATAGAGGAGGAAGTCAAAACACTCTATTTGCTTTCCAAACAAGCGAATCCCCATACCATGATGGATTCGCATCTGAGTTTTTCTGAAAGATGTGGCTAGATATTAAGGAGGATGTGTTGTTAGATTGTTAAGGATTAAGCAATAATTCATGGGCAAGCCATACTCAAGGCTTCAGACCTTGATCACACTTATCCCAAAGACTCCAGCTATTGCTGATATGGGAGACTTCAGACCTATATCCTGTGTAAATCACATGTACAAGTTGATGACCAAGATTATGGTTGACAAAGTATCAAAAGATGTTGGTGAACTTATATCCCCCTTCCAGACAACATTTATACAAGGAAAAAACATCTCAAATAACACAATGCTTGCAGAGGAAATGATCTTTGGTTTTTCTAGGAAAAGGACTCCCAAGAAATGTTGTATTAGCATTTAGCATAGACCTCATAAAGGCCTTTGATATTGTTAGATATGAATCCATAATAGAAACTTTGAAAGCCTTTAGCTTCAGTCCCCTTCTCTGTAAAATTATCTGGAACAGTATTTCCTCAACCACCTTCTCAGTACGTAGTAGTGGAAGGAACATCCACCCCACCTTTCAGGAATCACAAAGGTATAAGGCAAGGGGACCCCCTCTCCCCAATTCTATTTGATCTGCTGATGGACACTCTCAGTAGATTAATAGAAAAGGAGGTCAGTCTCAGGAAGTATGATACATATATACTATATAGTGAATGAAGCTACATGCATTTCATACCTTATGTATGCAGATGATATATTCTTGTTTTCTAAGGCCAACCACAAATCTCTCGCTACGATTAAGTTCATTCTGCAATAATTCACTGCCTTCACAGAGGCCAAAGACTAAGCCCCTCAATAGCTCAATTATATTCTCCAAGGCTTGTGAGGATGCACAACTCCTACAAAATATCTTAAATTTTACAGTAGGAAAGTTTTTGATAAACTACTTAAATGTCCCAATTATAGGAAAACTCAAATCCTACAACCAATATTGGAAGCTCATACAATCCATTGAGAATATGCTGACAAAATGGAATGCCAAATGTCTATCTTATGGGGGAAGGATACAATTAGTGAACTGGGTAATTGCTGGAAAATACACCTACTAGAAACAGAGGATATACCTTCCTGCCTCCATAGTCAGTCCACAAGAAGATTAAAAAACTCTCCTACTAATTCATTTGGGATGGTAGGAAAAGAATACCATGGTTCAAGATGATTCTCCCAAAGGATGAAATTATGAAGGGGGCTTGGAGTCAGAAACCTTGATATGATAGCCAAGACACCTGGTCCAGGTGATCTTACATTGTGTTCCATATTTTTACGGAAGTTTAACTGAATTTCAATTTAATTCCATACTTTTTAAGCCAGAAGCAATACAGATAAATTTTAAGCTTTTTTCAAATCTTTCTACAGAAAATGATTCACAATTTAGATAAATAAGAAAAGCAACAGATGTATGAAGTACACACCATCATGAGTTAGATCCTGAAAAAATGACAATATATCTGTCTTTAGATGAACTAGTTCGATTGTAGATGCAAATTGCACCAAATTCGATGCTGCCGATCGCCTAACCATAGGCATATCATCTTGACACAACTGACTGTAAGTAGACCTTAGTTCATCTTTCAATGGTTCCGGTGCACTTGAGTATGGAATGTGAAATAACCCACATGAAGAAATTCTAGCCGTAAACCACTCACCGGATGCTAGTCTCTAAAAAAAACATGAATAGAAATGTCAAAACTCAAAAGAAAGTTTGTATTTCGCAAGCATTGGAAATGGAACTTGATAAAGAAGGGATGTGAGGAGGATAATAAAGGGTCAAGTTGTGGCTGGTCACTGCCTCACTTGTTCCTGATGATTGCTGAACAATTATTTCAGTGATGATTTCAGTATGATAATCGATGAAAATGAAATATATGTAGAATTAATTAAGAGATAATCATGGAATCTATACATTCAATATTGTAGAAAAAAATTAGCAAAAATTATGGTTTATTAAAAGGATGAAAAGAAATGTAAACTATTTATATTAATGGTCGAAATTGATCGATTGAACATAAAATCTTATGAAGTTATAACTTATAATACCTTAATTAATGGGATAAATGAGCAAACAAGGTCATTTCCATCCATCTCGACCCCTATCTTACACAATGAAGACACAGCTTTTTCTCTAACACATGTTTCATCTACAGTGCATAATGTTTCTAATGGAGTAAGCAAAACACGAGCATGTTCCACTCCCCCAACAAATGGGATGAAACGACCCAACTCTTCAGCCATAGAAAGAAGCACCTCATCGTCGTCATCGTGGTTATCACCAAGGAAGGGAATCAACTCTTTCCGGGTTCTTTCCTCACCAAGAGCCTTGGCAATCGTTGGGAGCTTACGGATGGAGTTTAACCGTAAATTAATGTCATCATTTTTCAGTTCATCTATCAAAACCGCAATGGGGTACAATGACTCCCCTATTTTAGCCATTATTGTATAAAGCTCAAAAATCTGAAGAAGAAGAAGAAGAAAAGGTATAAAAAAATGTAGCAGTAAGTCTGTCATTGTAAATATAAATTATCATGTTCTAAAAAAAAGAATTGAATAAGAAAAATGTGTCATATGTCAGCAGATTGAAAATGAAAACATGTAGAAAAAATCCAAAACATTATGTTTTCCATAAATTGCTACGATCTAATAAAAAATGGAAAGAACGGGAAAAAGAAAGCAATGAATAAAATTTTACTGTTAAGGTGGGGAAAAAATTCAAGAAACATTGACATCATGAATTCATAAGTCATAACATTCTAAAATATCACGATATGCACAGTTAGAAAATACGAGATCGCAAAAAGAAAAGAAAAACAGATCCGATCAATACGATAACGATAAACGCCCAAACGGTGGTGATATAATGGACGATCAAGTAATAATCGACAATGACGGACAAACGGACGGCATAAAACGAAATCTAGATCAAAACAACCGAAAAAGATAGAAGTCACTCCACGCACCGATCTTCCTCAAGCTCGTCGTCCTCGTGCTCTTGGTTTTCTTCCTTGGGTTATTATTTCTCCTGTTTTTTTTCTCCTGTTTCTAACAATAGAAGATGTTCTATTGTTAGTCGTTGGATCACGTTTTTTTTTTAATCTCAAAATTCATGTCGTTTTGAATTGTATTTTTTTTTGTAATTTAAACCACTGATTTTATTTATTAAGTCTGAAAAACCCTAGTAGGGTTTTGCGGAAGTTTAGGAAGAAGAAGAAGCGACAACGATTTTAGAAAAAAGAGTTGGGAGAGACGGGAAAACGTCTTGGCTCCCTTATTTTTATATTAACT
Source organism: Zostera marina (assembly GCA_001185155.1). Classification (NCBI taxonomy): domain Eukaryota; kingdom Viridiplantae; phylum Streptophyta; class Magnoliopsida; order Alismatales; family Zosteraceae; genus Zostera; species Zostera marina. The sequence goes on from LFYR01001258.1 coordinate 705,518, forward strand.
CATATGGTTTATGGGCTGAGCTCTTAGTTCAGACCGATTCTATGGTCTTGGCCTAGTATTATCTCTGTAGTTGAAAAGCAATATCAAAATATCAATTCTTTAATCCGAAAAGACGGCGTCTTCAATCTTGATGATATCCCTGGTCCATCAGACCAGGACTGATAGGCCTAGTTAGCTAAATAGGACGGGGCGGACCCGTTCTGCCCCGACAGGTCTTAACCCGGACGAGTTAGTCGGGCCGGTTGGGCTTGGCCCAGTAATAAAATGCTTGACCCAATAGGAAAGTATATAAATACCCTTAGGGGTTAAATGTAGAAGGAATGAGAACATTTGTAGTACACACTTGTAATAGAGATTGTCTAGTATATATTCAATACAAGACGATCAAATCTTTTGTTATGCATTGCTTGTGTATTAACCAAGACCCCAATTACGTTGAAACGCTCCTTGATAAGCCCTTTTGGCTCATGATGGACCATGGCTTTTGCCTCGCCACTCGTGCAGTCGGCCTCATTGTATTAAAGATCATTTGATTAATTAAAATCGCCGAAGTTCAAAGCACCATGGTGCGTCAAATGAATCTGTTTTATTAAACAACGATTTTTTTGTACAATTTTTTTGCTGCAGTTGTTATACGACATTTAATTTTTTTTAACAGTCGGTTGTACTTTTCGTTATTCAGTTGAAATAGAAAGATTTTATTTTTTCGTTTTTCAAATTTTTTCAATGAACATATGTATACCTACTTAAGAATCTATGAAGATATAGTTATAATGACTACCTATTTTTATTAATTGTTAAAAGATTTTTCTTTCACTAATGACTATCGTACAACGTCAGATAACACATATATAGCTAATGATGAAATGTTTTGCTATATTTAGGGTTTAGTAGAGTCTACATCAATATGATACGATTGTACTACAAATTGATTTAGATCAGTAGTTCCTGGACTTTGCATGACCTCTTTTTAAGATACATGCAAGACGTAGTTCAATACATAAGTAAAATGAGTGACGATAAAATGATTGTTGGATTAAACAACAACACTAGAAAATAATTGTAATTAAAATAAAGAATTCACAACTTTATTTTTAAAAAAACGATTCTACTGAGATATTTAATGTAAGATAGATAGATGATTACCAATATTAATCTGGTACGTTTGATGATTAACAAATAATGATCGAAGCTTCTCCGATTTTTCAATGATGAAAATAATGATTCTTTTAATTTATTCCAATCATACAAATAAGGTTGTAAATGGGCCGGGTCTGAGACGGTTGAGCTGGACCCGGACCCATGAACTTGGCCCGGGTCTGGTGCTTCTTGCTCTAGATCTAAAATGATGGAATTCCCTGAGACTATCGCTGAGAACTTAGAGAACTTAATGACTTTAGCTTATGATAAGTTAAATGAAATCAATGACGAGGATGTAGTTAAGGGCATAACATCTAATTTTGATGTGATGTCCCTTGATAATAGAGATTTAAACCTATCAATATTATCTCCAGTTTTTGATTTGATAGGTAGTCATCATAGTCAGAAACTTATTACTCCTATAGAGATTACACCCAAAAAAATTTGTGGACCACCAAAACACATTTATTCAGAAACAAATTTGATCATAAACATTAGGGACGACGACATACTATACGATAAATGCTTGAAAGACAGTCGTTATAGGAAGATGAGTGTGTCGATGCCCGACGGAATATATTACAACGAAATGCAGTTGAAGTACAAGTATCGTAAGAAAACAATGAGTGAGGCATTCCCAGAATTGGCAGAGTAAGTAGAATGTCTGCAAAACAACCTAGTCCGCAAACTAAATCTTCGGAGTTTTGGGCATCGGCGGCGGCAAATGATAGATAAAATAGAAGAGAATCTGGCCTTGGGAAAAAAATTTGCACCATAGGATCTGGAAACTGTCGCCCGTCGAATTGATTTTGGTGAAAATGATAATTGTGAATCACAACAAATGTCGTCAATGATTAGAAGAGTGAAAGATAAACGAGCAGAGGAGGTAAGAAAATGTTTTATTAATTAATAATCATTTTAATGTTTGCGATCTTCATGATTAATCGTTTAACATTGAATTTTTGTAGGCTATTGAAAAAAATTGAAAGAAATGAAAAAAAGGGTTGAAGAGGCAATACCTAGACCGTTCGCAAAAAAACAGGATTCTATTAAAGATATTATCGATAAACCATCGTGAGCATAATAATTTTTATAATGAGGTTATTGATTTGAAATATGTTCTAATAACTAATAATTTTGTAGATATGTAGGAAAGATTTTCGTACTAGACGTCAATCCGCCGATAAAATGTCAGGGTCAAGACGTGCTCGACATTAAACAACAGAAGGTTTATAGTACCGCGGTACGTAAAAAATATTTTCATGGCACGAATAGTGATTATTATTATTTAATGATGCTAACAATTTATCGTATCGTGATAAAGATCATGGATATGTACACATCGATAATTCATGCAGAGCTTGTGCAGAATGACCCTAAATTATATTCGAAAATACAATTTGTGCGTAGTAGTATATTTGATGACAATGATAGTAGACTCGTGATGGGATCACCTTATGAGGTGGACGTAACAAGGTTAAAAATTTTTGAAGAGTCATTAATATGTGGAATGTGAAGTAATTTCTACGACGATGGTGTTCATGTAATCATACTATTGAAGAGCGGTGGACACTGACATTTTTTGGCATGGAATAAATCCATTAATGTATATTTCCATTACGATTCGAACTATAAATGCAAGGGAGAGAAAAATTCGGAAGATGCAGGACATACGGTAAGATATTTATTTATAATTTTGCATCTTTAGAAAATATGATATTGGAATTTTCATGTCACGGGTTATATGGTTATCTTACTTCTTCAAAAAAAATTTGAATGTGGACGGGGAACCACAATGTATTGAATGTAGACCACACCCACAAGAGACGAACCAGACACTTAATGGAGGTCTATATATGATACACGGTATTAATTTGTATGTAGACGAAATATTCGACGAGGTGGAGACAGTTGATCATGGAATCATTCTGGATTGGAAGAGAACAAAAAATCAGAAAATTAGAGATGCAATGTACAGGACATTTATTCAGAACATAACCTATCAGTCGTGGTTTAATCAATCGTGATATTTTTACATTTGAGATAACAATACCAATGTTTTGATTCTATTTTAATTGAAATTAAAGTACTCTTGATTGAAAAAGAACATGATATAAATGTAAATATCTAATGATTTGCATTGAAGAACATACTTCAAATTACTAGTACTTTGTATACTAATTAATGTTGATTACATAAGTCGAATACGATATATACAATACGTCACTGACATAGTCAAACCATACAATCTACAATAAGAGCATTAGTTACCGGAGTAATTGGACAGACATACATCAATGAAAATGAAAAACATGTAGGAACTAAATTTGTACTTTATTTGGACACTTCGATGCATAATAACCTGGCATTTTACAATTTTTGCAAAGTCTTTTCTTAAGTAATATAATTTCTCTTTGGCTTTTAAATCTTGGATCTGCCTTACTAGGTCGCCCGACATTCTTACCACTACTTTTCGTCTTCGCCGTTTTGGGATTACATACATTTAGCATTGTATTATCGAAATCATCAAATCTGCTAATAGATCCGGTAATAGATTGCAACTTCTCTCGAATGTCATGTTTTTCTTGAAATTGTAATATGAATTCGGATAATGCCGAAATGAGGGTTTCTTTGATATGATCACTATGGACAGATATTTCGACGAACTTTGAGAAAATTTGATTTAATTGTACAGAGGGACTAGACCTTGGCAATGGAGAAATTTTCTTCGCCGTTCGTAACCACCGCTGACAGATGAGGCTACTAGGTAAAGTGGTAATCCCCATAAAGGTAAGGAAACATATAATATGACGACATGGTATATTCTTCGAAGAGAATAATCGACAAGAACATTTAGGGTCATCAATTCCGTTGGAGATGTCAATCCTTGAGGACAACAGTTGCGTGTATATGCCGACTGTTTGATAATTTAAATGATCCTAATAATAAAAGAATGAAATGAAAAATTGTTTGGGGTTAGTAAATAAAATGCATAAAGACTAAGTAAAAGATCTATAGGGTGATGTAGACTTACAATTGGCTTAATGTAGTACGTAAGACTTTGTTGAACCTGATGCTGATATAGTTGGAAAGAATGAGATGTATATAGATTAAGCAGGGATGCCTCTATTGGTAAATTGGTGATGAGCATAGGGGGTGCATCTAAATCTTTGTGATCTAGTTCTTCTTGTTTGTTCCTCTGTCTTCTGAAAACTGTTTCGATGCAACCGACAAATTCATATAAAGTAGAATACCTATGTACCTTTGATTTCACTAGAGAATTCATCCCTTCATTTCGTTGCATGCTCTGCATTCCTGCGAAAAAGTAGTCGATCAAATATATCGGACACCACTTTCGTCTAAGGGAATACATAGACTGAAGTCAGGGATTATCGACAATTCCATTATCATGTATCCAAGATTCCCAACTCTCCTCAAATTGCATTTTTGTATTTGAAGAATATAGAAAGTTATGAAACCTCTCCATCTGGTCTTTAATTCTTCCTATAGACGACACCAACCTTATCGCCAAATTTATGCGTGATGTGTCATATGCATAGTCTATGAAATGTATCCGGAAATTCGGTAGCCAAAGCAACATTCATGGCTGGGTATTGATCAGTTATTATTGTTTTTGGTGATTGCAGGCCCATGCATTTTTTGAACTCAGCAAAGAGTCATACAAAAGATTTGGCAACCTTATTTGCAAGAATTCCGGATGCAAAAAGAATGGAAGAATGGTGATTATTGACACCGCAGAACATCCCAAATATCAATTTGTACCTATTGGTGTTGTATGTCGTGTCGAAGGTCACTGCAAAACCGTACTTTTTGAAATCCTCAATAGACGTAGAATCAGCCCAAAATAAATGTTTTAGTGCACCTGCAATAAATGTTAAAATAAAAACAGATGTACTAACACGAAATAAAGAAAATGTATCATATACCTTCATCATCCACGACATACGAAGAATAAAATTTAGGGTCTTCAACCTTCAGCGACTCCAATTTCTCTAACAACAAGTTTACATTGTGAATCTTTAAATTTCTCGGGTCATCTTTTCTCATATTATAATAGTCTATCATTGTGAATGAACAATTCTCTACACCTCCATCTTGCATTCCAACATACGAGTACTGTTGGCTTGGAACAACATTACTAGCTTCAAAATCATGAATAATGTTCCTAGTGTGATGTTTTATTTTCCTATTAACGGTAAGAAATAGGCTTTTTCTAGGTGTGGTTAGTAAGTGATTGTGTGATGTGTTGCATATAGGTACAAACCATATGTTGTCTTTAACAACAAATGTAATTCGAGCAAGGCAACCTGTTATGGGATTTCGAATCTTCCGTTTTTTTTCAAAGAGTCAGAAGACATTGGTATGATGGCGTTGTGTTTCCCTTGTTTAGAACATACTAACGAACGTCTAGTAATTCCTTGTGAATTAGAAGAGGTCGTACTTTTACGGACCGAGAAACCAGTACAACCAACGTACCGGTAATAAAAATTCTCAGCATCTTCTAAGGTCTTGAACGACATATCAGTAGACGGGCTGGTCATTACTAATAATGTTGGAACACGACAATTCATTAAGTAATAGGATAAAGAGTCAATAATGGATTGTGGAGAAATCTTCAAAATACCTGGGTTCTATATCGGTGTTGTCTAGTAGTGAAAAGTTCATGGAAGATGATCAAAATGACTAAATACAGGAAATCTGAAAATTCGTATAACAGGAAAAGTGGTCAATTTGGGACATATAATGTGGACGTGAGACGTCTAAACAGCAAGAAATAATTTTTCTTCAATTATAGACAGCTACAATTAAAACGAAACATGTAAACGATGAAATAAAATTTCAAATGGAAATAATGTTAGGAAAATAACAATTTGAACACAACTACATTAGGACAGGACAGGAGTATAGCATACTACATACCCAACGAAATTAGGACGTCACATAAATATAAATAACTAGAACGATAAAGTGAAAGTCAAAACAGCAAAATAAGATAGATACGTACGACATGTAAATCAAAACTACTTATGCAGATAACAAAATATAGACTATAACTTTATAAGATATAGAGTGAACGTCTGGTTGAAGCAAAATGTAACCCTAACCCTAACTAAGACACTTAAATGAAACATCAATATAAGATGACCAAATTCACTAAATAATGAAATTCCGATAAATCAAATATCAAAATAATGTGGTTAATTTAAGAAGACACATAATGTGGTAGTGAAAGATCTAATTATCTGAAAAAATAACGAAAAATAATTTTCTGCCCATTTCGGCTAACTTAAATAAAAATGAATCATATTAATGGTTAAAGAAAATTGTAAATGGGAATATTGTTAGGAAAAAAAACATTGCATTAACCATTTCATTAAACTGATAACATAACTAGAAAGTATTACACGTCCATTAAAACAAGGTAGGACAATACCATACTGCATACTGAATGAAACTAGAACGTCAAAAAACTATAAATAACTAAAACACTAAAGTGAAAGTTAAACCAACAATATAAGATGGATGAGTACAAGATATTAATGTAAACTACTTATGCAAACAACAAAAGATGAATTATTCCATTATAAGATCTAGAATGATCGCCTGGTCCTAGCATAATATTGAACGTCCACTTCATTGATAAAGTTTTGACGCATCATAACATCAATGATATTGATGGTACCCCCAAGTTACCAGCCCAGGCCCACAAAGAAGTCCAGAGAGGCAAAATCCAGCAAGATGAAGGAAGGAAGGAAGCCCAAGTCATCCCAATAACATTCGACCGATCTAACCGGACGGACAGACCCATCAATCCCACGAACGCTAGCCCAACCAGGTCGTCCGGAAGGACCCGGCAGCCCGAACGGTTAACTTCCCAAAGAAGGCGTCCCAAGTATATCGGATCCTAATCCAAGAGCATATGACCCAGAGTCCGATAGGAAATTGTATAAATACCCCTAGAGGTGAAGTGTAAAAGGGGGGATCACTTGTAATAACATTTGGAACATACTTGTAATACACTTGTGATTATACTAGAGTAGAGGAGATCGGCCACCTTTCTAAAGGGACGCGATCAGTGGTGAACCTGACGTGAATCGAACACGAAAAGATGGATGCAGAACAACCGGAGCGGATAATTCAGATGGAGGAAAACCTAGAAAACTTGGCGGCAGAGACGCACGGGAATCGGCTGTCAACAGTTACTCGTGAAAGCCAAGGTGTAAGCGAACATGTGCACTTAGAAGAAAATATCGAAGAAGCACCCTATCACCCTCAGCAGCATACGTGCGAAAATCCCCGGCTCTTTGTAGAATCAATACCAGAAGACGGGATGGCTGCAAGTTGGTCGGAGCAAAGCCGATCAAGATCACCAGAACGCAGAAATGACCAAGAGGGGTATGGGAGAACATTTCCCATATTACGGGAACCAAGGGAGAGTCAACTCATATCAATTATCGCGGATTTACAAAATAATCAAAGGCAACTTCAGGAACAAATTGTGTCAATGGCAAATAGAAGCATGCGTGAAAACGTCCCCGTACGGCCATCAATTGGTTATCTGGACCAACTAACACCAACGGACAATGAAGAAGCTTTAGCGCGACATCTTTTAGTGGAAGGATACCCGACGGGGTGGAGAGCCCCAAAAATTACATCATATGATGGTACAACGGATCCGGAAGATCACATTCATTCATTTCGTATGGAAATGGAGGATACCACTGGGCGAAGAGACATTTGGTGTCGTATGTTTAGAAGAACTTTGAAGGGAGAAGCAGTGGGTTGGTACAGAAATCTTCCGG